>JAWNZC010000366.1:75000-435611 GCA_035771165.1 Paragorgia papillata | reverse complement strand
GTAAAAAGCAAAATCAGAGCACAGTCATCTTGGCACAGCAGAATAACGGTGGTCAAAAGGCAAAATCAGTCCACAATCACCTTAGCAGAGCAGAATAATGGTGGTAAAAAGGCAAAATCAGTCCAGAGTCATCTTGACACAGCAGAATAATGGTGGTCAAAAGGCAAAATCAGTCCACAATTACCTTGGCAGAGCAGAATAATGGTGGTAAAAAGGCAAAATCAGTCCACAATCATCTTAGCATAGCTGAATAATGGTGGTAAAAAGGCAAAATCAGTCCACAATCATCTTAGCAGAGCAGAATAATGGTGGTCAAAAGGCAAAATCAGTCCACAATCATCTTGGCACAGCAGAATAATGGTGGATAAAAGCCAAAATCAGTCAACAGTCATCTTGGCAGAGCAGAATATTGGTGGTAAAAAGGCAAAATCAGTCCACAGTCATCTTGGCAGAGCAGAATAATGGTGGTAAAAAGGCAAAATCAGTCAACAGTCATCTTGGCAGAGCAGAATAATGGTGGTAAAAAGGCAAAATCAGTCCACAGTCATCTTGGCACAGCAGAATAACGGTAGTCAAAAGGCAAAATCAGTCCACAATCACCTTAGCAGAGCAGAATAATGGTGGTAAAAAGGCAAAATCAGTCCACAGTCATCTTGGCAGAGCAGAATAATGGTGGTAAAAAGGCAAAATCAGTCAACAGTCATCTTGGCAGAGCAGAATAATGGTGGTAAAAAGGCAAAATCAGTCCACAGTCATCTTGGCACAGCAGAATAACGGTAGTCAAAAGGCAAAATCAGTCCACAATCACCTTAGCAGAGCAGAATAATGGTGGTAAAAAGCCAAAATCTGTCCAGAGTCATCTTGGCGGAGCAGAATAATGGTAGTCAAAAGGCAAAATCAGTCCACAATCATCTTGGCACAGCAGAATAATGGTGGTCAAAAGCCAAAATCAGTCCACAATTACCTTGGCAGAGCAGAATAATGGTGGTAATCAGCCGAAATCAGTCCACAATCATCTTGGCAGAGCAGAAGAATAATGGTGGAAAAAAGGCAAAATCAGTCCACAATCATCTTAGCAGAGCAGAATAATGGTGGTAAAAAGGCAAAATCGGTTCAGTCATCTTGGTACAGCAGAATAATGGTGGTCAAAAGGCGGAATCAGTGCACAATTATCTTGGCAGAGCAGAATATTGGTGGTCAAAAGGCAAAATCAGTCCACAATTACCTTGGCAGAGTATAATAATGGCGAAATCAGTCAACAATCATCTTGGCAGAGCAGAATAATGGTGGTAAAAAGGCAAAATCAGTCCACAATCATCTTAGCATAGCAGAATAATGGTGGTCAAAAGGCAAAATCAGTCCACAATCATCTTGGCACAGCAGAATAATGGTGGTAAAAAGGCAAAATCAGTCCACAATCATCTTAGCATAGCAGAATAATGGTGGTAAAAAGGCAAAATCAGTCCACAATCATCTTGGCACAGCAGAATAATGGTGGTAAAAAGGCAAAATCAGTCCACAATCATCTTAGCAGAGCAGAATAATGGTGGTAAAAAGGCAAAATCAGACCACAGTCATCTTGGCACAGCAGAATAAAGGTAGTCAAAAGGCAAAATCAGTCCACAATCACCTTAGCAGAGCAGAATAATGGTGGTAAAAAGGCAAAATCAGTCCACAGTCATCTTGGCGGAGCAGAATAATGGTAGTCAAAAGGCAAAATCAGTCCACAATCATCTTGACACAGCAGAATAATGGTGGTCAAAAGGCAAAATCAGTCCACAATTACCTTGGCAGAGCAGAATAATGGTGGTAAAAAGGCAAAATCAGTCCACAATCATCTTAGCATAGCAGAATAATGGTGGTAAAAAGGCAAAATCAGTCCACAATCATCTTAGCAGAGCAGAATAATGGTGGTAAAAAGGCAAAATCAGAGCACAGTCATCTTGGCACAGCAGAATAACGGTGGTCAAAAGGCAAAATCAGTCCACAATCACCTTAGCAGAGCAGGAATAATGGTGGTAAAAAAGGCAAAATCAGTCCAGAGTCATCTTGACACAGCAGAATAATGGTGGTCAAAAGGCAAAATCAGTCCACAATTACCTTGGCAGAGCAGAATAATGGTGGTAAAAAGGCAAAATCAGTCCACAATCATCTTAGCATAGCAGAATAATGGTGGTAAAAAAGGCAAAATCAGTCCACAATCATCTTAGCAGAGCAGAATAATGGTGGTCAAAAGGCAAAATCAGTCCACAATCATCTTGGCACAGCAGAATAATGGTGGTAAAAAGGCAAAATCAGTCCACAATCATCTTAGCATAGCAGAATAATGGTGGTAAAAAGGCAAAATCAGTCCACAATCATCTTAGCAGAGCAGAATAATGGTGGTAAAAAGGCAAAATCAGAGCACAGTCATCTTGGCACAGCAGAATAACGGTGGTCAAAAGGCAAAATCAGTCCAGAATCACCTTAGCAGAGCAGAATAATGGTGGCAAAAAGGCAAAATCAGTCCACAGTCATCTTGGCGGAGCATAATAATGGTAGTCAAAAGGCAAAATCAGTCCACAATCATCTTGACACAGCAGAATAATGGTGGTCAAAAGGCAAAATCAGTCCACAATTACCTTGGCAGAGCAGAATAATTGTGGTAAAAAGGCAAAATCAGTCCACAATCATCTTGACACAGCAGAATAATGGTGGTCAAAAGGCAAAATCAGTCCACAATTACCTTGGCAGAGCAGAATAATGGTGGTAAAAAGGCAAAATCAGTCCACAATCATCCTAGCAGAGCAGAATAATGGTGGAAAAAAGGCAAAATCAGTCCACAATCATCTTGGCACAGCAGAATAATGGTGGTCAAAAGGCAAAATCAGTCCACAATTACCTTGGCAGAGCAGAATAATGGTGGTAATCAGGCGAAATCAGTCCACAATCATCTTGGCAGAGCAGAAGAATAATGGTGGAAATAAGGCAAAATCAGTCCACAATCATCTTAGCAGAGCAGAATAATGGTGGTAAAAAGGCAAAATCGGTCCACAGTCATCTTGGCACAGCAGAATAATGGTGGTCAAAAGGCGGAATCAGTGCACAATTATCTTGGCAGAGCAGAATAATGGTGGTAAAAAGGCAAAATCAGTCGACAATCATCTTGGCAGAGCAGAATAATGGTAAAAAAAGGCAAAATCAGTCCACAGTCATCTTGGCAGAGCAGAATAATGGTAGTCAAAAGGCAAAATCAGTCCATAATCATCTTGGCAGAGCAGAATAATGGTAGTCAAAAGGCAAAATCAGTCCACAATCATCTTGGCAGAGCAGAATAATGGTGGTCAAAGGGCAAAATCAGTCCACAATCATCTTGACACAGCAGAATAATGGTGGTCAAAAGGCAAAATCAGTCCACAATTACCTTGGCAGAGCAGAATAATGGTGGTAAAAAGGCAAAATCAGTCCACAATCATCTTAGCAGAGCAGAATAATTGTGGAAAAAAGGCAAAATCAGTCCACAATCATCTTGGCACAGCAGAATAATGGTGGTCAAAAGGCAAAATCAGTCCACAATTACCTTGGCAGAGCAGAATAATGGTGGTAATCAGGCGAAATCAGTCCACAATCATCTTGGCAGAGCAGAAGAATAATGGTGGAAATAAGGCAAAATCAGTCCACAATCATCTTAGCAGAGCAGAATAATGGTGGTAAAAAGGCAAAATCGGTCCACAGTCATCTTGGCACAGCAGAATAATGGTGGTCAAAAGGCGGAATCAGTGCACAATTATCTTGGCAGAGCAGAATAATGGTGGTGAAAAGGCAAAATCAGTCGACAAATCATCTTGGCAGAGCAGAATAATGGTAAAAAAAGGCAAAATCAGTCCACAGTCATCTTGGCAGAGCAGAATAATGGTAGTCAAAAGGCAAAATCAGTCCATAATCATCTTGGCAGAGCAGAATAATGGTAGTCAAAAGGCAAAATCAGTCCACAATCATCTTGGCAGAGCAGAATAATGGTGGTCAAAAGGCAAAATCAGTCCACAATCATCTTGACACAGCAGAATAATGGTGGTCAAAAGGCAAAATCAGTCCACAATTACCTTGGCAGAGCAGAATAATGGTGGTAAAAAGGCAAAATCAGTCCACAATCATCTTAGCAGAGCAGAATAATTGTGGAAAAAAGGCAAAATCAGTCCACAATCATCTTGGCACAGCAGAATAATGGTGGTCAAAAGCCAAAATCAGTCAACAGTCATCTTGGCAGAGCAGAATAATGGTGGTAAAAAGGCAAAATCAGTCCACAGTCATCTTGGCAGAGCAGAATAATGGTGGTAAAAAGGCAAAATCAGTCAACAGTCATCTTGGCAGAGCAGAATAATGGTGGTAAAAAGGCAAAATCAGTCCACAGTCATCTTGGCACAGCAGAATAACGGTAGTCAAAAGGCAAAATCAGTCCACAATCACCTTAGCAGGGCAGAATAATGGTGGTAAAAAGGCAAAATCAGTCCACAGTCATCTTGGCAGAGCAGAATAATGGTGGAAAAAAGGCAAAATCAGTCAACAGTCATCTTGGCAGAGCAGAATAATGGTGGTAAAAAGGCAAAATCAGTCCACAGTCATCTTGGCACAGCAGAATAACGGTAGTCAAAAGGCAAAATCAGTCCACAATCACCTTAGCAGAGCAGAATAATGGTGGTAAAAAGCCAAAATCAGTCCACAGTCATCTTGGCGGAGCAGAATAATGGTAGTCAAAAGGCAAAATCAGTCCACAATCATCTTGACACAGCAGAATAATGGTGGTCAAAAGGCAAAATCAGTCCACAATTACCTTGGCAGAGCAGAATAATGGTGGTAATCAGCCGAAATCAGTCCACAATCATCTTGGCAGAGCAGAAGAATAATGGTGGGAAAAAGGCAAAATCAGTCCACAATCATCTTAGCAGAGCAGAATAATGGTGGTAAAAAGGCAAAATCGGTTCAGTCATCTTGGTACAGCAGAATAATGGTGGTCAAAAGGCGGAATCAGTGCACAATTATCTTGGCAGAGCAGAATATTGGTGGTCAAAAGGCAAAATCAGTCCACAATTACCTTGGCAGAGTATAATAATGGCGAAATCAGTCAACAATCATCTTGGCAGAGCAGAAGAATAATAATGGTAAAAAGGCAAAATCAGTCCACAATCATCTTAGCAGAGCAGAATAATGGTGGTAAAAAGGCAAAATCAGTCCACAATCATCTTAGCAGAGCAGAATAATGGTGGTAAAAAGGCAAAATCAGACCACAGTCATCTTGGCACAGCAGAATAAAGGTAGTCAAAAGGCAAAATCAGTCCACAATCACCTTAGCAGAGCAGAATAATGGTGGTAAAAAGGCAAAATCAGTCCACAGTCATCTTGGCGGAGCAGAATAATGGTAGTCAAAAGGCAAAATCAGTCCACAATCATCTTGACACAGCAGAATAATGGTGGTCAAAAGGCAAAATCAGTCCACAATTACCTTGGCAGAGCAGAATAATGGTGGTAAAAAGGCAAAATCAGTCCACAATCATCTTAGCATAGCAGAATAATGGTGGTAAAAAGGCACAATCAGTCCACAATCATCTTAGCAGAGCAGAATAATGGTGGTCAAAAGGCAAAATCAGTCCACAATCATCTTGGCACAGCAGAATAATGGTGGTAAAAAGGCAAAATCAGTCCACAATCATCTTAGCAGAGCAGAATAATGGTGGTAAAAAGGCAAAATCAGACCACAGTCATCTTGGCACAGCAGAATAAAGGTAGTCAAAAGGCAAAATCAGTCCACAATCACCTTAGCAGAGCAGAATAATGGTGGTAAAAAGGCAAAATCAGTCCACAGTCATCTTGGCGGAGCAGAATAATGGTAGTCAAAAGGCAAAATCAGTCCACAATCATCTTGACACAGCAGAATAATGGTGGTCAAAAGGCAAAATCAGTCCACAATTACCTTGGCAGAGCAGAATAATGGTGGTAAAAAGGCAAAATCAGTCCACAATCATCTTAGCATAGCAGAATAATGGTGGTAAAAAGGCAAAATCAGTCCACAATCATCTTAGCAGAGCAGAATAATGGTGGTAAAAAGGCAAAATCAGAGCACAGTCATCTTGGCACAGCAGAATAACGGTGGTCAAAAGGCAAAATCAGTCCACAATCACCTTAGCAGAGCAGAATAATGGTGGTAAAAAGGCAAAATCAGTCCCAGAGTCATCTTGACACAGCAGAATAATGGTGGTCAAAAGGCAAAATCAGTCCACAATTACCTTGGCAGAGCAGAATAATGGTGGTAAAAAGGCAAAATCAGTCCACAATCATCTTAGCATAGCAGAATAATGGTGGTAAAAAGGCAAAATCAGTCCACAATCATCTTAGCAGAGCAGAATAATGGTGGTCAAAAGGCAAAATCAGTCCACAATCATCTTGGCACAGCAGAATAATGGTGGTAAAAAGGCAAAATCAGTCCACAATCATCTTAGCATAGCAGAATAATGGTGGTAAAAAGGCAAAATCAGTCCACAATCATCTTAGCAGAGCAGAATAATGGTGGTAAAAAGGCAAAATCAGAGCACAGTCATCTTGGCACAGCAGAATAACGGTGGTCAAAAGGCAAAATCAGTCCACAATCACCTTAGCAGAGCAGAATAATGGTGGCAAAAAGGCAAAATCAGTCCACAGTCATCTTGGCGGAGCATAATAATGGTAGTCAAAAGGCAAAATCAGTCCACAATCATCTTGACACAGCAGAATAATGGTGGTCAAAAGGCAAAATCAGTCCACAATTACCTTGGCAGAGCAGAATAATTGTGGTAAAAAGGCAAAATCAGTCCACAATCATCTTGACACAGCAGAATAATGGTGGTCAAAAAGCAAAATCAGTCCACAATTACCTTGGCAGAGCAGAATAATGGTGGTAAAAAGGCAAAATCAGTCCACAATCATCCTAGCAGAGCAGAATAATGGTGGAAAAAAGGCAAAATCAGTCCACAATCATCTTAGCAGAGCAGAATAATTGTGGAAAAAAGGCAAAATCAGTCCACAATCATCTTGGCACAGCAGAATAATGGTGGTCAAAAGCCAAAATCAGTCAACAGTCATCTTGGCAGAGCAGAATAATGGTGGTAAAAAGGCAAAATCAGTCCACAGTCATCTTGGCAGAGCAGAATAATGGTGGTAAAAAGGCAAAATCAGTCAACAGTCATCTTGGCAGAGCAGAATAATGGTGGTAAAAAGGTAAAATCAGTCCACAGTCATCTTGGCACAGCAGAATAACGGTAGTCAAAAGGCAAAATCAGTCCACAATCACCTTAGCAGGGCAGAATAATGGTGGTAAAAAGGCAAAATCAGTCCACAGTCATCTTGGCAGAGCAGAATAATGGTGGTAAAAAGGCAAAATCAGTCAACAGTCATCTTGGCAGAGCAGAATAATGGTGGTAAAAAGGCAAAATCAGTCCACAGTCATCTTGGCACAGCAGAATAACGGTAGTCAAAAGGCAAAATCAGTCCACAATCACCTTAGCAGAGCAGAATAATGGTGGTAAAAAGCCAAAATCAGTCCACAGTCATCTTGGCGGAGCAGAATAATGGTAGTCAAAAGGCAAAATCAGTCCACAATCATCTTGGCACAGCAGAATAATGGTGGTCAAAAGCCAAAATCAGTCCACAATTACCTTGGCAGAGCAGAATAATGGTGGTAATCAGCCGAAATCAGTCCACAATCATCTTGGCAGAGCAGAAGAATAATGGTGGGAAAAAGGCAAAATCAGTCCCACAATCATCTTAGCAGAGCAGAATAATGGTGGTAAAAAGGCAAAATCGGTTCAGTCATCTTGGTACAGCAGAATAATGGTGGTCAAAAGGCGGAATCAGTGCACAATTATCTTGGCAGAGCAGAATATTGGTGGTCAAAAGGCAAAATCAGTCCACAATTACCTTGGCAGAGTATAATAATGGCGAAATCAGTCAACAATCATCTTGGCAGAGCAGAAGAATAATAATGGTAAAAAGGCAAAATCAGTCCACAATCATCTTAGCAGAGCAGAATAATGGTGGTAAAAAGGCAAAATCAGTCCACAATCATCTTAGCAGAGCAGAATAATGGTGGTAAAAAGGCAAAATCAGACCACAGTCATCTTGGCACAGCAGAATAAAGGTAGTCAAAAGGCAAAATCAGTCCACAATCACCTTAGCAGAGCAGAATAATGGTGGTAAAAAGGCAAAATCAGTCCACAGTCATCTTGGCGGAGCAGAATAATGGTAGTCAAAAGGCAAAATCAGTCCACAATCATCTTGACACAGCAGAATAATGGTGGTCAAAAGGCAAAATCAGTCCACAATTACATTGGCAGAGCAGAATAATGGTGGTAAAAAGGCAAAATCAGTCTACAATCATCTTAGCATAGCAGAATAATGGTGGTAAAAAGGCAAAATCAGTCCACAATCATCTTAGCAGAGCAGAATAATGGTGGTCAAAAGGCAAAATCAGTCCACAATCATCTTGGCACAGCAGAATAATGGTGGTAAAAAGGCAAAATCAGTCCACAATCATCTTAGCAGAGCAGAATAATGGTGGTAAAAAGGCAAAATCAGACCACAGTCATCTTGGCACAGCAGAATAAAGGTAGTCAAAAGGCAAAATCAGTCCACAATCACCTTAGCAGAGCAGAATAATGGTGGTAAAAAGGCAAAATCAGTCCACAGTCATCTTGGCGGAGCAGAATAATGGTAGTCAAAAGGCAAAATCAGTCCACAATCATCTTGACACAGCAGAATAATGGTGGTCAAAAGGCAAAATCAGTCCACAATTACCTTGGCAGAGCAGAATAATGGTGGTCAAAAGCCAAAATCAGTCCACAATTACCTTGGCAGAGCAGAATAATGGTGGTAATCAGCCGAAATCAGTCCACAATCATCTTGGCAGAGCAGAAGAATAATGGTGGGAAAAAGGCAAAATCAGTCCACAATCATCTTAGCAGAGCAGAATAATGGTGGTAAAAAGGCAAAATCGGTTCAGTCATCTTGGTACAGCAGAATAATGGTGGGCAAAAGGCGGAATCAGTGCACAATTATCTTGGCAGAGCAGAATATTGGTGGTCAAAAGGCAAAATCAGTCCACAATTACCTTGGCAGAGTATAATAATGGCGAAATCAGTCAACAATCATCTTGGCAGAGCAGAAGAATAATAATGGTAAAAAGGCAAAATCAGTCCACAATCATCTTAGCAGAGCAGAATAATGGTGGTAAAAAGGCAAAATCAGTCCACAATCATCTTAGCAGAGCAGAATAATGGTGGTAAAAAGGCAAAATCAGACCACAGTCATCTTGGCACAGCAGAATAAAGGTAGTCAAAAGGCAAAATCAGTCCACAATCACCTTAGCAGAGCAGAATAATGGTGGTAAAAAGGCAAAATCAGTCCACAGTCATCTTGGCGGAGCAGAATAATGGTAGTCAAAAGGCAAAATCAGTCCACAATCATCTTGACACAGCAGAATAATGGTGGTCAAAAGGCAAAATCAGTCCACAATTACCTTGGCAGAGCAGAATAATGGTGGTAAAAAGGCAAAATCAGTCCACAATCATCTTAGCATAGCAGAATAATGGTGGTAAAAAGGCAAAATCAGTCCACAATCATCTTAGCAGAGCAGAATAATGGTGGTAAAAAGGCAAAATCAGACCACAGTCATCTTGGCACAGCAGAATAAAGGTAGTCAAAAGGCAAAATCAGTCCACAATCACCTTAGCAGAGCAGAATAATGGTGGTAAAAAGGCAAAATCAGTCCACAGTCATCTTGGCGGAGCAGAATAATGGTAGTCAAAAGGCAAAATCAGTCCACAATCATCTTGACACAGCAGAATAATGGTGGTCAAAAGGCAAAATCAGTCCACAATTACCTTGGCAGAGCAGAATAATGGTGGTAAAAAGGCAAAATCAGTCCACAATCATCCTAGCAGAGCAGAATGGTGGAAAAAAGGCAAAATCAGTCCACAATCATCTTAGCAGAGCAGAATAATGGTGGTAAAAAGGCAAAATCGGTCCACAGTCATCTTGGCACAGCAGAATAATGGTGGTCAAAAGGCGGAATCAGTGCACAATTATCTTGGCAGAGCAGAATAATGGTGGTAAAAAGGCAAAATCAGTCCACAATCATCTTGGCAGAGCAGAAGAATAATGGTGGAAATAAGGCAAAATCAGTCCACAATCATCTTAGCAGAGCAGAATAATGGTGGTAAAAAGGCAAAATCGGTCCACAGTCATCTTGGCACAGCAGAATAATGGTGGTCAAAAGGCGGAATCAGTGCACAATTATCTTGGCAGAGCAGAATAATGGTGGTAAAAAGGCAAAATCAGTCGACAATCATCTTGGCAGAGCAGAATAATGGTAAAAAAAGGCAAAATCAGTCCACAGTCATCTTGGCAGAGCAGAATAATGGTAGTCAAAAGGCAAAATCAGTCCATAATCATCTTGGCAGAGCAGAATAATGGTAGTCAAAAGGCAAAATCAGTCCACAATCATCTTGGCAGAGCAGAATAATGGTGGTCAAAAGGCAAAATCAGTCCACAATTACCTTGGCAGAGCAGAATAATGGTGGTAATCAGGCGAAATAAGTCCACAATCATCTTGACACAGCAGAATAATGGTGGTCAAAAGGCAAAATCAGTCCACAATTACCTTGGCAGAGCAGAATAATGGTGGTAAAAACGCAAAATCAGTCCACAGTCATCTTGGCGGAGCAGAATAATGGTAGTCAAAAGGCAAAATCAGTCCACAATCATCTTGACACAGCAGAATAATGGTGGTCAAAAGGCAAAATCAGTCCACAATTACCTTGGCAGAGCAGAATAATGGTGGTAAAAAGGCAAAATCAGTCCACAATCATCTTGACACAGCAGAATAATGGTGGTCAAAAGGCAAAATCAGTCCACAATTACCTTGGCAGAGCAGAATAATGGTGGTAAAAAGGCAAAATCAGTCCACAATCATCCTAGCAGAGCAGAATAATGGTGGAAAAAAGGCAAAATCAGTCCACAATCATCTTGGCACAGCAGGATAATGGTGGTCAAAAGGCAAAATCAGTCCACAATTACCTTGGCAGAGCAGAATAATGGTGGTAATCAGGCGAAATCAGTCCACAATCATCTTGGCAGAGCAGAAGAATAATGGTGGAAATAAGGCAAAATCAGTCCACAATCATCTTAGCAGAGCAGAATAATGGTGGTAAAAAGGCAAAATCGGTCCACAGTCATCTTGGCACAGCAGAATAATGGTGGTCAAAAGGCGGAATCAGTGCACAATTATCTTGGCAGAGCAGAATATTGGTGGTCAAAAGGCAAAATCAGTCCACAATTACCTTGGCAGAGTATAATAATGGCGAAATCAGTCAACAATCATCTTGGCAGAGCAGAAGAATAATAATGGTAAAAAGGCAAAATCAGTCCACAATCATCTTAGCAGAGCAGAATAATGGTGGTAAAAAGGCAAAATCGGTCCACAGTCATCTTGGCACAGCAGAATAATGGTGGTCAAAAGGCGGAATCAGTGCACAATTATCTTGGCAGAGCAGAATATTGGTGGTCAAAAGGCAAAATCAGTCCACAATTACCTTGGCAGAGTATAATAATGGCGAAATCAGTCAACAATCATCTTGGCAGAGCAGAAGAATAATAATGGTAAAAAGGCAAAATCAGTCCACAATCATCTTAGCAGAGCAGAATAATGGTGGTAAAAAGGCAAAATCAGTCCACAATCATCTTAGCAGAGCAGAATAATGGTGGTAAAAAGGCAAAATCAGACCACAGTCATCTTGGCACAGCAGAATAAAGGTAGTCAAAAGGCAAAATCAGTCCACAATCACCTTAGCAGAGCAGAATAATGGTGGTAAAAAGGCAAAATCAGTCCACAATCATCTTAGCAGAGCAGAATAATGGTGGTAAAAAGGCAAAATCAGACCACAGTCATCTTGGCACAGCAGAATAAAGGTAGTCAAAAGGCAAAATCAGTCCACAA
Organism: Paragorgia papillata; assembly: GCA_035771165.1. Lineage (NCBI taxonomy): Eukaryota > Metazoa > Cnidaria > Anthozoa > Scleralcyonacea > Coralliidae > Paragorgia > Paragorgia papillata. Next base: position 423,610 of record JAWNZC010000366.1, on the reverse strand, counting down.
TCACCTTAGCAGAGCAGAATAATGGTGGTAAAAAGGCAAAATCAGTCCACAGTCATCTTGGCGGAGCAGAATAATGGTAGTCAAAAGGCAAAATCAGTCCACAATCATCTTGACACAGCAGAATAATGGTGGTCAAAAGGCAAAATCAGTCCACAATTACCTTGGCAGAGCAGAATAATGGTGGTAAAAAGGCAAAATCAGTCCACAATCATCTTAGCATAGCAGAATAATGGTGGTAAAAAGGCAAAATCAGTCCACAATCATCTTAGCAGAGCAGAATAATGGTGGTAAAAAGGCAAAATCAGAGCACAGTCATCTTGGCACAGCAGAATAACGGTGGTCAAAAGGCAAAATCAGTCCACAATCACCTTAGCAGAGCAGAATAATGGTGGTAAAAAGGCAAAATCAGTCCAGAGTCATCTTGACACAGCAGAATAATGGTGGTCAAAAGGCAAAATCAGTCCACAATCATCTTGACACAGCAGAATAATGGTGGTCAAAAGGCAAAATCAGTCCACAATGACCTTGGCAGAGCAGAATAATGGTGGTAAAAAGGCAAAATCAGTCCACAATCATCTTAGCATAGCAGAATAATGGTGGTAAAAAGGCAAAATCAGTCCACAATCATCTTAGCAGAGCAGAATAATGGTGGTCAAAAGGCAAAATCAGTCCACAATCATCTTGGCACAGCAGAATAATGGTGGTAAAAAGGCAAAATCAGTCCACAATCATCTTAGCAGAGCAGAATAATGGTGGTAAAAAGGCAAAATCAGACCACAGTCATCTTGGCACAGCAGAATAAAGGTAGTCAAAAGGCAAAATCAGTCCACAATCACCTTAGCAGAGCAGAATAATGGTGGTAAAAAGGCAAAATCAGTCCACAGTCATCTTGGCGGAGCAGAATAATGGTAGTCAAAAGGCAAAATCAGTCCACAATCATCTTGACACAGCAGAATAATGGTGGTCAAAAGGCAAAATCAGTCCACAATTACCTTGGCAGAGCAGAATAATGGTGGTAAAAAGGCAAAATCAGTCCACAATCATCTTAGCATAGCAGAATAATGGTGGTAAAAAGGCAAAATCAGTCCACAATCATCTTAGCAGAGCAGAATAATGGTGGTAAAAAGGCAAAATCAGAGCACAGTCATCTTGGCACAGCAGAATAACGGTGGTCAAAAGGCAAAATCAGTCCACAATCACCTTAGCAGAGCAGAATAATGGTGGTAAAAAGGCAAAATCAGTCCAGAGTCATCTTGACACAGCAGAATAATGGTGGTCAAAAGGCAAAATCAGTCCACAATTACCTTGGCAGAGCAGAATAATGGTGGTAAAAAGGCAAAATCAGTCCACAATCATCTTAGCATAGCAGAATAATGGTGGTAAAAAGGCAAAATCAGTCCACAATCATCTTAGCAGAGCAGAATAATGGTGGTCAAAAGGCAAAATCAGTCCACAATCATCTTGGCACAGCAGAATAATGGTGGTAAAAAGGCAAAATCAGTCCACAATCATCTTAGCATAGCAGAATAATGGTGGTAAAAAGGCAAAATCAGTCCACAATCATCTTAGCAGAGCAGAATAATGGTGGTAAAAAGGCAAAATCAGAGCACAGTCATCTTGGCACAGCAGAATAACGGTGGTCAAAAGGCAAAATCAGTCCACAATCACCTTAGCAGAGCAGAATAATGGTGGCAAAAAGGCAAAATCAGTCCACAGTCATCTTGGCGGAGCATAATAATGGTAGTCAAAAGGCAAAATCAGTCCACAATCATCTTGACACAGCAGAATAATGGTGGTCAAAAGGCAAAATCAGTCCACAATTACCTTGGCAGAGCAGAATAATTGTGGTAAAAAGGCAAAATCAGTCCACAATCATCTTGACACAGCAGAATAATGGTGGTCAAAAGGCAAAATCAGTCCACAATTACCTTGGCAGAGCAGAATAATGGTGGTAAAAAGGCAAAATCAGTCCACAATCATCCTAGCAGAGCAGAATAATGGTGGAAAAAAGGCAAAATCAGTCCACAATCATCTTGGCACAGCAGAATAATGGTGGTCAAAAGGCAAAATCAGTCCACAATTACCTTGGCAGAGCAGAATAATGGTGGTAATCAGGCGAAATCAGTCCACAATCATCTTGGCAGAGCAGAAGAATAATGGTGGAAATAAGGCAAAATCAGTCCACAATCATCTTAGCAGAGCAGAATAATGGTGGTAAAAAGGCAAAATCGGTCCACAGTCATCTTGGCACAGCAGAATAATGGTGGTCAAAAGGCGGAATCAGTGCACAATTATCTTGGCAGAGCAGAATAATGGTGGTAAAAAGGCAAAATCAGTCGACAATCATCTTGGCAGAGCAGAATAATGGTAAAAAAAGGCAAAATCAGTCCACAGTCATCTTGGCAGAGCAGAATAATGGTAGTCAAAAGGCAAAATCAGTCCATAATCATCTTGGCAGAGCAGAATAATGGTAGTCAAAAGGCAAAATCAGTCCACAATCATCTTGGCAGAGCAGAATAATGGTGGTCAAAAGGCAAAATCAGTCCACAATTACCTTGGCAGAGCAGAATAATGGTGGTAATCAGGCGAAATAAGTCCACAATCATCTTGACACAGCAGAATAATGGTGGTCAAAAGGCAAAATCAGTCCACAATTACCTTGGCAGAGCAGAATAATGGTGGTAAAAACGCAAAATCAGTCCACAGTCATCTTGGTGGAGCAGAATAATGGTAGTCAAAAGGCAAAATCAGTCCACAATCATCTTGACACAGCAGAATAATGGTGGTCAAAAGGCAAAATCAGTCCACAATTACCTTGGCAGAGCAGAATAATGGTGGTAAAAAGGCAAAATCAGTCCACAATCATCTTGACACAGCAGAATAATGGTGGTCAAAAGGCAAAATCAGTCCACAATTACCTTGGCAGAGCAGAATAATGGTGGTAAAAAGGCAAAATCAGTCCACAATCATCCTAGCAGAGCAGAATAATGGTGGAAAAAAGGCAAAATCAGTCCACAATCATCTTGGCACAGCAGGATAATGGTGGTCAAAAGGCAAAATCAGTCCACAATTACCTTGGCAGAGCAGAATAATGGTGGTAATCAGGCGAAATCAGTCCACAATCATCTTGGCAGAGCAGAAGAATAATGGTGGAAATAAGGCAAAATCAGTCCACAATCATCTTAGCAGAGCAGAATAATGGTGGTAAAAAGGCAAAATCGGTCCACAGTCATCTTGGCACAGCAGAATAATGGTGGTCAAAAGGCGGAATCAGTGCACAATTATCTTGGCAGAGCAGAATAATGGTGGTAAAAAGGCAAAATCAGTCGACAATCATCTTGGCAGAGCAGAATAATGGTAAAAAAAGGCAAAATCAGTCCACAGTCATCTTGGCAGAGCAGAATAATGGTAGTCAAAAGGCAAAATCAGTCCATAATCATCTTGGCAGAGCAGAATAATGGTAGTCAAAAGGCAAAATCAGTCCACAATCACCTTAGCAGGGCAGAATAATGGTGGTAAAAAGGCAAAATCAGTCCACAGTCATCTTGGCAGAGCAGAATAATGGTGGTAAAAAGGCAAAATCAGTCAACAGTCATCTTGGCAGAGCAGAATAATGGTGGTAAAAAGGCAAAATCAGTCCACAGTCATCTTGGCACAGCAGAATAACGGTAGTCAAAAGGCAAAATCAGTCCACAATCACCTTAGCAGAGCAGAATAATGGTGGTAAAAAGCCAAAATCAGTCCACAGTCATCTTGGCGGAGCAGAATAATGGTAGTCAAAAGGCAAAATCAGTCCACAATCATCTTGGCACAGCAGAATAATGGTGGTCAAAAGCCAAAATCAGTCCACAATTACCTTGGCAGAGCAGAATAATGGTGGTAATCAGCCGAAATCAGTCCACAATCATCTTGGCAGAGCAGAAGAATAATGGTGGAAAAAAGGCAAAATCAGTCCACAATCATCTTAGCAGAGCAGAATAATGGTGGTAAAAAGGCAAAATCGGTTCAGTCATCTTGGTACAGCAGAATAATGGTGGTCAAAAGGCGGAATCAGTGCACAATTATCTTGGCAGAGCAGAATATTGGTGGTCAAAAGGCAAAATCAGTCCACAATTACCTTGGCAGAGTATAATAATGGCGAAATCAGTCAACAATCATCTTGGCAGAGCAGAAGAATAATGGTGGTAAAAAGGCAAAATCAGTCCACAATCATCTTAGCAGAGCAGAATAATGGTGGTAAAAAGGCAAAATCAGTCCACAATCATCTTAGCAGAGCAGAATAATGGTGGTAAAAAGGCAAAATCAGACCACAGTCATCTTGGCACAGCAGAATAAAGGTAGTCAAAAGGCAAAATCAGTCCACAATCACCTTAGCAGAGCAGAATAATGGTGGTAAAAAGGCAAAATCAGTCCACAGTCATCTTGGCGGAGCAGAATAATGGTAGTCAAAAGGCAAAATCAGTCCACAATCATCTTGACACAGCAGAATAATGGTGGTCAAAAGGCAAAATCAGTCCACAATTACCTTGGCAGAGCAGAATAATGGTGGTAAAAAGGCAAAATCAGTCCACAATCATCTTAGCATAGCAGAATAATGGTGGTAAAAAGGCAAAATCAGTCCACAATCATCTTAGCAGAGCAGAATAATGGTGGTCAAAAGGCAAAATCAGTCCACAATCATCTTGGCACAGCAGAATAATGGTGGTAAAAAGGCAAAATCAGTCCACAATCATCTTAGCAGAGCAGAATAATGGTGGTAAAAAGGCAAAATCAGACCACAGTCATCTTGGCACAGCAGAATAAAGGTAGTCAAAAGGCAAAATCAGTCCACAATCACCTTAGCAGAGCAGAATAATGGTGGTAAAAAGGCAAAATCAGTCCACAGTCATCTTGGCGGAGCAGAATAATGGTAGTCAAAAGGCAAAATCAGTCCACAAATCATCTTGACACAGCAGAATAATGGTGGTCAAAAGGCAAAATCAGTCCACAATTACCTTGGCAGAGCAGAATAATGGTGGTAAAAAGGCAAAATCAGTCCACAATCATCTTAGCATAGCAGAATAATGGTGGTAAAAAGGCAAAATCAGTCCACAATCATCTTAGCAGAGCAGAATAATGGTGGTAAAAAGGCAAAATCAGAGCACAGTCATCTTGGCACAGCAGAATAACGGTGGTCAAAAGGCAAAATCAGTCCACAATCACCTTAGCAGAGCAGAATAATGGTGGTAAAAAGGCAAAATCAGTCCAGAGTCATCTTGACACAGCAGAATAATGGTGGTCAAAAGGCAAAATCAGTCCACAATTACCTTGGCAGAGCAGAATAATGGTGGTAAAAAGGCAAAATCAGTCCACAATCATCTTAGCATAGCAGAATAATGGTGGTAAAAAGGCAAAATCAGTCCACAATCATCTTAGCAGAGCAGAATAATGGTGGTCAAAAGGCAAAATCAGTCCACAATCATCTTGGCACAGCAGAATAATGGTGGTAAAAAGGCAAAATCAGTCCACAATCATCTTAGCATAGCAGAATAATGGTGGTAAAAAGGCAAAATCAGTCCACAATCATCTTAGCAGAGCAGAATAATGGTGGTAAAAAGGCAAAATCAGAGCACAGTCATCTTGGCACAGCAGAATAACGGTGGTCAAAAGGCAAAATCAGTCCACAATCACCTTAGCAGAGCAGAATAATGGTGGCAAAAAGGCAAAATCAGTCCACAGTCATCTTGGCGGAGCATAATAATGGTAGTCAAAAGGCAAAATCAGTCCACAATCATCTTGACACAGCAGAATAATGGTGGTCAAAAGGCAAAATCAGTCCACAATTACCTTGGCAGAGCAGAATAATTGTGGTAAAAAGGCAAAATCAGTCCACAATCATCTTGACACAGCAGAATAATGGTGGTCAAAAGGCAAAATCAGTCCACAATTACCTTGGCAGAGCAGAATAATGGTGGTAAAAAGGCAAAATCAGTCCACAATCATCCTAGCAGAGCAGAATAATGGTGGAAAAAAGGCAAAATCAGTCCACAATCATCTTGGCACAGCAGAATAATGGTGGTCAAAAGGCAAAATCAGTCCACAATTACCTTGGCAGAGCAGAATAATGGTGGTAATCAGGCGAAATCAGTCCACAATCATCTTGGCAGAGCAGAAGAATAATGGTGGAAATAAGGCAAAATCAGTCCACAATCATCTTAGCAGAGCAGAATAATGGTGGTAAAAAGGCAAAATCGGTCCACAGTCATCTTGGCACAGCAGAATAATGGTGGTCAAAAGGCGGAATCAGTGCACAATTATCTTGGCAGAGCAGAATAATGGTGGTAAAAAGGCAAAATCAGTCGACAATCATCTTGGCAGAGCAGAATAATGGTAAAAAAAGGCAAAATCAGTCCACAGTCATCTTGGCAGAGCAGAATAATGGTAGTCAAAAGGCAAAATCAGTCCATAATCATCTTGGCAGAGCAGAATAATGGTAGTCAAAAGGCAAAATCAGTCCACAATCATCTTGGCAGAGCAGAATAATGGTGGTCAAAAGGCAAAATCAGTCCACAATTACCTTGGCAGAGCAGAATAATGGTGGTAATCAGGCGAAATAAGTCCACAATCATCTTGACACAGCAGAATAATGGTGGTCAAAAGGCAAAATCAGTCCACAATTACCTTGGCAGAGCAGAATAATGGTGGTAAAAACGCAAAATCAGTCCACAGTCATCTTGGCGGAGCAGCAGAATAATGGTAGTCAAAAGGCAAAATCAGTCCACAATCATCTTGACACAGCAGAATAATGGTGGTCAAAAGGCAAAATCAGTCCACAATTACCTTGGCAGAGCAGAATAATGGTGGTAAAAAGGCAAAATCAGTCCACAATCATCTTGACACAGCAGAATAATGGTGGTCAAAAGGCAAAATCAGTCCACAATTACCTTGGCAGAGCAGAATAATGGTGGTAAAAAGGCAAAATCAGTCCACAATCATCCTAGCAGAGCAGAATAATGGTGGAAAAAAGGCAAAATCAGTCCACAATCATCTTGGCACAGCAGAATAATGGTGGTCAAAAGGCAAAATCAGTCCACAATTACCTTGGCAGAGCAGAATAATGGTGGTAAATCAGGCGAAATCAGTCCACAATCATCTTGGCAGAGCAGAAGAATAATGGTGGAAATAAGGCAAAATCAGTCCACAATCATCTTGGCAGAGCAGAATAATGGTGGTAAAAAGGCAAAATCGGTCCACAGTCATCTTGGCACAGCAGAATAATGGTGGTCAAAAAGGCGAAATCAGTGCACAATTATCTTGGCAGAGCAGAATAATGGTGGTAAAAAGGCAAAATCAGTCCACAATCATCTTGGCAGAGCAGAATAATGGTGGTAAAAAGGCAAAATCAGTCCACAGTCATCTTAGCAGAGCAGAATAATGGTAGTCAAAAGGCAAAATCAGTCCATAATCATCTTGGCAGAGCAGAATAATGGTAGTCAAAAGGCAAAATCAGTCCACAATCATCTTGGCAGAGCAGAATAATGGTGGTCAAAAGGCAAAATCAGTCCACAATTACCTTGGCAGAGCAGAATAATGGTGGTAAAAAGGCAAAATCAGTCCACAATCATCTTGGCAGAGCAGAATAATGGTGGTCAAAAGGCAAAATCAGTCCACAATCATCTTGGCAGAGCAGAATAATGGTGGTAAAAAGGCAAAATCAGTCCACAATCATCTTGGCAGAGCAGAATAATGGTGGAAAAAAAGGCAAAATCAGTCCACAATCATCTTGGCAGAGCAGAATAATGGTGGTCAAAAGGCAAAATCAGTCCACAATTACCTTGGCAGAGCAGAATAATGGTGGTAAAAAGGCAAAATCAGTCCACAATCATCTTAGCAGAGCAGAATAATGGTGGAAAAAAGGCAAAATCAGTCCACAATCATCTTGGCAGAGCAGAATAATGGTGGTAAAAAGGCAAAATCAGTCCACAATCATCAATCATCTTAGCAGAGCAGAATATGGTGGAAAAAAGGCAAAATCAGAGCACAGTCATCTTGGCACAGCAGAATAACGGTAGTCAAAAGGCAAAATCAGTCCACAATCACCTTAGCAGAGCAGAATAATAGTGGTAAAAAGGCAAAATCAGTCCACAGTCATCTTGGCGGAGCAGAATAATGGTAGTCAAAAGGCAAAATCAGTCCACAATCATCTTGACACAGCAGAATAATGGCGGTCAAAAGGCAAAATCAGTCCACAATTACCTTGGCAGAGCAGAATAATGGTGGTAAAAAGGCAAAATCAGTCCACAATCATCCTAGCAGAGCAGAATAATGGTGGAAAAAAGGCAAAATCAGTCCACAATCATCTTGGCACAGCAGAATAATGGTGGTCAAAAAGCAAAATCAGTCCACAATTACCTTGGCAGAGCAGAATAATGGTGGTAATCAGGCGAAATCAGTCCACAATCATCTTGGCAGAGCAGAAGAATAATGGTGGAAATAAGGCAAAATCAGTCCACAATCATCTTCGCAGAGCAGAATAATGGTGGTAAAAAGGCAAAATCGGTCCACAGTCATCTTGGCACAGCAGAATAATGGTGGTCAAAAGGCGGAATCAGTGCTCAATTATCTTGGCAGAGCAGAATAATGGTGGTAAAAAGGCAAAATCAGTCGACAATCATCTTGGCAGAGCAGAATAATGGTAAAAAAAGGCAAAATCAGTCCATAGTCATCTTGGCAGAGCAGAATAATTGTAGTCAAAAGGCAAAATCAGTCCATAATCATCTTGGCAGAGCAGAATAATGGTAGTCAAAAGGCAAAATCAGTCCACAATCATCTTGGCAGAGCAGAATAATGGTAGTCAAAAGGCAAAATCAGTCCACAATTACCTTGGCAGAGCAGAATAATGGTGGTAATCAGGCGAAATCAGTCCACAATCATCTTGGCAGAGCAGAAGAATAATGGTGGAAATAAGGCAAAATCAGTACACAATCATCTTAGCAGAGCAGAATAATGGTGGTTAAAAGGCAAAATCGGTCCACAGTCATCTTGGCACAGCAGAATAATGGTGGTCAAAAGGCGGAATCAGTGCACAATTATCTTGGCAGAGCAGAATAATGGGGGTAAAAAGGCAAAATCAGTCGACAATCATCTTGGCAGAGCAGAATAATGGTAAAAAAAGGCAAAATCAGTCCACAGTCATCTTGGCAGAGCAGAATAATGGTGGTCAAAAGGCAAAATCAGTCCATAATCATCTTGGCACAGCCGAATATTGGTGGTCAAAAGGCAAAATCAGTCCGCAATTACCTTGGCAGAGCATAATAATGGCGAAATCAGTCCACAATCATCTTGGCAGAGCAGAAGAATAATGGTGGTAAAAAGGCAAAATCAGTCCACAATCATCTTAGCAGAGCAGAATAATGGTGGTAAAAAGGCAAAATCAGAGCACAGTCATCTTGGCACAGCAGAATAACGGTAGTCAAAAGGCAAAATCAGTCCACAATCATCTTAGCAGAGCAGAATAATGGTGGTAAAAAGGCAAAATCAGTCCACAGTCATCTTGGCGGAGCAGAATAATGGTAGTCAAAAGGCAAAATCAGTCCACAATCATCTTGACACAGCAGAATAATGGTGGTCAAAAGGCAAAATCAGTCCACAATTACCTTGGCAGAGCAGAATAATGGTGGTAAAAAGGCAAAATCAGTCCACAATCATCTTAGCAGAGCAGAATAATGGTGGAAAAAAGGCAAAATCAGTCCACAATCATCTTGGCAGAGCAGAATAATGGTGGTAAAAAGGCAAAATCAGTCCACAATCATCAATCATCTTAGCAGAGCAGAATATGGTGGAAAAAAGGCAAAATCAGTCCACAATCATCTTAGCAGAGCAGAATAATGGTGGTAAAAAGGCAAAATCGGTCCACAGTCATCTTGGCACAGCAGAATAATGGTGGTCAAAAGGCGCAATCAGTGCACAATTATCTTGGCAGAGCAGAATAATGGTGGTAAAAAGGCAAAATCAGTCGACAATCATCTTGGCAGAGCAGAATAATGGTAAAAAAAGGCAAAATCAGTCCACAGTCATCTTGGCAGAGCAGAATAATGGTAGTCAAAAGGCAAAATCAGTCCATAATCATCTTGGCACAGCCGAATATTGGTGGTCAAAAGGCAAAATCAGTCCACAGTCATCTTGGCGGAGCAGAATAATGGTAGTCAAAAAGCAAAATCAGTCCACAATCATCTTGACACAGCAGAATAATGGTGGTCAAAAGGCAAAATCAGTCCACAATTACCTTGGCAGAGCAGAATAATGGTGGTAAAAAGGCAAAATCAGTCCACAATCATCTTAGCAGAGCAGAATAATGGTGGAAAAAAGGCAAAATCAGTCCACAATCATCTTGGCAGAGCAGAATAATGGTGGTAAAAAGGCAAAATCAGTCCACAATCATCAATCATCTTAGCAGAGCAGAATATGGTGGAAAAAAGGCAAAATCAGTCCACAATCATCTTAGCAGAGCAGAATAATGGTGGTAAAAAGGCAAAATCGGTCCACAGTCATCTTGGCACAGCAGAATAATGGTGGTCAAAAGGCGGAATCAGTGCACAATTATCTTGGCAGAGCAGAATAATGGTGGTAAAAAGGCAAAATCAGTCGACAATCATCTTGGCAGAGCAGAATAATGGTAAAAAAAGGCAAAATCAGTCCACAGTCATCTTGGCAGAGCAGAATAATGGTAGTCAAAAGGCAAAATCAGTCCATAATCATCTTGGCACAGCCGAATATTGGTGGTCAAAAGGCAAAATCAGTCCACAATTACCTTGGCAGAGCATAATAATGGCGAAATCAGTCCGCAATCATCTTGGCAGAGCAGAAGAATAATGGTGGTAAAAAGGCAAAATCAGTCCACAATCATCTTAGCAGAGCAGAATAATGGTGGTAAAAAGGCAAAATCAGAGCACAGTCATCTTGGCACAGCAGAATAACGGTAGTCAAAAGGCAAAATCAGTCCACAATCATCCTAGCAGAGCAGAATAATGGTGGAAAAAAGTCAAAATCAGTCCACAATCATCTTGGCACAGCAGAATAATGGTGGTCAAAAAGCAAAATCAGTCCACAATTACCTTGGCAGAGCAGAATAATGGTGGTAATCAGGCGAAATCAGTCCACAATCATCTTGGCAGAGCAGAAGAATAATGGTGGAAATAAGGCAAAATCAGTCCACAATCATCTTAGCAGAGCAGAATAATGGTGGTAAAAAGGCAAAATCGGTCCACAGTCATCTTGGCACAGCAGAATAATGGTGGTCAAAAGGCGGAATCAGTGCACAATTATCTTGGCAGAGCAGAATAATGGTGGTAAAAAGGCAAAATCAGTCGACAATCATCTTGGCAGAGCAGAATAATGGTGGTAAAAAGGCAAAATCAGTCCATAGTCATCTTGGCAGAGCAGAATAATGGTAGTCAAAAGGCAAAATCAGTCCATAATCATCTTGGCAGAGCAGAATAATGGTAGTCAAAAGGCAAAATCAGTCCACAATCATCTTGGCAGAGCAGAATAATGGTGGTCAAAAGGCAAAATCAGTCCACAATTACCTTGGCAGAGCAGAATAATGGTGGTAATCAGGCGAAATCAGTCCACAATCATCTTGGCAGAGCAGAAGAATAATGGTGGAAATAAGGCAAAATCAGTACACAATCATCGTAGCAGAGCAGAATAATGGTGGTAAAAAGGCAAAATCGGTCCACAGTCATCTTGGCACAGCAGAATAATGGTGGTCAAAAGGCGGAATCAGTGCACAATTATCTTGGCAGAGCAGAATAATGGTGGTAAAAAGGCAAAATCAGTCGACAATCATCTTGGCAGAGCAGAATAATGGTAAAAAAAGGCAAAATCAGTCCACAGTCATCTTGGCAGAGCAGAATAATGGTGGTCAAAAGGCAAAATCAGTCCATAATCATCTTGGCACAGCCGAATATTGGTGGTCAAAAGGCAAAATCAGTCCGCAATTACCTTGGCAGAGCATAATAATGGCGAAATCAGTCCACAATCATCTTGGCAGAGCAGAAGAATAATGGTGGTAAAAAGGCAAAATCAGTCCACAATCATCTTAGCAGAGCAGAATAATGGTGGTAAAAAGGCAAAATCAGAGCACAGTCATCTTGGCACAGCAGAATAACGGTAGTCAAAAGGCAAAATCAGTCCACAATCATCTTAGCAGAGCAGAATAATGGTGGTAAAAAAGGCAAAATCAGTCCACAGTCATCTTGGCGGAGCAGAATAATGGTAGTCAAAAGGCAAAATCAGTCCACAATCATCTTGACACAGCAGAATAATGGTGGTCAAAAGGCAAAATCAGTCCACAATTACCTTGGCAGAGCAGAATAATGGTGGTAAAAAGGCAAAATCAGTCCACAATCATCTTAGCAGAGCAGAATAATGGTGGAAAAAAGGCAAAATCAGTCCACAATCATCTTGGCAGAGCAGAATAATGGTGGTAAAAAGGCAAAATCAGTCCACAATCATCAATCATCTTAGCAGAGCAGAATCTGGTGGGAAAAAGGCAAAATCAGTCCACAATCATCTTAGCAGAGCAGAATAATGGTGGTAAAAAGGCAAAATCGGTCCACAGTCATCTTGGCACAGCAGAATAATGGTGGTCAAAAGGCGGAATCAGTGCACAATTATCTTGGCAGAGCAGAATAATGGTAAAAAGGCAAAATCAGTCGACAATCATCTTGGCAGAGCAGAATAATGGTAAAAAAAGGCAAAATCAGTCCACAGTCATCTTGGCAGAGCAGAATAATGGTAGTCAAAAGGCAAAATCAGTCCATAATCATCTTGGCACAGCCGAATATTGGTGGTCAAAAGGCAAAATCAGTCCACAATTACCTTGGCAGAGCATAATAATGGCGAAATCAGTCCGCAATCATCTTGGCAGAGCAGAAGAATAATGGTGGTAAAAAGGCAAAATCAGTCCACAATCATCTTAGCAGAGCAGAATAATGGTGGTAAAAAGGCAAAATCAGTCCACAGTCATCTTGGCGGAGCAGAATAATGGTAGTCAAAAGGCAAAATCAGTCCACAGTCATCTTGGCAGAGCAGAATAATGGTAGTCAAAAGGCAAAATCAGTCCACAATCATCTTGGCACAGCAGAATAATGGTGGTCAAAAGGCAAAATCAGTCCACAATTACCTTGGCAGAGCAGAATAATGGTGGTAATCAGGCGAAATCAGTCCACAGTCATCTTGGCAGAGCAGAAGAATAATGGTGGAAAAAAGGCAAAATCAGTCCACAATCATCTTAGCAGAGCAGAATAATGGTGGTAAAAAGGCAAAATCAGTCCACAATCATCAATCATCTTAGCAGAGCAGAATATGGTGGAAAAAAGGCAAAATCAGTCCACAATCATCTTAGCAGAGCAGAATAATGGTGGTAAAAAGGCAAAATCGGTCCACAGTCATCTTGGCACAGCAGAATAATGGTGGTCAAAAGGCGGAATCAGTGCACAATTATCTTGGCAGAGCAGAATAATGGTGGTAAAAAGGCAAAATCAGTCGACAATCATCTTGGCAGAGCAGAATAATGGTAAAAAAAGGCAAAATCAGTCCACAGTCATCTTGGCAGAGCAGAATAATGGTAGTCAAAAGGCAAAATCAGTCCATAATCATCTTGGCACAGCCGAATATTGGTGGTCAAAAGGCAAAATCAGTCCACAATTACCTTGGCAGAGCATAATAATGGCGAAATCAGTCCGCAATCATCTTGGCAGAGCAGAAGAATAATGGTGGTAAAAAGGCAAAATCAGTCCACAATCATCTTAGCAGACCAGAATAATGGTGGTAAAAAGGCAAAATCAGAGCACAGTCATCTTGGCACAGCAGAATAACGGTAGTCAAAAGGCAAAATCAGTCCGCAATCATCTTAGCAGAGCAGAATAATGGTGGTAAAAAGGCAAAATCAGTCCACAGTCATCTTGGCAGAGCAGAATAATGGTAGTCAAAAGGCAAAATCAGTCCACAGTCATCTTGGCAGAGCAGAATAATGGTAGTCAAAAGGCAAAATCAGTCCACAATCATCTTGGCACAGCAGAATAATGGTGGTCAAAAGGCAAAATCAGTCCACAATTACCTTGGCAGAGCAGAATAATGGTGGTAATCAGGCGAAATCAGTCCACAATCATCTTGGCAGAGCAGAAGAATAATGGTGGGAAAAAGGCAAAATCAGTCCACAATCATCTTAGCAGAGCAGAATAATGGTGGTAAAAAGGCAAAATCGGTCCACAGTCATCTTGGCACAGCAGAATAATGGTGGTCAAAAGGCGGAATCAGTGCACAATTATCTTGGCAGAGCAGAATAATGGTGGTAAAAAGGCAAAATCAGTCGACAATCATCTTGGCAGAGCGGAATAATGGTAGAAAAAGGCAAAATCAGTCCACAGTCATCTTGCCACAGCCGAATATTGGTAGTCAAAAGGCAAAATCAGTCCGCAATTACCTTGGCAGAGCATAATAATGGCGAAATCAGTCCACAATCATCTGGGCAGAGCAGAAGAATAATGGTGGTAAAAAGGCAAAATCAGTCCACAATCATCTTAGCAGAGCAGAATAATGGTGGTAAAAAGGCAAAATCAGTCCACAATCATCTTGGCAGAGCAGAATAATGGTGGTAAAAAGGCAAAATCAGTCCACAGTCCTCTTGGCACAGCAGTATAATGGTGGTCAAAAGGCAAAATCAGTGCACAATTATGTTGGCAGAGCAGAATAATGGTGGTAAAAAGGGAAAATCAGTCCACAGTCATCTTGGCAGAGCAGAATAATGGTAGTCAAAAGGCAAAATCAGTCCACAGTCATCTTGGCAGAGCAGAATAATGGTAGTCAAAAGGCAAAATCAGTCCACAATCATCTTGGCACAGCAGAATAATGGTGGTCAAAAGGCAAAATCAGTCCACAATTACCTTGGCAGAGCAGAATAATGGTGGTAATCAGGCGAAATCAGTCCACAATCATCTTGGCAGAGCAGAAGAATAATGGTGGAAAAAAGGCAAAATCAGTCCACAATCATCTTAGCAGAGCAGAATAATGGTGGTAAAAAGGCAAAATCAGTCCACAATCATCTTGGCAGAGCAGAATAATGGTGGTAAAAAGGCAAAATCAGTCCACAGTCCTCTTGGCACAGCAGTATAATGGTGGTCAAAAGGCAAAATCAGTGCACAATTATGTTGGCAGAGCAGAATAATGGTGGTAAAAAGGCAAAATCAGTCCACAGTCATCTTGGCAGAGCAGAATAATGGTAGTCAAAAGGCAAAATCAGTCCACAGTCATCTTGGCAGAGCAGAATAATGGTAGTCAAAAGGCAAAATCAGTCCACAATCATCTTGGCACAGCAGAATAATGGTGGTCAAAAGGCAAAATCAGTCCACAATTACCTTGGCAGAGCAGAATAATGGTGGTAATCAGGCGAAATCAGTCCACAATCATCTTGGCAGAGCAGAATAATGGTGGAAAAAAGGCAAAATCAGTCCACAATCATCTTAGCAGAGCAGAATAATGGTGGTAAAAAGGCGGAATCAGTGCACAATTACCTTGGCAGAGCATAATAATGGCGAAATCAGTCCACAATCATCTTGGCAGAGCAGAAGAATAATGGTGGTTAAAAGGCAAAATCAGTCCACAATCATCTTAGCAGAGCAGAATAATGGTGGTAAAAAGGCAAAATCAGAGCACAGTCATCTTGGCACAGCAGAATAACGGTAGTCAAAAGGCAAAATCAGTCCACAATCATCTTAGCAGAGCAGAATAATGGTGGTAAAAAGGCAAAATCAGTCCACAATCATCTTGGCAGAGCAGAATAATGGTGGTTAAAAGGCAAAATCAGTCCACAATCATCTTAGCAGAGCAGAATAATGGTGGTAAAAAGGCAAAATCAGAGCACAGTCATCTTGGCACAGCAGAATAACGGTAGTCAAAAGGCAAAATCAGTCCACAATCATCTTAGCAGAGCAGAATAATGGTGGTAAAAAGGCAAAATCAGTCCACAGTCATCTTGGCGGAGCAGAATAATGGTAGTCAAAAGGCAAAATCAGTCCACAATCATCTTGACACAGCAGAATAATGGTGGTCAAAAGGCAAAATCAGTCCACAATCATCTTGGCAGAGCAGAATAATGGTGGTAAAAAGGCAAAATCAGTCCACAATCATCTTAGCAGAGCAGAATAATGGTGGAAAAAAGGCAAAATCAGTCCACAGTCATCTTGGCGGAGCAGAATAATGGTAGTCAAAAGGCAAAATCAGTCCACAATCATCTTGACACAGCAGAATAATGGTGGTCAAAAGGCAAAATCAGTCCACAATTACCTTGGCAGAGCAGAATAATGGTGGTAAAAAGGCAAAATCAGTCCACAATCATCTTAGCAGAGCAGAATAATGGTGGAAAAAAGGCAAAATCAGTCCACAATCATCTTGGCAGAGCAGAATAATGGTGGTAAAAAGGCAAAATCAGTCCACAATCATCAATCATCTTAGCAGAGGAGAATATGGTGGTAAAAAGGCAAAATCAGTCCACAGTCATCTTGGCACAGCAGAATAATGGTGGTCAAATTTGGTGATTCAGGGGAAAATGGTATATTCACTTGGCAAGCAGAAGAATGTGGAATTGCAAAATACGTACCAATAATACAATAATTTCGGGGCAAATTGGCAAAATAATACAATAGCCGATGCAAATCGTCCCCATACCGATCTACAATTAAACAATTAATATATTTTTCAAATCAAAAATCAGCAAAATCGCAAGCACTAAATCTAGCATTGACAAATAACAAAGAAGAATGTAAATATTACACATCGGATTTTAGATGTGTTACTGAAACGATAAAGGCCGATAGAAGGCAACATCAAGTAACAGATATTTTTAACGGTAGCATTCCATCGCGAATGTTCATTTTATATTCAAGACAAAATAATTATAATGGTACTTATACTTCAAAATAACCCTGATCAAAGTAAAACTATGGAAATTCTATGGTACTTAATGGGCCATATGTGACCCATAGATGTGAATCCTATGGGAAGGTACGATGGTATATGGGACTACAATGGTGCACTTTTTCGCTAAATTTCAAGGTATGGAAAATACATGGGATGGCGAGTCTATGTTACACACAATACGGAAAAGCTATGGGGATGATAAGCCCATTAAGTACCATAGAATTTCCATAGTTTTACTTTTATAGGGGATATGGCATTGATATGGGTTGAGCCCATAGGTTTTCCATACCAACCTGCTAACAGTAACTTTATAATTTTTGAGAACTTTGAGAACTTTCAAATTGTGGGAGACTGACAGTTACAACTATGTGTGATAGTTTTTAACCTAAATTGGGATCTAAAACAGCTCCCCCGCCCCACTAGGTGAAGAAACTACAATATGTAAAAGTGCAGCAGTCATGAAAAAATTGAAAATTATAACAAATATATAAAGCAATATTAAAACATGTAAACAGTCTGTTATGCCAATGAAATCAAAAATGCAAACAACGTGTAGCACAGTCCACATCCGTTACGTAAATTTCACATAAAATACCAATTTCTTATCATAAACATAAGCTTATGTATTGGCCGAGTGGCGAATTGGTGTGAAAATTCATGGGAACGACAAATGTGTTGGCGCCATAGACTGGGAACGAGCACCACACGCAAAGCATCATGGGATATCTGTCACCTCCATCTTGGCGAGTTTCTTTCTCGTGTTCACGTGTTGTTGTTTTGATCCAAGAACATGAAGATAACTGCTTCATTCTAGTCCGGGCTAGTAGTGTACTAATAAATGTAATTTTTTTTAATGTGTTGGAGGTTGGTAACTAGTCGTTAACCAATTAGATTGCTTAATTTTTTTTTCAACCAATCAGGAGCAAGTAGGAATAAATTAATGTCGATTTTGGACGGAGGGTGCTAGAGAGTAGGTGTTGGCTACTTTATTTTTAATGAATTCATGGGTGTGGTTTGAGGTCGGGGGAGCGGTTTTTTTTTTTTGTAGGTGTATGTATTTTTTCCTTGTGTGTGATGTAAAAACCAATTTTTTTTAAAAAAAGGGAAAAAAAATAATTTTTCTTTTGAAGTATAGAAGTAGTAGTGAACGTTGATAGCGTGAAGGTTGATATCGCTAAGGAAAAAAACTAATAAAAAATAATTGCTATTGAATATATAGTTGTTGTTGTCTTTGTTTTTTTTGAAATTTTACGTTTTACCATATATGGTTAAAATAGGAAAAACATATTTTAATTTATAGAAAAAATATATTATTCATGGTGGGTTTGAGGTCGGGGGGTGGGTTGGTTTTTTTTGTATGTGTGTGTGTGTATTTTTCCCACAGCCGGGAGTCGAACCCGGATCAACTGGTACATTACCACCAGCACCTTTCCACTTTGGTTCCTGTGGGTGTTTTTTTTTTTGTGTGTGTGTGTGTGTGTGTGTGTGTGTGTATTTTCCCACAGCCGGGAGTCGAACCCGGATATCTGGTGAATATATTACCACCAGCACCTTTCCACTTTGGCTCCTGTGGGTGTTTTTTTTGTTGTATGTGTGTAAAAAAATTAATAAAATAAAAAAATGATTTTTTTGATTTTTTTTTAGAGAAAAAAAAAATCATTATTTTTTTTTAAAAATTTTTTATGTATAGAAGTAGTAAGTGTGGGTAAGTGTATGTGTACAGATAGGAGTACAAAATAAAAATGAAAAAAACTATATAATTATCGCGTAGATATAGTTTTTTACCCCAAAAAAAGAGAGAAATAATTTTAATTTTTTTTGAAGAGATTACCATATATGGAATTTTTTTCATTTTAAAAATAAATTTTTATTTACAAGTTTTATTTCTACATCTATGTTTCCAAAGTATTTTTTTTTAATTTCATCTAAAGTTTTATATTCTGCAGTTCTGTCTGAAAAATATTTTCGCGACCAGCGCATTTGTCGACTTCTACATTTCATATTTCCAGTAAAATTACAACTATTGAATACCATAGTTCTGACTTTATTATCACTTTCTTTGCAATCTTTACAAAAGATGATGGAATATTCACATTCAGGACAGCAGTAAAAGCATTGTCGATTTTTGTGTGTAATTTCGCGGGAACAGACATCACAGAAAGGATCACACATCTATAAAAGGAGAAAAAACCCAAAAAAAACCCCTGAGAATATAAGAGTGAGAAAATAAAAAAAAATTTCATATCACCAGACATTTTTTTAACTTTTTATAGAAAAAAATGGTCATAGACAGATACGTTCGCTGTTGCTGCTGTTATCAACAAATACCTCACGAATGCCTGCAACGGTTCTATTCATGTCATGAATGTAAAATTCACATTGTCTATTGCAACGACTGTAGAAAATGTTGTAAATACAAAATACAAAACATAGTGTTTAATAAATGTAATAATATTCTCTCCCAAAAATGTATATATAGACGAAAACGATGGATAAAAACATTCTTAAAATGAAAAAAAAATATCACAGCTAATATTTTGCAGGAATAAAATTAAAATCATCATTTATCTAAATTTGTTGTTATTTGCATTTGAAGAACAAGAAGGAGAATTCGTTTTTCAACTGGTCACGATATATTGATTTTTTAAAAAAAAATTTGTAATGGCTTGGTATTCTGCAGAAATTTGTGAATTTATCGTAAAAGAATTAAAAGAGGATGATGCTAAATCATCTTATGAAATACAGAAATTGTTGGATAAAAAGCTAAAAGAAAGTATATATGATGTTGAAATGGACGTTAGTTTATTATTGATTATCAACGGTCGTAAGAAGAAAGAAGAAGAAAAAAAAGAAGAAATTAAAAAAAATGACTTCAGAAAGAGTTGAGATAGTGATGAAATCAAGATACTACCATATTTTGTTTTTCTAAAAAAAACGAAATAGAAATGTTAGTTCATGATATAGAAATTGATCTTAATTTTATTCCTGCAAAATATGAAGCGTTTGGAAGAATACCTGAAATTTTGACCAATATTACAGATATTAAACTTAAAGTTATCGGAGTAATAAAAAATTATTTTGAAGAAAATGTAGATAAAGTTTTTTTTTAAGTAATCGACTTGTCAGGTGCTTCAGCTTACCCTTTCAATTATATATGGTCGTTAAGTGATACTGGCTATAATTTTACTGAAGAGATTGGTGGTTTTGAGAAATATTTTAAAAAGGAATAATGGAGAGTGTAATTGATTTGTTAATTTTGGAAAAGATAAACGATCAACATGTAATTTGTTTTTCTTCAGTGATACAATTTGTTCAATATGCTTTACGTAAGAGAGTAAAAGAAATAGCTCTCTATACACAATGGTTTTTGGATCAACATTCGCGAGACATTGAAAGTTATGGAATTCAAATTTGTGGAGACGTTAAATTGGGAATATTTTGGTATATGAATGAGAAGCTAAGGCTTGTTGTGGAGTATAAAATAAAAAAATTATTGGAAAAAAGGGAAAGAGAAAAGATATAAAAGGAACGGTATTTTTTAATTTCATTCATTTTAGGATGAAGCATGGATGAGGAATCATTAAAGTTTAAAACATCTGAAACAATTCTTGATTATGAAAAAATAGTTTGTGAGAATTCATTAAAGTTTAATACATCTGCAACAATTCGTGATTATGAAAAAATAATCTGTGTTCCTAGAATATATGAAAGAGTTTATAAAAAATTTGAAAAAGATATTGAAAATATAGCTGGTGATGTACAAGATATTTTGAATGAAAAGTTACATGAAATAGAACTTGATGATGTGCGAGTAAATGTATTGGAATTTTTGAAGAAGGAAATAAATATCTCAGTGAGACGAAGTTTGGAAAGTTTGGGATTCAGAACGATTGAAGTTTCACGTGTAGAATACATGGTGAGATTTTCAAATTTTTAAAGAGGAAGAATGGAAGTAAAGATAAGTCCATATAAAGAACATGAATGTCAGGATGATTGTTTTTCGTCATGTGAGGGAAGATTAAATATGATGACAAGACCATTTCGGGATGATTTTTTTTCGTCATATGTGGGAAGATTGAATATGACAACAAGACCGATTAAAAAACTTGAACTTACTTATATTGATGTATTTATGATGGAAAAGATAAGAGACAATGAACCCATTAATATAACTTCAGTAATTGAGCATGTAAAAACTGATTTACGCGAACAAATAGAAGAACTATCGGGACATGTACAGTGTTTTTTGAATGAATATTTGACTGAAATCGAACTTATCGAAGATATTCAATTGGATATAAAAAAGCTTGTGAATAAAAAGATTGGAAAAGTGGTAAAAGAGAAAATATTTTTGTTATTACAGAAAAGAGAAGAAGAGAAAAGTAAAGAAAAAGAAGAAGAAAATGAATGAACAGAAGAAGAAAATGAATGAACTATTAAAAAAAACCCACAAAAATTTGATTTTAATAAGGAAGAAGAATTATTAGAAAAAACATAAAAATGTTGTTAATAGAATTATTGCTTTAAATAATGTAAAACCTTATAAGGAAGTAAAAATTTGTATACATTAAGCTGTGGTAATAAACGTGTGTTGTTTTAAGAAAAAATCAGAAGTTGATTATATGTAGAGAGATATAGAACTTTGGAGAGTTTTTGTTTTTTTCAAGAAATTGAAATTTTTTTTTCAAGAAATGGAAAAGTGGATAAAGAATGTAAAAACGAATTTTATTTTTAATGATAATAATGAAAGAACATTTATTGAATTTAATGAAATTTCAGATCTATTGGAACAAAGTCCAGATTCACGTATTAACGTTACGAATGTAAAAAAAAATTATTTCACTAAATGTGAGGATATGGTTTTTTTTGAGTTGTACGGTATTTGGGATTCAATAGGACAGTATAGATACCATCGAACATTAGTTAGAAATATACCCAAAAAAAAAGATCATGATTTTATTCAGGATATTGGAATGTATGCCGATACAAAATATTGGGAAAAAAAATAAAATAGAAAATGTATAATATTGTAAATGTATATAATTAACATTTCTCTATATAATAAAGTTGTTTTAAAAAATAAAATCATTTCTTTTTTGAAAATGGCTGAGAAAAATGATGAAGAAGAGTTAACTATGACTGAAGAAAGAAATAGAGATCCATATAGTAAAAAAAGAAAATTTATTGAATTTAATGATGTTTCAGATATATTGTGGGGGAGTTCGGGAGTGTCTAAAATTACTCATGTGAAAAAAGAGTATTTTCATAGGTTTGAAGATGTGGTTTATTTTGAGATAAATGGAGTCTTTCGTGACGGCCCACCGATAACAAAATATTATTGGACATTAGCTAAACATTATAGATTTGTAAAATCAAAACGAAAAAAAAGACGTGATTTTTCTTTGTGTATTGGAAAGTATACAAGAAGAGAAGATTGGGCAAAAGAATATGGAAAATCCAAGGATAATACAATATACAACAAGAGACAATTTTATGTAACTCAACTCAAAAAAAACTTTTAATAATTCATAAATTACACAATTCATGTAACTTTTTTTAATAAAGGATAGATTTTTGTGTTCAGTTTTTTTCTAAAAAAATTATTTTTTCAAAAATTTTACAAAATCTGCTGCACTTCCATTCCATAATAATACATTGGGTAACATATCGTGAGTCTTCACTGTAGTTTTTTCCTTAAAAAAAAATTAAAATTTTGTAAAACCTTTTATAGTATTCTTGTTTATTAAATTAATGTCAACATAAACACGAAGAAAATCACTTCGTACTTCTGGGTGAATTTCATAAACGATAGCTTTAAATGCTTCAATTGTAATTGATGTATTCCATACATTACACCACATCAATTTACTTTCGAAGTCGTTGCCTGTAATTTTTCTTTTGGAATCTACCATTTTTGCAGCAGTGTATTTCTCTCTTCGTTTTTTTTTTGATGTTTCATTTTCGTCGGTCGGAAAGAATCCAGCGCGATCAATAATGAAACTGAAGTCGCATCGTTGTGTACGTATGAATTCCAGTAACCCGCTGATAAAGGCTAGTTTTCCATTTAGTAGAGCGAACGGATCTTTTTCTAGTACATCTTTATTTTTTTCCAAATAAGTTTCCCACGCCCTCGTAGTAATCCTACGAAGCATTACGTTTTGTTTTTCATTCTTCATATCAAACGTTACAGTTGTTGATTCAGCTTCAGACATGATTATTTTTTTTTGGATACTGATTTTTTATTAAAGCTAACACTTATATAGTTTATTTTTGGTTCCAAATATGGTATGATATCAAATATGGTGTTTTTTGGGGTTTTTTTATTTTTTTAAATGTATTTAAGAAAGATGTTTCAACAAATTGTTTCTTAAAAACAATGAACTTGTCAAGGGAAGAAAAAATACAAATAAGAAATGGTTTAATTATAAAAACTGTTTTGATTAATGTACGTTCTGTGCAGAGATTTAATCATGGATCGATTGGTCTTTTGTATTGGATGTTTGGATTATTAAATTATTATGAGGGAGATTGTATCTATTCTATTGAAAGGAGAAATAAATTGGAAGAAGAAAATGATTGGATACCAGATTTATTTTTATATAATGGAATTGTTAAAGAAGAAGAGAGAGAAAAAGGGGATGAAAAGTTATTTCCTTATTTCGTTATATGCGCTGGGACCTCGAATTATTTATTACCGTATATAAACGATAAAAAAAATTGTTATGGACTAAAGTATCATTTTGAAACGAGCCAATTTATGTTAAAATGTAGTTCTAATTACTGTTGTTCTATGTTTCCAATAGATGAGAAAATTAAATATTATTTTAATGTTGAATTTGTATATAGTCGTAATAGTTTTCATTTATTTGGATTTATGAATACAAAGAATGAAATGTATTATCCTGTAGCGGGGGATATATTTTCAATTCTTGATAGCGTGAAGGTTAAATACGGTCATTCATGCCAAGCGATATGTACTTTTTTACATTCAATCTCACCGTGTATTTTTTTTCATTGTTATCACGATATTTACAACGTAATGGAATATGATGCTATTTGGAATTTTTGGATTAATGATAATTTAGTTTACAATTTAGCAGTGATTTTTTCGATGTTTTGCGATTCACATAATCCAAATGGAATATTAGCAAGTGGAATTATGAGAAAATATAACATGAATTTATTTGATGAATTCATCTATGATAATTTACAGTTTGATCTTAATCGTATTGATGATGATGATTCATTTTCAGTAGATGCTGCTTTTGTGTATAGAAAAAATGAAATATGTAGATTTAAAAATTGTAAAAAAACATTAAATTATCCCGAAAGATTAACAGTAGAAAAAATAAATGGAAAAAAAATGAAAAATATAAAACAATTACCATCAATTCAAACCTTATATAGTAGGCAAGTAACTTATGAAAAAACTATTTTAAGTACAAAAAATAAAAATTGTTTTGTAGAAATAAATAACGACGAATTAACAGATATTAGAATTAGATACGCTGAATATGTATATTCAGCTGAAAATATATTAGTAGTACATAAAAATTCAGTTTGTAAATAAATATGAGAATTTTTTTTTATTATATTTTTATGCAATTTCCTATTTGTCAATGGATTTTTAAAGATTGTATAAATTTTTTATGTAAAAATAATCAATTTTCAGAAAAATATATTATTGAATGTATAAATTTTTATAACGAGTCTTTAACCTTATGGTCTAAAATAATTTCATTGTTTTTTTGTTTTTTCAAAAAAAAAATAAAAATGAAATGATATAAATGTAAGTATTTTTTTTGGGTAAACTTTATTCGCTTTGATCGTTGGTTAAAGATGGAGTTATATTTGAGAGAATATACTCAATACGAACATCCACTAGTGAAGTATAGCGATTTATCACAAAAAATCGTAGCATTGAAAAAAAAAATATGATAAAGCAGTACTAGCCAAAGCTTATCCGACCAGTAAGCAATGTTTAAAATTTTTGGTTAACAGCGAAATGGAATTGGATATGGATATTATTCCAGATTTAATTAACACCCTCAACAACACAAACGCTACAAGTGATTGGTCAACTCAAACATTTGTAATTGTTTCTGAATATGTGAATTACAAGAAAGATGCTATGCGTCTCGTTCTGCGTAGTAACGATTTTGGTTCAGGTGAACTCGTTGTTCAAAAGAAAGAAATTATTCTCCCCGACGAAGATTTAAAGTTTGTTGAAGAAGAAGATGATAACTCTGACATCACCTACAACGAGTTCAACACACCTGAAGTTAAATGGGAAGATCAATGGGGAAAGTTTTCGTTTAAGAAAACTGATAATTTGGGGGAAATTGCACAACAGTTGGGGAATTTTTATCATGCTGTGAGAGGAACAACCGTTACTAAAAAAATAAAAAATAAAACTGAAGTTAACCTGGAAAAGAAGAAGAGGAAGCAACAACAACAACAAGACGTTGAAACGTCAACAACCGTTGAGTGTGAGTTAGAAGTTTTTAATCAAAATGAAAAAGGGGAAAAAAAAAAAATGATAGAGCTTTAGTTGAGTTATTATATTATTTTAGTTTGAGTTTAGAAGATTGTATTTGCCGTTACAATGATCATATAAATGCAAACTTAGAAGATGAAAATAAAGTTGATTTTGTTAGTATGTTAATTTCTGGTGAAGTGGACAAAATTAGAAAATTAATTGATAAAATATAATTGTTTTTTTTGTTGTAGAAAAAAACAAAAAAATGTGAAAAAAAAAGAGACAATTTTCAGAAAATTTCATAAGAAAAGCTGCAAGATTATTGAAAGGACACATTAGAAAAAGAACATTTAGAGAAATATAAACAACATAGAAGTATTAAAAAAATATATAAACGATTAAATATTAATAATGTAAGTGAAAAAAATGAACAATGGTGTATTGATTTAGCAGAGAATAAAGATTTATCAAGGTATAATAAACAATATCGTTATTGGTTGGTTTGTATTGATGTTTATTCAAGATATGTATGGGTTGAACTTTTAAAGAAAAAAACTGCAAAAAATACAGCGAATAAATTTGAAAATATTTTGAAAAAAGAAGATTCACCTACAAAAATACAATGCGATGAGGGGACAGAATTTCAATTAATTCGTAAAGAATTGAGTAAAAAAGATGGATTTTCTGTTTTTCACACTTACAACCGTGAAATTAAAGCATCACATGTTGAGAGAGTAATTCAAACCTTAAAAAAAATGGTCGGACGTGTTTTAACGTTAACTGGAGAATTTGATTATCACAGTTATTTACACGTAATCGTTCAAAGATACAACAAATCACCCCATTCAAGTTTGGGGGGTCTACACCGTATGACGTATATCGTGGAAACAAAAAAAAATATATATATATATATATAATGCTGCGTAAAATGATTTCACCTATCACTTTCACAAAGAATATCTTAAAAGAAGGAACTGTTGTACGAATTGTTGCCGCAAAAAATAATATTTTTGAAAAAAGTAGTTTACGTGGTTGGACTGATGAAAAATTTAAAATAAATAAAGTATTTGTTACCCATCCAATTACGTACGAATTAAAAGATTTTAATAACGAAAAAATAACTGGAATATTTTATTTGGAAGAATTACAGAAAATATGAATTTACAAATTTTAAGTAATACTGTGAAAGAAGGAAGAACTAATTACACAAATGACTTTGAGATGAAATTATTTAAACCTATCGACGCCCTAAATCAAGAAGTATTTTTTGAAGTTACATCCATTTCTTACCCTTCGACAACAAAAAACATAGCCGATGATGAATGTTGGTTTGCGTTAGATATACAATACCGTAACTTTAGACGAATTGAGCCAGCGGGGTATTATAAAGATTGTTCTTTACAATTATCATTGGATAAAAATATCATTGAACAAGGATTTTATAGTTTAGAAAAATTAATAAATTATATAAATAATTGTGTAAATGAATATGATATTTTTTTTTTAATCGATAATAATGGTAAAATAAAAATAACAGCAAATATATACATTGAATATTGGTTAAAACAGATATATGATGTTGCAATAGAAAGTGATGATGGTACACCAATTGAAATTTTTCATTTATCAAAAGCGTCAATAAATAAAGAAAATCAAAAAAAATATTTTTTTAGTATTGAGGGGTTAATTCATTCATAATGCTTAAGGTACAATTAAAAGAGAAAGGAGGACGTCTACATATTGAAAAATATGAAATTACACAATCTGATTTAAAACCAGAATCGTATAATAACAATGTATTATTATGGAATTTAAATTTTATTGAATGTAAACAAATAAAAGGAAATTTTCGTTTATTATTTTCAAGCAAAATTGATTTTTCAGGATTTACAAAAAATTTAGAAGAAAAAAAAACAAAAAATTTAAAAATTGTAAATAATAAGAATTCTCATTTAACACGTACAAATAGCCCCTCCGCTTCTGATCAATTTTTTTTATTTGCAAAACGTATATTATTTTTTATTAATGAAAAAGATTTTTATGGTATAAATAATAATAATAAAAGAAAATTACCCTTTTATTTATTAACGAATTTAAAAGATGCTAAAGAAAAAATTCAGTTTTTTATAGCATACGAAAATGGTGAAATTCTTAAAGATGAAGAGATTACATTTAATTTAAGTTTATATGAAGAAATTTGATTGCATTTACGTTTTTTGAATTGATAAGAGATCATCTGAATTGACAAGAGTTTGATTTTTAAAAAAAAATTAAAAAATGTCTAAATTAATGGGTGAAAAAACTAAAAAATTAACTGGAAAATTAACTGCAAGCGATTATGTCGAATTAATGAATGGTACAAGAAATGGTGGAAATTATCAGGCAGATCATTTTATAATTTCAAAAAGTAGTTTAACTAAAGAAGAAATTTTATTTAATGGTCGAGTGGGTTTACCAAAAAATAAATCTGAAGATCACGATAAAAAATTAATGAAACCAAAAAAAAGAAAAAGAACATTAATTGATCCTGCACTCTTACGTTTAACACGCTAAAAAAAAAAGTATTTTATTTTTTAAATAAAAAATATTATTTTTAAATAAATGTTTTTCTGTAATCATTTAAAATAAAATGTTTTTTAAAAAAAATTCATTACTTGTTTGGTTTCTTGTTGTTAATTAACTAAAAAAAAAAAAAAAATGGTTAAAAGAGGAAAAAGAATAATAATAATAATAAGAAGAAGAAGAAGACGAAAAGTACAAAAAGGAGGGGCTTTTGGAGCAGCTTTGGCACTTGGAATGTTTCTTCCCCAGGTATTGGGTACTGTTGGAAAAATATTAAAAATTAACGTTTAAAAAAAATAAATTTATTTTTTTAAAAAAACCAAAAAAACCAATGGAAATAGATCCTTCAGAACAAGAAGTTGATCAACATGATACATTATTTAATAAGCCGCTAGAATTATTTAAATCAACACCATATAATGATCTTTTTTTGGAAAAACGATTAATTGAAATTTTTTCGAATCCAAAACATAGATTTTCAGCGGTATATAGTTTTACTCACAATGGTAATAGTATAGGATTAATGAGAACAAGCGATGCTGAATTGTCAGCGGATGTTAGTATTACTGACGATGCGGGTGTATTATCAACTGTAAACGCAAGACTTGTTCCTCCACCATTTATTTTACGTCCATTATGGAAAACGAAAGAATTAATGATGAATGAATGTTTAGTTACACCCGCTGATAATTTTTCTTATTATGCATCGTATCTTAAATTTATAATACGTGAAACACCATCGCAATATAAAGATTCGCCAGAAATAAATGGCGGTTATCTCGATACAGCAGGTCAAATGGAAACCATGTTGGGACACAACATTGGAAATTTAAATAGATTTAATCTTTTTAATAATACTACAACACATATAATTGATACTGTTGACTTGCCCTGTTTCAGTGGTGATGGTGGTGAACAATATCTTCCGAGTGCTTTTAAAATTGAAATAAGATTATCAAGAGCTGATAATCGAGTCGTATGCAAACAAGACGCTCATGCTGATTTACCCATAAATACGGGCCAAATTAGTTTGGAAAATTTTATGTTGACAATTCCGTTTTTAAAACCAAAAGATCAATTAACAGACGCTTTAAATACATCGTTTGTAACAAATCAAAAAGAAGCTAAATATTATTCTACCACATTACGTACAGTAACAGAGACTATTCCAGCTGGTAGAAGAAGCTTAATTGTAAATGATATATTTAATGGAAGTTGTCCAGTACGTTTATTTATGATGTATGTTCGTCAAGCTAATTTCAACGGTACACCAGCATCTAACGCATTTAGATTTCAAATGGAAGATATTTCAAATGTTAATATTTCAGTAAATAATGTTAGTGTGGAAACTATAAAAAATTCAGTACAAGCCTACCGATTATTACGTAAAGTACTTAATAAAAGATATTCAGAAATGCCTATAACTTACAATCAATTTATTCACGGTTATGGAATTTTCGGATTCGATCTAACATCAAATAGTGATACTCATCTAAAAGTATTACCTAATCGTCCCAGTGGTGTAGTTAATGCTCATATTGAATTTGCAGCTAATACAAATGTCGGAGTAATGCTTTTTATGGGTGAATTTCGTAATGAAATAAAAGTCGGAGTTTCGTCGCCAGCTCGTTTATTGTACAATATTTGATAAAAAAAAATAAAAGAAATTAACAAAAAAAACGTATGTTCACTCTTTGACTATGAAGAAGAAGACGAAACAAAAATATTAAAAACTATTATAATAAAATTTAAAAAAAATGACGTTCACTCTTTGACTGCAAGTTGAAGGAGAAGCAGCTAACAAGAATGGGAAAAGAAAAAAAAAGTAAAAAAAAACAATCGACAAAAACAAAAATTATCGATCCAAATAAACATTTAAATAAAGAACATATTGTTATTTACCCTCTTATTTCAAAATTTAGTTAAAAAAACATGGAGAAGGAAAAAAAAGAAATTTCTGAAACTGATAATGAAGAAGAAGAAGAAGAAAAAGAAAAATATGAAAAAATTTCGGAATTTGAATCTTCTGATGACGACGAAGAAGAAGAAGAAGAAGAAGAAGAAGAAGAAGAAGAAAAAAAAAAAGAAGAAGAAAGTATGAATGAAGAATATAGTAGTGAAAGCAATACTGATGATGAACGTGATGAAGATAATGAAGAAGAAGACGAAACAAAAATATTAAAAACTATTATGTTATATAATAAAATTTAAAAAAAAAATGAAAATATACTTTATATAACAAATCTTTACAAAAAAAAATTATTACATTATCAAAAAATATTGTAAATCAAAAAATTCCAATAGTATGTTCACGTGAATATAAATACGTTCTTAAAAAAATAGCGCGTAATAAGTTCGATTCAGTTGATCTTAAATTAATGATATGTGAAGATCACTGTTTAGCTAGTGTTCTAGAAAAAGCTTGTAATTATATTTCTACAATTAAAAAAAATGGCAAATAGATTACAATTAGTTGATTCGGTAAAATTAAATGAAATGTTTGAACATATCAAAGCTGCTGGTAATGAAAAAAGATTTTTACAAGGAATAAAAAATTAAGATGAATATGAACATAATGAAAAAAAAAAAGATTTAGAAAATCTCGTTACAGATGGACAGAAAGAACGTATTGGTGAAAGTATGGTACAATTTAAAAAAAAAAAAAATTATTACAAACGTAAAATTGATGATGAAAAAAAAAAAGGCAAAGTAAATGCAGGGAAGAAGAACCGACTGGAAGTGGTGGAAACATAAATACAAATGAAATAAAAATAAAAACTTTTTTAAAAAAAAAAGGAATGATTGAGGAAAATATAAAAATGGGTTCATTAAATATTAATAAAGCAGATTTAATATATGATTTATCACACAATGCCGCTAAACAATCGACTTTTAATTTGTCATCAAATCAACATGAAGTAGCATTAAAATATTTAAAAAAAAAAAAAAATATGCCGGCAAGTTTTATTCGAAATAATTTATTAAAAAAAAAATATAAAGGACATGATAAACCTTCTTCCGATAAATCTTCTTCTGACGATTACGAACTGGATAATCTTTTTAATGAAAATGAAGAAGTAAAGAAAAAAAATATATATATATAAACAATAAAACTAGCACCGAGTCCGCTTAAATTTGAAAAATTTGAAAAATATCGTGGAAAACTACGTGGTAGAAAAAAATTATGTTTTTTAAATCGTTTTCTTTTTACCAGTGAAATTAATAGAATTGCTGGCAATAATTTTTTTTTTAAATTTTTTTTCTTGGGTACATTTGCTGCTAATCAATTTCCAACAAATATTAAAGGGGGAAAAAATGGATGTTGTTGGATTTGGAATACCGATGAAAGTCACGAAGAGGGAAAACATTGGGTAGCAGTATGGTTAGATAATAATAAAATGTATTTTTTTGATAGTTTTGCAAAATCTGTATTTTTTTATAATAGAAATTATTGGAAAGAATATGCAAAAACAAATAATTTTATTTTTATATATTGTCAAAAAAAATCTTTACAATCAATAGTAACTTATACTTGTGGTTATTGGTGTTTATTATATTTGTATAATAAAAGTAGAAATAAAGTTGAAAATAATAATAAATGGAAAATAAAAAATGTAAGATATATGCGAATAGATTCAAAGTATGGAGAAATTATTGATAAAATTATATTTAAAAAATGTTGTAAAAAAAAGGAAACTGAACAAAAATGTTGTAACTTTTATAAAACTTTTATTAAAAAATAAAAAAATTTTTCTTCTCACCTTTACATATATTTTTTAATATTTTACTAGTTATGCGTATACCACTGCATTTTACACATTTTTTCTTTTTTTTTTTATTAACCCAATAAAAAGGTTTTTTTCGACTATTTTTCCTGTTTTTATACATTTTTTACCAAACTGATCCTAATGCAAAATGTGTATCGCGATGTGAATTTTTCGATCTTTTAATTATTCTTCTACCGCCGCGTTGACGCTTTTTATTACCACGTCCTCCGCGTTGACGTTTTTTATTACCACCACCACCTAATTTTTTCAACCCTGCTAGCAGTGGTCCAATAAGCGCAAAACCGCCTTTTTGACGAGCCATTTTTAAAAATGTTTTTTTTTACCATATAAGTCCTCTTCTTCTTCTATCCCTTGGAGCAACATATGTGGTAGTTCCACCCCTTTGCTTTCTTTTTTTATTACGTCTTTTTCCAAAATGTTTTTTAGTTATTTTTCCTATTTTAGCAACATCACTAAAAAATACACGTTGGACTTTTTTTTTCCTTTTTCCGTTAACCCCACCAACCATCTTTTTTTTCCTTTTTACACCAGCACCACCGCCTAGACCTAGTAAACCTAAGATTGGTCCCAGCAAACCAGCCATTATTCTTTCTTTCTTCTTCCACGTTCGTAACGTAAAAGTAGAAAACTATTTTTTCTTTATTTATTTATATAGAAATAAAATTCATTTTTTTAAAAAAAAAAGATTTATTATTTTTATTTTTTTTATACATCATAAATTATCGTATTTTCACCTGGAAAAATATTAGTTCGAAGTCGCGAATTTTCATAACTATTTGTACAATTATCAAATAACAAATATCCATATGGATTTTGATTTACATTGTCCAATACGCTATCAAATACTTTTCTCTTTATTTTTTTATTATCACAAATAGTATACATATTTCGTACATCTGCAATATTTTTAAATATTACATGATATTGACTATTAAGACGTGAATTTCGTAATTTTCCATCACCATACATTAAATTTTGACATATAAAAATTACACTAATATTTTTATGATGGGCATCACGTGACGCATAATTATTTAATTTTTCTAAATTCTCTTTCGAAGACGTGATAATAGTCATAAGATCGTCTAAAATTATTAAAGTATTATCGATTAAATTCGTTTGTAATTCATCAGCTGTTGGAATTCTTTTGTTACAATCAATAAAATTAATTTTTATTTGTTTTTCTTTAATAATCTTTTCTATAGTTTGATATATTGGTTGCTGCGCTGTATAGAGACAAATAATTTTATTAATTTTTGGTTCAATCATCACCTCAATAGAATTCAGTAATTTATATATCCAAAATGTCTTTCCAGACTGGCTCGGTCCGCATAATGTTAACATAAAAGGATGTTGAAATGGTATTACAGCGCTGTTTAGTTTATCCAGTATTTTCTAAAAAACCATACGGAAAAGTATAAAAATCATTTTTAACAACACGTTTATTAAAAGTGAAAGTAAATATTTTAGTTTCGTCTTGTACAAAAATATGATTTAATTTATCCCTTGTTATTTTATCACTATATTTAATTGTAATTTTTTGATCTTTTTTTTCAACACATTTAGATAACGATTCAAAATTTAATTTTTTTTTTACATTCATATTAGTTAAACAAAACCCTTTAATATGAATAACTTCTTTAATTTTATCATTGCCGTTCTCGTCTTTTTCGACATTACCATCCTCGTCTTTTTCAGTTAAATTAGTTCGATAAGAATAAGATTTTGGACCTGTAGAACAAAATTGAGTAATCCATTCGTTTTCTTTTAATTCATTGGTTAATTCTCCTAAATAATTTCCTGTTTCAATACCGTCTTCGTTATTTTTTTTAACGTAAAAAACAGAATCCGTATCAAAATATAAAACGCGTATACCCAATTTATCAATTAAATCAAATAATTTCAAACGTGAATAGGCGGTAACAAAACACGCAATAATTACATTTCCTGTTTTTAACGGTGCTGTTGTTTGATCTGTTTTCATATAAGTAACTCGTAAAATTTCGCCATTAACAAAATCAATTCCCGTTAATTTTACATTACGATCGTTCGCTAATTGTAATAATTCATCATATTCGGTTAAAAAATCAACTTTTGTATTATTCTCATTTTGAGCAAATTTTCCCCAAAGCGCATTTAATATTTGTTTAGCTGTACTACGCAAACCTGGATTGTAACAAATCTTATTTTTATCGAGTAAAATACCTTCATTTTCATAATAATTTTTAATATACTCGTCTACTTTGCTTTCAATTAATATTTTATTAACATCGTAACATTCATTTGGATAACCCGACGCTTCTTGTTTAATTTTTAAAAAACAATTTACATAATCTTGAAATATTTTTTCTTGTCGAGAAAAATCATAAATTTCAAAGATTTTTTTCATTCGATAGCCTTTTTCAATAGCTTTATTTATTTCAATACTAGTCCACGTTCCCAGCATACTTCGTTCATTTTCATTATGTAAACATCGTGTTAATTGGATAAAATTAGCGCATGAATAGCACAAAGGAAATAATAATTTTCCATTTATACGCATTGGTAATACAGGAAAATATAAATCTTGAGGAGGTAAAATACGGCATTTCACTAAACCGAATATTTTTTATAGATCTTTATTTTCACATTCATCTTTAATGTACACTGTTGGATGACCAACGGGAAATTTATAACTTTTTTGAACAAACGGGTATAAGGAGGTAAAGTCAATGTAAAAATTTTTTTCATTTTCATTGATATTCCTAAACAAACAAACAGGTGAAGTTCTAGCGCCGTAAAGCGCATCACGCGGATCCAAGGGAATGTATTCATAAAAAAAAAATTTTTTCTCATCTAAATCATTTTTACTAAATTTATTTTCTTCTAAAAAGTCGCATTCCCATTTTTCTACAACTTTGAAACCGTTTTTTTCTAATTGATACGAAAATTTTTTAGTAGCTGAATTAAAGATGACAAAATTTCTCATTATTTATCTTATTAATTTCATATGGATGAAAACAATTTGGGCAACCATGATAGAAACATCCGTGAAATTGATAGACAGTATTGTTACTTGCGCAATAACCATCAACATAACGATTTAAAATTCTTTTTTCACCATTTTGCGAACATTTATACTGTAATTCAGCGTTACATTCTGTTTCATTGATTTGTTCTAACCAAATTAACGCTGTAATACTCTGCTTGACTTTTCCCCTATAACCCCTTGCTGGAATAATTCCGACACATTTTTCCCTTAAAAAATTCAAACGAAATACTTTCAATGCGAGACTCGCAATTGTAATACACGATGTATCGTAAAAGGGAGATATACCCGTTGTTTCGTATATCAAAGAGGAAAACTTTAAACACCCTTTTCTTAAAATAGATACATCAGACGTACAATAATATCTCATTTCTTCTCTAAATACGTATTATTTTCTTTCTCCTTTTCCAAATACCATTTTTCAAATTTTCAAATTTTATTTTTTTTCCATATTTTCTACATCGAAATATTCGCGATCAACAATACGACCGATGTAATCTAAATCGTAAAAACGATACGGATGAAAACCTTTACACTCGTCATCGAGACCCATTGCTTCGGGTATTTTTGATAGCCCCATATGTAAAAATGAAAAACTATCAAAAAAAGTAATATTTTTATCAGTAATTTTCAGCATCATCACTTTATTACCGTTCATAATTGTTTCAGGATAAATTTTCTTTTCTTCCAACAAAAATTTAAAAATAAAAATCGTATCAAATCTCCCACCATTATGAGCTAACCAAACAGAATCTTCTTGTAATAAAATGATAATGATAATGATAATGATTTAATATTTCTATTGCGCAAATTAACATGTGGATATGATCAAATGCGCATTACAATGTTATGGGTGGCTTATCAGGCAATTTAGAAATTTTCACCGTGGCCGTGTTGAGGCATATCAAAGGCGCTTTATGCTGCCGCCAACAACACAGTTCAGACCACGGATCTCAACTAAGACCTAGGTGTTGATTTTACGGAGGGAGGAAAACCGGAGAACCCGGCGAAAAACCCTCGAAGCACAGGAGAGATCAACTAAACTCTACTCACATGGTCCAAGCTCGAGAACGAGGTTATTCCCAGACGGTCACCCATCCAAGTACTAACCCCGTCCGACCGGGCTTAACTATTGGTGAGAGGCAGCGCGCTAACAGCACACTCCACCTGTGCTCGCATAATTCTTTTACAACATTATTTCCCTCAAAAATAAATTCGCGTTCTCCGCAACAATCAAAATTTTGTTGTTGGCCGTCTAAACATTTTTCAAATTCAATATTCTCACATTTTTTACATACTTTTTGAACTCTACAATAATAGGGTACCATTAATTTATTTTCATCATTACGCGTTTCAAAATCAAAAAAAAATTTTTTATTATCTTTATATTTTGTTTTTTCTTTTTCTTTTGATAATACACTCATGTAACAGTAATGACTTTTATCTTTATAATCATTGCAATGAAAACAGAACGACTTTTGACAATTATGCATTTTCACATTTTTTTTGGAAAAAAAACAAAAACGCGGTACTATTTTTTCACAAGTATTACAATAAAAATAGTATTGACACGGTGTTAATCTCTCATAATTAGTTTGTTTTGGTTTAAAAATTCTATTGGTAAGATGGTTTAAAAAACATTGCTCGTTAAAAAATAAAATATTACAATTAGAACATTCAATCTTTAATTCACGTTGGCATTTAGTTTGTCTAAAACATCTTTGACACGTTAAATTACTATTACATATATGGTTATCTTTATGTTCAAAATGTCTAAAATAACTCATACATTTAACACAGAAAGATGAAGGGTTAAGTTTAGAAAATTTACACATACTTAAAACAACATCATAATGTTTATTATTTAACCATAAACAAACGATATTATTTGTTAATTTTATTAAATTACCGTTCTCATCCGTACGAGAATCATAAATAATACAGTCGTCAAACTTATCAGAATATACTACCAAATCAACACCCTGAACTTTAAGAAATTTCTCATAAACATTACGAAAATTATTTGTTTTTACCTCTCCCTCAGGAATTCCACACTGTTGATAAATATTACGAATTTCATCGACTGTATAAAGCTCGTCTACTCCTTTATGAGGAGTTCTTTCCATTTTTTTATATTTATCATCTTTTTTTAAATACGAAATTCCGACTAATAAACTAACTACAAAACAACAATTTTTAATAACACGATTTAATTTATCACATATTACATAAAAAACACCTAATCGACAATTACGATTATATTTATCAATGCTTTTATTTTTACCTCCTCCATTATCATTGCTAGTATTACCTAATCTTCTATAGATATGCTTTTTTCTTAAATTCTTATTTTTTTTCTTATTTCTACTAAAATTCGACGAATGTGGAAATGTTTGTATAACTACATTCGATTCCCATCCGTTAGCTAATAAAGATTTATTACTCTGCATCATCCTTTGAAAAATATTCAACAAAAAATCAACATCAAATTGATTTAACGGAACTACAGCTGTAGAAAAATATGTTTTCGGAGCATGACTAAAAATAAATCTAACAAAATCATTTTCTGACGTAGTAGATGCTCTAGCTACATTAAGTAAATACGAAAATACAAATCTTAACGATTGAAGAAAAGCAATAAAATTAACATTTGCATTTCTAGAAATTGAAATATTTAATGTTTTCTGTTTCATTTTAAAACGATTATTGTATGATTCCTCTAAGATACTTGCATTAAAAATCTCTTCATTTTCTATATCTTCCTTTTTTCCTTTTTTCTTTCTTTCTTCAAGTAATTTAGTCAATTCATTAATCTCTTCATCTGTATATTGATTACTCATTTTTCTTTTTCTTTCTAAAAGAACAAAAATATTTTTTTTGTCCTTCTTCTCTTTCTTCTATTTTTTCTATTTTTTCATCCCCATCAACACGATCAATAGTTATATTATCTGAATCTTTTACAGATATGCACGTAAATGAAAATAAAGGTTTATCTGTTCCAGCTTTTGTTGCTAAAAAACTTCCCATTTTTTTTTTTTTTAAAAAAAAACAAACTAAAAAAACGAAAAAAATAAAAAACTCATCGAAAAGTAGCTTTCAAAAAAAAAAAAAAAAAAAAAAAATGGTAACTGTTCATATAGAAATTTATTTAAAAAATTTTAAAAATGATAAAACTTACATCGGGTACGAAATTGAAGATAATGATAAAAATATTTTGTTTTCCCCTTTTATTCTAGGAGATGCCCTACGAGAATTTGAAAAAGACGATAAAATATTATTTATAACATATTTTGAATTAAACGAAAGACTTAAAGATATGCAAAAACAAATTGCATATATTCCCAACGATATTTTATACAAAATTACATGTTTATTAAATTTTATTCAAAAAACCCAAAAAAATAAGAAATATATGGGAATAAGAACAATACATTAAAAAACCCCAAATAAATAAGAAATATATGGGAATAAGAACAATACATTAAAAAAAACACAAAAAAAAATTTTAAAAAAAATGGTAAAAACAAAAAATTTAAGAAGAAGAGCCCCTCTAAACCGAGGTGGTAGAAGAATGTCTACAATTTCACAAAGCGTTCGTGAATCTCGTCAATGTAAAAGTAAAACAATAAAAAAGCCAAGATGTCGTCATTCGTAAAAGAACAGCACATACCCGTAAGTGTTGGATACATTTAGCAAAAGAAGATAACTTACGTATTAAAAAATCAACAATTAGAAACGCTGGTGAAGGATTATACAGTTGGAAAAACCATTCAAACGTAATAAAATAATTGGTCTATATTCAGGACATCAAACAACTGTAAAACAAATGGATAGAAAATACGGAAAACACACCATTGCTCAGTACGCCTTATGTGATGGATTTAACGATTGTGTCGACTCTTTTAAAACAACCGATGGCGCTGCACGATATGCAAATGACGCGGCAGGATCAAGATTTACTAATAATTCTGATTTTATAGAAAAAACACAAAGAGTTCCTCATTTTAAATTACATACAACTAAAAGTATAAAACCCCATTGCGAAATATTAGTATCATACGGAACCGTATCCTAAGCCTAAAGAATATTTTAGATAAAAAAAAAAAAATGGGAAATAAAAAACGACAAAGAGGTGGAACTTTCAAAGGAAGATAAAAACAAAATAATTAAAGCAAAAAGTACAATAATGAATGCAAAAAACAATATATTTAAAAAAAATCAATCTGGAGGTTTTGTGAATTACCGAAGAAATTATCCTGAAAAATATTATGTATATTAAAAAATATTTAACTGATCCTGAAAAAACACAATTATACAAATACTTAAAAAAAATAGAAATATAATGAAAAAATATTGCGTAAATTAAAAATAAATAAACAACAAATTTAAAAATTTTTCTTTTTCTTTTTTTTACATGAATTCATCAGAATAAACTATACAAATTTCATAATCTACATATGGTTTCAGAGCTTCACCATATTTTACATTTCCCATAGTTTTATAATTACCATCTTCAAATTTAACAAATTGAATCAATGCAATATCTTCATCATATGGTAATTTATAGTTTAAATCGGTAAATTCAATCGATTTTGAAAACATCTCTTCTTTTTCATTTAATTTTATTAGCTGAAGTTCAGTCTTTACACCAGGTTTTGCAACATATGACCCCATGTAAGCATATGGAGCTGCGTTAGCCGGATCTTTCAATAAATGATTTTCAAAAATTATTTTTTTTACTTGCATAACAGAAAAAGTTATAGCATCTTCATACTTGGGTTTACAATTTTTTTTAATATCAATTTTAATACTATGAATAATTTTTTTCTTTTTATATTCTTTTTCATCAAGATCTAGTGTTAAAGAAGCATCCGAAAAGCTAGGTGGCGGGTTAGCAAAATAGGGGTTAAATATCGAGAGGGTTCCATCTTGTGCAACAATATCTTGTCTAATAACACCTCTTTTCCACGAATGTTCGCCAAAATTATAAATTCCATTTACTCTTTGTGAGACACACTCTGGATTACTTAGTAACTCCAAATGCCAGAAACGATATTTAAAAAAAAAATTTTTTTTTTCACCCATAAATATTCAAAATTTTTACATAATCAGGAATTTTAAAAAATTTTTCATAAACTATCGCTACAAAAAGAAGTACCTCGTAGTAGCTACAATGACAATTTGGCTTTACATGTTGTCTACAACTCTTTATATCCTTATTAAAATATCTTAATAATTTTTCGTATTTTTCTACATTAAAATGTTCTAAATTTATAGCTGGAATACAAAATTCTTTACATAAACTAGATTCAATATTTCCTCCTTTATATCCTATTAAAACATTATCCGTTTTTTCCATTATTTCTTTAAAATATGTAAAAAATTCTAATTGACTAAGATAATATTTGTTTTTCCTATAATTATATAATTTTAAACCATGAATCGAAAATTGTCTTCTCGCGCACGCTTTATTTCTTTCATCCAAATATCGATACGGATTATTACCAAAAAGATCCTCAGCAAAACAATGAATTAAATCATGCTTTTTTGTCTTCATATTAAAAATAGAAACTTCGCGGTAATAACGTTTTCCATTAATTTGATAACATTCGCAATCCATAATATGTGTTACATTTTCCAAATTTTTTTTCCCTTTTTCTTTAAATAAATCCTCATGATCCTTGATTTCATTAAATTGACTATCATACACGGAATACATTTTTACAACTAAAAAATTTTTTACTTTTTTTTTTACTTTATACGCTTTTTTTTTATTTTAAAAACCCTATATAATAAAAAACACAACAGAAAAAAATAACTAAAAAAAAATGGAAGTAATAGTTGGATTTCATATGGATTCAAAAAAATAGTTACACGTTACTACGAGGATATGTAACAGATCTAAGAGATTCCATTATGGTTGACGAAACATTGGGTGAAAGATATAACAAAGAAAAGAACCATACTACCTACCTGAAGTGGTGGTATTACAACATTATGAATCTCATTCATCGTGTAGTAACTATAGAAGGACGTCTTATGAAATTACTTTCACAAATTACCGATGAGAACGAGGAAGAAAAAGAAGATATATCGAATATTTTAAAAGTATTAACAAAAGGGATTAATATTTTCAGAAAACAAAGACTTGAAATCACTGTAGAAGAACCATTAGATAACAGTATAATAACATGTATAATTATGATAAAACACGCAATTAACAAATTAGAACAAATCGTTCAAT
The DNA here is from genome assembly GCA_035771165.1 of Paragorgia papillata. Classification (NCBI taxonomy): domain Eukaryota; kingdom Metazoa; phylum Cnidaria; class Anthozoa; order Scleralcyonacea; family Coralliidae; genus Paragorgia; species Paragorgia papillata. The sequence continues at coordinate 382,550 of JAWNZC010000366.1, read as the reverse complement.
GTAATTCAGTGCAAAAAAATCAACATTTACTGGACAAACACATGGTTACTTGGGAAGATTGTCTCTCATATTAATTCAATAATACTAACTTAAAATATATGTAATTCTCTTCACAAATTATTCTTTTGTGATGAAAACAGTTCAATTTTTTCTGTATTTCACTATACATTGTATTATTCATAATACGAGGGTTGTTAACTATAATTACATCTTCATTAAACCGTTTACAAATTTCTTCATTATTAACTTTTAAATCACTCAATACAATAGGAAAAAACATTTCTACCCTCTCCTTATGTATTGTAGGACAACCGCACGACTGTTTCCACATTTTTGTTATTTCTTCACTAATTACTTCAATATAAATCCCTCTTAATATCTCAATAGACAAAATTGTACTTTCTGTAAGATTCTCTTGCCCAATATTCGTACCAAAACAAGAAAAAATTAACTGTTTTGTCGAATTCATCTGTAAAATAAAAAAAATTAAGAAAAAAATCTTTGACCATATTTGGAACTGATATAGCCAATTTTTTTACTATATATTAATAATTAAATTCTCCATTATCATTTTTCTTTTCCCTTCATCATGTTTAAAAGGAAAAGAAAAAATGGTAATATATATAATAAAAAAATAAAGACAATAGAAAAAGAGGTAACAATTACTTGGAAATGGATATTTACAATGATTCCGGCATTTCGTGAATTTCCTAACCGTTACTTTGGATATCTATACTGGTGTCTTGGACTTTTACATCTGTATCAAGGTGGATTTATACAATTAATTCATATATATGAAGAGGATGCAGAATCATATGAAGAAGTTGAACCATACCCATTCTGGTTATTCAACAATATACCCGAAGTCAATACATTTATCAATTGCGAAGAGTTTTATCCTTATGGTACTATATCGAACGGAATAGAAAACTATTTAATACCGGATATGACATTTTTTAGTGATAATAAGAAGAATAAATGGATTGTAAAATTCGATGAAAGCCATGAACTTGTACTATGCCGTGATAATAGATTCCTTCATTCTTTTTTTCCCCAAAATCCACTTATTAATGAGTATTATTTTCAAATACTCTCATGTGATTTTGACAGTTTTAGCAACAAAAGTATCGTGCGAAATTGGTTTAATATTACAGCGTGTAAAATACTATCCAAACCACCAATAATGAATACGCCCTTTACTTGCATTTTATTCAAAGGTGAATGTTGTGAAGAGGGAACATTCAATATATTTTCATTATTTTCAGATTTGATTGAGTCTGAAGAAAAATTGAAAGTTTGTTTTTTTCTATTTTCTATTGCGCCGGGACTTCTTTATAAAACCGTTTCATGTAATGAAAAAAAATGTAATATTGAAGAAATGTACAATATTACATTATGTTTTTTATGTTATTGCGATGCACACAACCCAAACGGAATATTACGACGTAATAAACAATATACTTATTATTGTCAAAATATGATAGAACATGTAAATGTTTTTCGAGGACACGCCCCTATATGTTGTAGATTTAAAGATTGTCGACAAAACGGTGTAGACTATAACAATTGTTATGAAATATTTGAATTTAATGAAATAAGTGATAGCTCAATAAAAGAAGAATCAAAAATAATTTTTGTACACGAACCTCAATCTTCTCATGCATGTTCTGATCATAATGAAAATAATGATTATATTGAATTTACAACTCTTAATAGTGAAAGTTTTATTAAAATCAAAAAGGGTGAATTCCACCATGTTTTTGACTGTGTAAACGCAACCATTCAAAACTTAACGGATAAAAGTATTCAACGAGTAAAAGCAATGTTGCGAGAAGCCAATTTTATTAATTAATTAATTTTGTATCATATTATTCAACTTATTGAATGAAGCTATATAAATTTCTCTATCTTCAAAAACAAACATATTACTTTGTAATAATTCTAATTCTACGCATAAATTCTTGTGTTGTTCAAATGTTTTTATTTTTACAAAATAAATCATTATTTAATATAGCGACTAAAGTTTTTCCTACACGTCCATTACCGTCTGAAAACGGATGGATATACTCCAATGCAAAATATATACGGGTTGCAATTAATTTGGATGAAGAATTATTAATATAAAATTCGTTTAATAAACGCATATATTCTTCAATATATTCGGGTAGAGGAGAATAATGGCTTCCCACAATTCTCATAAAATTTGAATATTTTCCCCCATTTTTTTTCATACAATATTTATGTAAAAAAATACATATTTCGCTAATATTCAATTTTTTTTCATTTTTTTTTTGAGAATAAAAATTACTAATTGCGTTGCTCAATTTTGCACAAGAATACCAAAAACCATTTTTCTCCTCATCCTCCTCCATTCTAACTACATCACGAGAAAATATTTTAACTTTCAAATGAAACGAAAATTCATCTTTTTCCATTTTTTTCCAAAAATATTAGAAAAAAAACTTTAGAAGTAATAACACGTAAATATTAAAGAAAACGATAGATGTAATATCTTTTTTAAAATTTTCTCTCTGTCTTCTTCTTTTAATTTCCCTCTCCAAATAATCAGTACGTATTAAATCCTTCACTGTCAATTTCACAAGAAACTTTATTTGTTCTTCTGTTAACTTTCCAGAACAAATTAAAATTAACGAATAAAAAGATATAATTCTTCCCTCGTTATCTGGAACCATTGAAGTATAAACTCGGTATAAACAATCAAACGACTCAAGGGATTTTATATAACCAATATTATTAATCAATATTTTTGAAACCTTCGAAATTTCATTTTCTAAAAAACCATTTTTATATACAATTCCATCGTCTTTAAGTTGAGCGATAATAACTTCCATCATTTTTTCTTCTTATCTGTTTTTTTCAAATCGTTTCTATATCTACTCTCCATTAACTCCAAATCATCTAAAACTTCTTTTATACTGTTCTGTTTATCTAATTTTTTCTTTTTAATTATAAAAATACGTTTCAATTCTCTAAATTTATTCTCTGCCGATACAATAATATTACTGTTTGTTTTTGTAAGAATAGAAAATTCGAATACGTTTATTCTCTTTTTTTGAAGCACTAATTTTTTAATATAATATTTTCTTTCTTTCTTTCCAACACTCGTTTCCATCTCTTCAACAGTATCCACTTCGCCGAGGTCATCGTCGTCGTCTTCGCCGTCTTCGTCGTCTTCGTCGTTATCAACAGTTTCAGCAGCTTCGTACAACGATTTTAATAAATTAATATTTTTTCCGCTTGCTTTTTTTGGTTTATCAATTTTAAATTCTGTAAAAACAGAGTCACTTCCTACGACATTAATTGTCTTATGAGGAATATACGACGACGTTGAAGGAGGTAATATTTGAGACTGCGGCGGATGTATAGGATGAGGAAAATAATCTACCGATGGTGTTTGTATCTGAGGAAAAAAATCTATCGTTTGTTCACGGGGAAAATAATCTATTCGGTTTTCATCATTTTCAGATTCCGTTGACGACGAAGACATAGCTAAGTCACTAATTAAAGATTTAAATGCATCATTTACTTGTTCGTTTACTTCTGCTTGTTGAACTTCTTCACAAAAAGTATCAAATTCGTGTTGCTCTTTTCGCTGATCAGCATCTCTTCTAGCTTTCCTTTCTGCTTCGTCCTCTTCTTGTTCCTTCAACGATTGTTGTTCTTTCTCGTACTGTAAAAGCTCTTCTTCCGCAATTCTTTTCCTTTCAACTACTAGAAAAAAAATATAAAAATGAATATCACTTTCAGTTACCCTTTCTCATCGTCGACACCTCTACTATTTTACGATTTTTTTAAAAAACCCACTTTTTTCACCTTCTTCTAAATCTTTTGAGTCATAATTCAACAACAGTAATAGCAATTCATCATGCGTATTTTTCTGCTCCATTTTTTTCTCTTCCATTCTCCACGATATTCACGATAAAACTAAATAAAATCAATTTTTTGTTGTTTTTATTAAACATCACTATTCCATATATGGTTGTGTAAAATAACACTTCTACGTGTGTTACCCGCGTTACTAGGTGATAAAAATACAAATAAACCACTAGATCTTTCTTAAGTGGATGTAATTAAAAAACCTTAAGTGGGATTATTTAATTGTTATTGCCGTTACTAGGTAATAAAATACAAATAAACGCTGCTAGATCTTTCTTAAGTGGTTGTAATTAATCCCTTAAGTGGTATTAATTAATTAATTGTTATTGTCGTTACTGGTAATAAAATACAAATAAACGCTGCTAGATCTTTCTTAAGTGGCAGTAATTAAATCCTTAAGTGGTAGAAATTAATTGTTATTGTCGTTACTAGGTAAATAAAATACAAATAAACGCTCCTAGATCTTTCTTAAAAAACGTTCCTTCTCAAGTATATTCAGTTCGTTGAAAATGCAAAACATTTTAAAAGAAGCAGAAAAATTCCTCGACAAGAAAGACCTGACCGAAGCAAGAAATAGTTGCTGGTGGAATCTTAACTACGTACGCAATACTACACAAAAACTATGGAGTTACGGAACAGATCGTCCCTTTAATATCTTTTGCAGTTTACGGCGTTGTATGCGAGACGCTGAACTTTGCTGTTTCAGTTTCGAAGACTGTAATGAAGATGAAGTGAACTTAATTCCGATATGTTGGCAATGCGTAAAGATCATATCAAATAACAAGAATAAAATTACTTTTACTGTGGAAAAGGGAACATTGTGCGTAAAATCAAGGATCGAACAATTATTTTATAAACCCGAATATATTCCCGACATCGACGAAACAATTGTCTACAAACGCTTGAATGTATTGTTTAAAAAACTAAATCCATTTTCTAGTTCAATCAATAAATAGTTTTATTTCTAAGTATTTGATTTATAAGTATTCTATTTTTTGATCATTGGAATGTTGTTTACCCGTTCTAAGTATCTATTTCTAAGTATTATATTTTTACCGAGTCAAAAGATTAATGATTTGGGTATGTTTGGAATGTTGTTTACTCAAAAAAATGGTATACTTTTAAGTATTTGATTTCTAAGTATTCTATTTTTGATACCATTTTTGTAAACAACATTCCAACCATGCTATCATCAACCTTTTGACTTGGAACAATATAATACTTGGAAATAGATACTTAAAAACAACGTAAACAAACATTCCAATGATCAAAAAATTGGTGGGTTATGAAGATAACCAAAAACGGATCTATTAAAAAGGTGCGGTATAGCAGGGACGCTCAAAACTTCAAAGAGATCTTCGAGTGGTCATACAATAAAATGGAGGATTACAACAATTATATCATTGACTACAACGAACTATGGGTAAACGAAACTACAGTTAGAGAAGACTGGGTAGTAAAGAATGATAATGCCACAACAGATGGTTGGTGGGTTATGAAGATAACCAAAAACGGATCTATTAAAAAGGTGCGGTATAGCAGGGACGCTCAAAACTTCAAAGAGATCTACTTTCTTCTGTCGGAAGTTTGGGAGGTAGAAAAACCGAGAAGAAACGAAGAAAATCAAGAACAATAACATTTGTCAAAAAATCAAGAACAATAACATTTACGAAATTTAAAAGAATATAACAAGATTTTAAAGGTGGTCAAGAAACGAACATGATTTCAACAAATAAACTGTTTATAGTTTTATTTGTTTTATATATATATTTTTTACATTACTTATATTTTTATCTCTTAAAAGAACTTCAAAACACTCGATATCATAAAATGTTTTTTTACTATCCTAATTAAATGTCATTTCTATAACTAAATCATTTGTTCATTGTTGTTGTTATTTTTTTTAATCAATTGTTTGTTAAACGCGATCGTTCATGGCTTCTTTTCCATGGTTATTTTACCATCCTTCCAAAGCGATACGGTTGAACCGTCCTTTAAATGTACGTCTGTTTTTTCTTCATAACCGCAATAGCAGCGATCTCCTTCTCCTCCTTCCGGCTTTACTTTCTCTTCAAACTTTTTAATCAATTCATCAGCATAATGTGACTGAACATGACATAAAAACAAACAAACAATTATAGCTGCAGCATACATATATTTCCACATATTCTCTTGAAGTTTTTCAAAGAAACACGCAAACAAGAGAAGAAACATAATGAAGCAAAAACCAAAAACAAACTGTACTTTTATACCCTTAATTTATTCCAAAATAAGCTTAAAAAAGCTAAACAATAAACGATAAATTAAAAATTCGGTTAAAAAACTAGCGTTAAATTACATAATAATGCCCAAATAAGGTGATAAAAGCTAAAAAAAAGCATAAAAAAATAGCAATTAAGATAAGCCACGCAGTTTTTTTATTATTCACTCATTTACAAAATGGAGAGTATCGAACAATCATTTAACAAAACGAAATGTTTAATTTGTACCGATGAATTTAAAAGATTACCATCAGGAAGACTATTCTAATGGCGTGACGTTTACCAACAACATTTAATGAGATTAACAAACAAAACCTGTCCGGCATACCCACAGTTCAAATATGTCGTATATTTTAACGGTCACGAACTAGAAGATTGGTTTGAAACGGAGAAAATACCGCCTTCAGTCGATTACGTTGTGATATATCAAAATAGTAGATCTATGCTATTTACAACATCATCCTATATCGAGCACTCTATTGATATGTCAACAAGAAACTGCCTTCAATGGATTGCGTTAGCCTCGCAAAAGGAAGATGCAAGACTAAACTACCAACTATCGATACAAACTGAATGTAGCTTTTTAATTGAGCTTTCATTAGAAATGATCGTTATATCGAAATGCAATGATATACTAAAGAATATAGTTTCAATTTCATGTAAACATGAAAACAAACATAACTATGAAAGAATTATCAAGAAAAGAAGAAATAAAAGAAAAAGAGAACTAGAAAATATGAACCATGAACAAATAGAAGAAGTGTAAGGTATTAAAAAAAAAAATTATTACCCTTTCTTCTCTTTTTTGTTTTTCTTTACATTCTTCAAATAAATCGTTCATCGCTTCAGGATTATTATTAAAAAAATCAGCAACCCCCTCACAAATTCTTCTCTTATTCTCCATCGCCATCTCCAGCTCGGATACTTCCATTTTCAAAGTATAATTTTTGTTTTATATTCTCTCTCTTTATTTTTTTTTCTTTTAGATGGAAGATTGTGCTAGTTGTTTGAGTTATATGGATTGGGAAAATATATTTTGTTTCTTTACTTGTCGACAATGCGAAGTTAATGCATTTTTTTGTAAATTTTGTACAGAAAATTATTGTAAAAAAGTCTAAAATCTTAAAGTCTTTAAACGTTGTGGTTGTATAGAAAGACAACAACGCTGGTGGAAAAGATATAATCTTTAAAATAATACTTGTAACAAAAAAAACATGGAAATAAATTTTTTTACCTTTCAATCTCTCAGTTCAATTTTTAATACCAGAAACAAGCATTTTTTTTGCCATGAATTATCCAATCTACAAACCCAAACACAAATATCCAAAATAATATCCAAAATAATAGATTCGCCCTATTTTTTTTAAACTGTATATTCTTTTCTCTTTTATTAAACATTTCTTTTTAAAAATGCAATATACGTTGTCCAATCAATCGATGTTTCCTTCTTGAACTTTAACCACAGATATAAAATGATTCTTTCCTCTTTGTCAATATGGAAATCTGTCTGTGTCTCTCTTTGCATTTGTTTAATAAATTTGTTCACTAAAGCCTTCTGATTTTTTAAATCACATAATTGTACAACCTCCCAATAATTCTTGCGTGCTGCTTCATCCATGTTTAACACTCAACTATCTCCTTCAATTTTAGCATATAATCATAAAACACAACTTTCTCAAAAAACTTATTAAAATCATTTTTTTTAAAAAAACAAAAAATCTAAATCTTAAAAAAATATAATATAAACGAAAAATCAAATATTTTTTATTATTAATTTAAACACCAACAGCACAACACCGTACAGAGCGTGTTGCCAACACTTTTTTCCTTTTTTTTCAAAAAATCCAATTTATTTACAAAAAAAATTATTTTATTATTTTTCTTAATTTTTTGTTCTGAAGAAAAAATTTTTTTTATTATTTTTTATATAAATTGGGTTTTTCCCTACTAACACACACAAAAAAAACAACATCCTTCCCCCCAACACAAAAACCACACCTTAGGAATACATTAAAAATAAAGTAGCCAACACCTACTCTCTAGCACCCTCCGTCCAAAATCGACATTAATTTATTCCTACTTGCTCCTGATTGGTTGGAAAAAAAAATAAAGCAATCTGATTGGTTAACGACTAGTTACCAACCTCCAACACATTAAAAAAAATTACATTTATTAGTACACTACTGGGCTATCGAAGTTTCCTGCCTACTCTGTTTCTAAAAATGACTTCACTGCTTGTGGGAATATTTGTCGTATCGTTTGTCAACGAGCAGCCAAACTATTGAAGGTAAGTAATTCTGTTAATATTGATATATCTTTGGCCTTTAGTTAGATCAAAGAGGTTGTGGCAGTTGATCTTTCTTAACGTCTTGTCGACTGACAGAAGCTTGGATTTTGTAATCTTCCTTACAGATACCGGATTTTTCAATAGCAGGGGAATCGCATAACTACATGCTACAAAAGCCTGAAACTTTATGAAAGTTTGAAGAGTGAAAAATCATCTCTGCATGGCTGGGGTAAGTCATCTTTTGCTGTTTCGCTTTACTTTGTCCTCTCCTGATTAATGTTTGATGGTTAATGATTATTATTTGTCTATTGCTACATATGCTACTTTTGAACATTGAAAGATAGTTCTTTTATTTAAAATATTGAGTGGTTTGTATGGCATAAACATACTTCATACTATGTAGATTTCACCTATCATACATTGACAAAATTGTTGGAAGCTAACAGCTTAACATGTGATGGTTTAATGCTCCCTCCCCCTGCTTCAATGTTGTGAAAGTCAAAACATGCAATTTGCACTCAGACATCTGCCATTATTAATACATATAACATGTTTTGAGTAACAACATTGAAAGGGGTGTGTGACAATTTACTTGACCTAAATTGTAAAAGGGATTACTGAAAGGGACCCATCCAGTCCTTGTGAGGCTTTTCCAAAATACAATGTATGTTGTCGATAACCTAACAACAATCTTCTCGATAACCTAACAACAACAAAAACTCTAGCCCTAATCAGAAATCTGGTTTACTGTTTAGGTTTTTGGAAAAATATACTAGTACAGTATTTGACAACATACAGTACAGTATTTTGGAAAAGGTGCAAAAGGACTGGACAGGTTCCTTTGAGTCATCGTGCTTATCAATTAGCATGGCATTACTTGCTCAAGTTGTTTCAAGTTTAACTAATCTTAGCAATGATTGTAGGCTCATCATGAAAAAAAAATTGCATTGTGTTACAGAGAAAGTAGAAGCAGGCAGCAAGCAGCTTCTACTCTTTGGAACGCTACACGACAAGTTGCAGTGTGTAAGACTAGTTCACTGCAACTTGCTACACATGTTACAGTATGACCCAGACTGTAATATGGTTCAGTTGTGTGGAAAATGTTTTTTTGATAATAAAAACAATTTTTTTCAAATCTTACAAAAAAGATCTTACAGCAAAAAGTACATTCTGCTATTATAAAGTCTTTATACTCTTTATTGCTTGTTGGCCACCTTTTATTCTACTGTAGCTGTTAAATAAAACATCAGGAAATTTTATTTGATGTGGAAGAGCACCTGGATTAAAAGGGGTTAAGATATTATAAGTCATCTTCACTAACTAGACTAAGATTTTTAGTGTGTTAATGATTTATACTGTATTTTCAAGGATTTTGTTATAAGCTAGTGAACTCCGGTAGCTACTTTCCAAATCATCCCTGCCTATTAAAGTTAAATTTTGTTAAGTATTCAGATATGGTATCAGCTTTTAGTTTAGCAGCTTAGTCACCTTTCAAAATTAATGAAACTCTTGGTTGTATACAGTAGAACAAAAAATAATTTAAATAATGCCATCTTGGAAACTCAAGATAAGAGTTAAAACAAGTGAAATAATTTTACAGTAGTTGCAATTGTTTTAACTCAACTACCGTACCTTGGCTTTTCAGAATGGCATTATTTTTTGAAATATGTTTTATTTTATACTTTTTCAACTGTCAAGTTATCAGCTGGTCTTGGTCCCTGATTGTATGTCATTTCCATTTTCTAGTCTACTGTACAATGTACATTGACACCAAATGAATTATTGGAGTTGGATGGCCACTTGTGGCCCACAGCGGTAACGCAAACGAACTCGGAAACGCCGGCGAGAGTCCCGGGAAGAGTTCTCTCTTCTTTTTAATGGACTGTCACCCTGGAATCGGTTTAGCCGGAGATAGGGTTTCACGTTCGGTAAAGCTTCACAGATCTTGTGGGGTCCGGTGCGCCTTCGACGGCCCTTGAAAATCCGGGGGAGTTGTTCATTTTCTTGTCTGGTCGTACTCATAACCGCAGCAGGTCTCCAAGGTGAGCAGCCTCTAGTCGATACTTCTTAGGTTTCTTGATGCTAAGATAAGGGGCACTGTTAAGTCATGGTTGAAATTTCCACATGATGTTAATAACAGCTTTTTCTATGCCCCTATCGAGCATGGTGGGTTGGGTTTAGTTAGTCTTAGATTTTCTATTCCTTTAAGGAAAAAGTCTAGGTTAGAGAGTGCACTCAATTCCAATGATCCTGCTGTTGCTGCGGTGGCTGCGCTGCCTTTTGTGTGCAACATGTTGAGTAGATTGTCTAGGCCACAGATATTAGGAGCTACGGCAATATTTGATAAACCATCAGTTAAGAGAGCATTTGCAATTCAACTGCATGCGTCAGTAGACGGTTTTGGGCTGGCTAGTTGCAAGATGGTTCCCAAAGTACACACTTGGGTTTCAGCGCCCAGCCGACTTATGTCTGGTGCAAACTTTATTGGGACGCTGAAAATTAGAGGCAATTTAAAATGCCCACAGCTGCACGGACAGCTAGAGGCCGCCCTCTTAAATCTAAGGATTGTGACGCATGCAGGAGAACAGCAACTCTGGGTCATATCTTACAAGTCTGTCCTCGGACACATGGTGCACGTATAGATAGGCACAACACTGTGTTAAGCAGAGTTCTTAAAATGCTTTTGTCTAAGGGTTGGTCTGTTCTTGTAGAACCAGCTATTTCAACACCTGCTGGTCTCAGACGCCCAGATATTATTGCATGGAACAACGAGGACTTGGTTTATGTGATTGACGTCACTATTGTGGCCGACAACGCAGACTTGTTTATGGCCCATGAAATGAAAGTGGTCTATTACAACGAGCAACATGTTGCATCGTTGGTTATGAGTGTCAGTGGTAAGTCAAACGTAAGGTTTGGCTCCATTACATTCAATTGGAGGGGTGCTTTAGCTCCTCCATCGTACGACTTGTTATTGAATAGGTTCAAAATTCGCCAAGAACGTATTACACTTCTATCCGTAATAGTCTTGGAAAGGGGATTTCATACCTGTTGTCATTTACTAAATCAACGTTTAGAGAAGGTATTGGTATGGGGAGCAATGGCTCTCATATGAACGAGATGGAGAAGGCTAATGCACCATAATTATCCTATAATTTTAATTTTATTTATACTTGTAAGGTGGGAAGGCTGCACCAATCCAAGCCTGAATGTATGAAATTATTGTGGATCAATAAATCAGATTACATAGCTAAATGCCTCGTCAACTAATTAGTGACGTGCATGAATGGATTAACGAGATTCCCACTGTCCCTATCTACTATCTAGCGAAACCACAGCCAAGGGAACGGGCTTGGCGGCAACAGCGGGGAAAGAAGACCCTGTTGAGCTTGACTCTAGTCTGACTCTGTGAAAAAACACGAGAGGTGTAGAACAAGTGGGAGGAGCAATCCGCCGGTGAAATACCACTACTCTCGTCGTTTTTTTACATACTCGGTGAAGCGGAACTGGACGTTACGCGTCCACATGTTGGTTTTAAGATCGCTCGTCTGCCGGTCGATGCGGACCGAAGACACTGTCAGGTTGGGAGTTTGGCTGGGGCGGCACTGCGAATTTTTTCCCCGTAAGCAATCGAAAGCATCCGAAGCAATCGAAAGCATCCCGCCAGCTACGTCATCGTCAGGTTACGTCATGTCCGTCCCATGGCAATCTGGGGCCTGGGTCCCACAACAGTCCCATGGCGCAAAAACTGCAAATTTGCCGATTTCATTCTATAAGACTATATACGAAGAGATAAATAATAGCTTCGTGTTTGTGAATTTCGCATCGATATTATTCACGGACAATTGACAAATAGAGTATGTCAGCTGACCGAGCTTTTGGAACTGAGATACAGAACACTGAAGATGAAAGATTGGAAGAAGCAACCGTGGAAAACGCGAAGAGTTCCAACAGGGGGAAGAGATACAAGACAGGCTACAACCTTTTTATGCAGAAGAATTCAGTAAGTTTAACTAAAAAATATGTTTTCTTTCTGTTATTTTACAGTTTGTGTGACAGGCATGATTTGGATGAGCGTCTTTCTGTACTGCGTGTGTAAAAAATCTCATGCTGGTCGCTGGAGAAAGCCTGACCTTTACTATTGTAAACATATAAAAGGAACCCAAATATGATATAGTATGTCCAGCAGTGAAAGCTGCTCAATTAATGCATCGGTGATTAAAGGCTGCCATGCAGTGGAATAGCCAGTATCCAACCTTTGGGTGAATCTACTCCCCTAAAATTTAAAACATTGGATCTCATGACCAATGTTTGACCCATTTCTCAAAGTATACAGTATAACATTTTTTTATGATGTGATTCTGTTACAGGCCTGGCTCCTTGCCAGTAATATAGCCACAAAGAACCAATTTACTGTTTCACTGTTTGAATAATATACTTCATTTATGTCTTTTTTAGTAAGAATGGGCCCCTTTGGCCGAGAGTCTCTGGTCAATGACCAGGTTAAACCCCCATCTCAGCAGGCCTGCAAAGCTGGTTAAAAAGAAACAGCGCAAACCTAAACTACATTCTGTGTTGTTTCTTTTGCGATATTTAAAGTGAGGGCCAATTAATGCATGAGCTAACCTGTCGAGGGATTTTAGTAATTAGTTTGTGTGATCACACTCAGCAGTTTGCAACCGACAGTGTATGACATTCTGCTGGACCAATACCCCTATATTCTTGTGTCAACACAAACTATTTTGTCTGTAGAGAACTGCCAATAACTTCCCAGAGACCGGAGAAACAACCCTAGCGACAAATGCAAAGTTGGTAGCAGCAGCTTGGAGAAGAATTGATGGTCATACAAAGAAGGTGCTTTTCCCTTGACAATACATGTACTCATTATACATGTAGTATATATAGTGCATTTGAAATACATGTGTTATTGTTTATAATTAGTATTAAAAATTGAATCTAAAAAAACATTAAAATAATTATAATTGCACATTCTTTTTAATTTTGAAGGACTGGAATAGATTAGCACAGAGCCAACGTGAAGATACTGACTGTGGTTTGCTCACAACTACACCAACATGTGATAAGTGCCAAAAAGTTTTTAGTCGGCTAGCAGACAAAAGGTACCATCAACAAAACTGTGGTGAATCTGTATGTGTGTCATGTGGTGCAATATTCAGTAATCATCTTAAATTACGGTTACATGAAAATATACACAAAGAAATTTACAAATGTCAAAGCTGTAGCAAATGCTTTAGTACAAAGCAGGCTTTAGACAGACACAAAGCAACACACAACTCGGTAAAAGCATTACAATGCAGCAAATGCAGCCAACTGTTCACCATCAAAACAAACCTGACAAGACACATGAAAAAAAATCATCCTTTTGTATAAATATCACTTTAGACTCACATTAGACTCTTACACAGAAAACATATCCTGTTATATGCTTAAAAATGTGATGTATGTATTACTGTTTTACATTATTTTCATGTATTAAATTGAATATGATATTTTCTAGTCTCTTTTTCATGCCTCTTAATTCCAATAATAGAAAAACTGTTTGAATGTCACTATAATCTCAAGCTTTAAGTCACTGTTGACATCTGGATTAAATCTGTACCTTTGGTATGGTGGCAGAGCAAAATAAAAAGGTACTTAAGTGAAAATGTTTTCATTACTACTCTAAGATTGCCAATGAGTGAGAAACTCGAGGTAGTGACAAAGACATTTTAACTTAAATCTCTTCTATTTATATATGTACGATCATGTATAATTATATAGAACTAAATATGTAATTAATTTAATTTTAGGCCATCAACGAGGGCATACATACTGGAGGGGAGAGGGGGCATTGTCCCAGTCAATAAGGAAAAAGTAAAATCAAAATCATGTTTATGATCATATGAGACTGGGATTAATCTTCAAAAAATGTGATTGATGGCCCAAAATCAACTTAGTTTGCATTTGTGCAGTCAACTAAGTTACTTAATGCTGTATTGTGTAGTTCCAGAAATATCCATAAGGCATTCGGAAATTCAGGGAGGAGGTGGACGTACAGTGTAACATCAAGAGTGATGAGTCACTTGTTTGATTGCTTTTAGGAAATTCTGGGGAGGTGGGTGGGACTACACAAATTTGCCTTCCGAGGAGGGTATTATGGATATTTTCTGAAACTACACATTCCATAAAGAGTGTTAACTTATAAATATGAAAGTATTGAATATGAAGAGAAATTATTACAGTCATTTTAAGTACTGTACTGTACATACATGTATATGCATACACCACTTACTAAAGAGAAGTAATTTTACCCTGCTTATTGAGTACTGTATGTTGAGAATTCGGCAACAAGCATAATCTCGAGCAAAGATTACATGTCAATATAATATACATATGGAATATTTAACATTTATTGTTACTTATCCATTATAGCCTTTTACATCCAGTTTTCGTAACAGACACCATAGACCGACCTGCTTTCTTTGCAACAGGTTCATTGTTGGCTACATTGAATACCATTTTCCCTCTCATACAGCCACCTCCATATTTGCTGCATGAGGTGAAAAATGCACAAGAGAAGGCGACTTTCTGGCCACACTATTTTCAGTGCATCTCTCAATTCTGAACAGTTGTCGGTCATTATGACCATGGGCCCGAGATCTTTGCGACCATAGAATGCATTTTCACCCATACAATTTTTCAGGAAAGTGAAACCTTGTACAAGAGTTGATGTTCGTTCGTCACTTACAATTAAAATCCCAAGTGGCAGGGCACCAGCAACGGAATGAGTGCAAACAAGAAACACTCGCAAATTAAGCTCTTCCATGTTTGATGATGAGCCAATGAAGGCAAGCTCAGATGACTGCTTCATCTACAAAAGAAAACCACAATCAGTTTAGTTAGGCTGCCATAAATTCCACCAGTTGTGGGTTGTGCTGTAGTATATATACTGTATATTATATATATATATACAGTATATATATATATATATATATATTTATAAAATAGGTTGCGTCTTACGCATGCTGTGATTGGTCAATTACCGTGTTTATATCAGGCTATGCAAACACGGTTGTGGCGTCACGGCACATTTCTTAGCCTTATTTCATAAAAGAAATAGAAAATGGATGCCCTGTGTTTATATAACCTGATGCAATCACTCGAGTGAGTTGGGAGAATTCGAAAGTACTTATGTAAACCCTCGCCACTGGCTTGGGTTCACATAAACTTTCGAATTCTCCCAACTCACTCTCGTGTTTGCATCAGGCTATATAAACACGGGCGGCCATTTTCTATTTCTTAAATATTATATAGCATGCTATCGGATATCAGCTTTTGCATAATCTGATTGGTTCCCTACTACCAGGCTATCAGCTCATATCCTGCTAGTAGAGGAAAAACAAGATGGCACATGTTTTTTTTAAAACTGCCGAAAAGAGTTGAAATTGACGGATTTTTATACAGAAAAACATCAACACCCTCAAGCCAATGTATAAAAAAACAACATTGTGTAAAAATACATTAACAAATACACAGTTTCGCATGTCAAATGGTAAAATTCACCTAAAAATTACGTCTTTTTACTTCAAAAACCCGACTAAATTAGCGGGTTGATCTTAATTTGTTGCCAAACAAAGAAACTCACGGTTAAAATCACACATTTCGTAGGAGATCACCAGTAAAGAGACTTTTTTTATTTAGATAAGCATTTGGAGTAGTAAAAAGCATCTTCTTTTTCAAAAACAACCAACTAAAGTAATCTTTATTGATGTTTCAGGCACAGCCCTCAGGAACATTCTGAAGAAAGGCTGTGCCCGAAACGTCAATAAAAAAGTTTTTTTAAAGAATCAGTCTTGAGGTCAGTCTGCAGATTAAAAGCCAGAAAAGATACAACAAAATTTACTACATGTAAATTAAAGTAAAACAGTAAAATACTGTAATTAGTTTAATACTTTAATTAGTAATTATTATCTCTCACCATTAAGTGTACCCTTTTCATTAAAGGGGTAACAATAGATAGAAAGAATGGAACATTATTTGCTTCATCGTAATCCTGTTTTTGTACTGCCATTCTTGGGTACAATTCCATTAACTTCGAAAGTCTGTCATCTAGAGCAGCCAGCATCTCCTCTCCATTTTTTGCTCCAAAATGTGACTTGCAAACTTCCGTGTATATGTTGTAAAAATCCCCTCTTCTTGGGCATTTAGATCGGTCACCTGGTGGCTGCGACCGCTTAGTACAGGTAACAAATAAAGTGTTTGTATGGGGGGAAAAATCAGTACTTTAACCTATTGATAAAGAGCTGTCGCTTTATACCAGGTTGTTATATACAGGTTTGACTGTATAATACCTTATATTATTGCCTACATTACACACTTACTAATGTATTAATGATGAACCGTTCTTATTAAATGGAACTTTCTGTCATCAATACATCAGCTAACTCTATTTTGTTTACTTATTGTTCTAACTGTAAGTATATTACAAGTGTGGCCCCTACCCAGAACACAGTAGCTACAGTATAGCTAGTACAGTACTGCAGGTTTAGCTACTATAGTACTGCAAATAAACAATTTGCCATGTAATTGATGTAAAAAAAAAACTAATTGTCAATAAATATGCTCAAAAAAATGTTCACCTTTCTTAATATGGAAGTCCAAGTCATCCTTGCAAACATTCCTTAAACCACTCATGTACTTCCTGTATGCCAAAGCAGGAGTGAGGCCTCTCTCATACATAGAGTTTACTTCTTGAACCACATTAGGAGGAATATCTTTAAAATTCCATGCTTGCAAAGAATTTACTGGATGGTTATGGTTCCATTCTAGTGTGACTGAAAAAGGATGGGCAACATCACTTTTCACTTTCTTCACTATCATCTTGAAGGGGCAGCTTGTGTTTTTGAACCTTTTTGCTGGTTTTTCTTTGAGTATTCTAACCGAATCTTTTGTCCCATCATACTGTGTATTGTGGTGACAGCGGAATGTTTTATTGATTTCATAACCACTTTTAGCTGTGAGGTTTTTGGAGACAGCTAGCTTTAAAGTCTCATTTGTTTTCTTATTGTATGATGCTATGAATTCATCCAAGTTGCCTTCTGGAAGAGCACAGCAAAATATAGCCTTGAATTTACTGAGGGTCCCTTGCACAGTCAATGATTCGATATCTTGTTGTTGAAGAGGCAACAAATCAAACACACATGCTTTTAATTCTTCTGTATCAGATAGTCCTGGGTAGTCACTGTTCTCAATTTCTTTGGCTGCAGCAGCAAAGATTTCATCAATGTCCATCTATGAGAAACAAAGACACATTTTTAGTAAGAAGCAAAAACCTTGTGATTGCAGACCCTCTATATAACCATTGAGCCACTAGAACTTGTATGTCAGAGCAAGGTTATTTAAGGTATTTATACCTGGGAACGAGCCACAAGTACTTGTTGGACTACAAGTTCACATTGTACCAGTAAATTTCTTTGTAGTTTGAGGAGTTGCAGCTTGGTGTTGTTAAAATTTGTCAGTTGTTTGCTGTACAAGCTGTGTTAGATATTTAAATACTCAGAAAACTTGAGCTCTAGGCAAGAGCTCAAGTTTTTCTGAGCATTAACATCTAACACAGCTTGTACAGCAAACAACTGACAAATTTTAATAAGCATAGTTGTCGACAATGTGGGTGGTGATGTACAATTGCTTTGGACTGACAAGAACCTGGAGAAAACAAACTGGCAACTGGGGTGGTATCATGGTGAGGTACAGTACAACAATATTATGATGACGAGAGTGACACTCTGAATATCTGGTACTCTATAGATTAAAAAAAACACAACAACAACTCTATAGATCCAGCTATTTATTGCCTTGATGTTAGTAGTGCTTTATCAGATCGAAGTATTCATTTGTATAAAAGTCAAAGCTAAGACAGTATGAGCAGTTCCAACTGTGCTACCCGTGGTGTAATTTTATCATATTTATGGAGAAACATGCACCTTGACTGGCTTGATTGTTTGGAAAAACATCTGTGTAACGATTACTGATCTAATTTTACAGATACATGTAGTTCAAGTCACAAAAACACTTTGCTTGCACAATATTTGTATCATTATAACACTAGGGTTAATGCCTGAAATTTGAAAAAATCCAATTTTGAAAAATCCAGGGGGGTGGGGGTTATAGAACTTTATAGGGGAAATCCCTTCAGTAGGGGTTATGAATATTTTATGTAGCTACACAATTAAAATGTTTGTCTTTATTAAATAAATACCATTGACGAGCAAAATAACAAAACAATTTGTTCATAATTAATATTTCAAGCTAAATAATTCATGCAAACTGGAGAGGAACGTGCTCACGTGATATACAGTAACTTAAATAGTTTTATCACAAATTTATATTGTGACGAATCATACCGTGCAAGTAGAGAAAATTCTACTCGACCGCGGCTGGGCATTGAACCTGTACCTAACTGACCTTCGGTTTAGTAGTCCGAAGTAAAAATAGAACGACTGAACGAGTTACACTAGTAAATTAGTGATCTGCACGTTAGTACTGACTGAGGTACTGACTCACCATCAATATTCCACAGAACTGATAGAAGTGAAACTGAATTTACTTGGCATATATTGTTAAACAATCTAACTAAATAACCTGCATTGTGTATATACTCACCTCTCAATAATCCATGCTATAGCCAGAACTTAGCTGTGACCTGATCTCGTGTTCGCTTGGCTCTTTTTGAAGAGAAAGTTTACTCATGGTTTTCTTGAAGAGAATTAAGACTGGGTACGAACATGTGACAATGACGTAATGCTGGCGGGATGCTTTCGATTGCTTCGGATGCTTTCGATTGCTTACGGAAAAAAAATTCGCGGCGGCACTACTGCCAAATGATAACGCAGGTGTCCTAAGGTGAGCTCAATGAGAACGGAAATCTCATGTAGAACAAAAGGGTAAAAGCTCACTTGATTTTGATTTTCAGTATGAATACAAACTGTGAAAGCATGGCCTATCGATCCTTTATCTCTTACGAGTTTTAAGCTAGAGGTGTCCGAAAAGTTACCACGGGGATAACCCCGGAGTATTTGGAATGTCGATGCTTTAAATCCCAAACCGCCCACCCTAATCCTCCGTACGTTTTAGCAGTTAGGTGGCAGCTAACGATAAGCAAGTTGATTTCATAATGTTATGTTTGCTTCTGTTGTATCCTCCTGTTTTCTAGGTAACAGCTTTTAATTTGAAATTCTGTTAAACGGTATACACGCCGGTTTACATGGGCGTGGCTTTGAAGTGACGTTGTTTAAGATAGACGTAAAGAAATGTAAGTGTGTTTCAATATCTTACAATTGAATCCTTCCTTTACATCCTCCTGTTTCTGGATAGCAATATGTATTCATTTGAAATGCTCTTAACGCTTTATTTGGGAGAGCGTTTGCTAGAGTAATATTAATAATTTGCCAAAAATTAAGTGTGGTGTCGTAAAGGATTAAAGGAGATGGATTTGAGCCCTTGACGAGTAATGTATACGAAAGAGGTCGGTAAATGGTCCGACGTCATTTCCTCTCAACAGGGATACATTGCTCACTTTTTATTCTCTTTAATACTTTTAGGTTTTCACTAGGTCTTACTCTTGATAAGGCAACATAAGCGAAACCATGTGGGATCTTCGCTATGTCAAGCCACAGTATGACTTCTCCTAACGTTTGTCCCTGAGCTTTGGCAATTGTAACGGCGTACCATGGCATAAATGGATACGAAGTGCAACGATGGTTGTCTTTGTCAAGGTACGGATGGATACGTGCTAACGATTTTATCGTCACGCAGCTTCAAAAATACAGTTGCATTCTGGACGGTGTGAACGACAGCTTGCTGTCCGTTCACAACGTTATTCTCTTTGGACCGATTTTGTGTGATTAAGACACGCATGTTCTTGTAAATAGGCATAGGTTCTAATTCACAATCACACTGAATTAGGGCAAGAGGTGTTTCATTATCAAAAATGTTAGAAATAACAATCTGATTTATTCTAGAGGTTGCGGCATCTGTGGCAAATTGTGGCATCTGGATAGTCAATAATCACCTGTTGAAGGTTTTCGTCAGAGATTTCTGCTTCACACATCACTTTTCCTTCTTGGATTTTGTCTAGGTGGTCTTGCGTAGGTTGCCAGTGTCTGATATGGTTTAGAAACTTATCGTATGTTACATCAAGGACTCTGTGTTGGCTGGAAAGATGGAAATGGTGCACCAGTGCATAGAAGTTTTTGTCATCGGGAATGCTGGGCACCTCTGTTATCCTATTCTGGACAGTTTCTATCGGCTGTATTTGTTGCTTGTCTCCAGTTACAAGGACTACTGGCCTTACAGTGACCTCGCTAATTGTCTGAATGACATGCTGAGCAATTCGTTGAGATAACATGGACAATTCGTCAAGAATGACGATGTCAAACTCAGATATGCTCCAGTTAATCCGTGGGGTCTCTGTCACATCAAAAGGAAAATTGAATGCGCTGTGAAGTGTATCACAGACCAAGTAGTTGCCACTAAATTTATTCTGATAACGGCGTGGAAGGATACCCGTAGGACATGCAACTAAGATTCTCAAGTTCAATTCTATGCACTTCTGGATACTCGCGCAAGTAACTTGCGACTTACCTGAGCCTCCTTTGCCAGTAATTAAAATAAACTTTTTCCAATCGGTAGATATTCGCGATGCTGGTGGCGGAATGTGTCTTTCTTCCTCGCCTGAGAACTCTTCATCACATTGTTCATTGAAACTGTCGGAACTGCCGCTGTAGTACTCATCGCGAATGTGCAATAAGCCCATGACATGGTCGACAATACTTGACTGAATGTGGTCCAGTGAAAAGAAACGAGACGTTCCACAGGCCGTTGTTGCAACTGCGAGGTTTTGAAAACTGTCTTTTGCCAAAGGAAGAACGTGTCATAAAGACTTGCAACGTAGGCCATGAGCGTTTCCACATAAAATTATTTATTTCCTTGCCTTTGAAAGCGACTCGTCATTCGGTCTTGGTCTTTCCAAATTTCTGGCATGACGTGGACAGCTGATGCAAAATGCCGTAGTTGGTCAGGTAGATCAGCGATGCGAGGGTGTGTAAGTTCAGACAGTGAGCGGTGAGCGTGGTTCATTAAAATTTCCTGAAAGAAGTACTCTTGAGTATAAGGGGAAAGTACCTTGACAGAGACAAGAGTATTTCCTTGTGTGTATGGCTTTGGAACGGAAGGCACATGGTTGACTTTACGAAGCCATTCCAGAAACGACAGATCGTTCATTCCTGTGGGTCTGTTCAAATATTTTTTGTGAACTTTGTCATCGTCAACCATGGCACTGGTGGGTACAAAGTAATCCTTTGTCCTACTACATGACCAGGAAAACTTAATAGGAGACATGTAGAGCCACATTTCAGGCTCGCACGGCTGGATATCTTTCACGTGGCGATAAGCAGCTTGGTATGGGTTAAGATGAGTCGAATATAAAGCTTCGTTAGAGTAAGTATCTTGCCACTTTGAAGGGTAAGAAGTAACATAACGTAATACCATGGACATACCATCGCTCAGGTGAAAATCCATGCGACAATGTAATGCAGGTACCATTGTGGTGATGTACGCCCTTAGGTTCGCTGCAAAGGCCTCTGCTGGATGGTAGAGCGACAGAATTGTCTGTTCCCCACGTTTGCGGAAGGTAGTGGGACAATCGTTAAGAGGCATGCATCCTTGATGTGAGGGTTGCAGTTTGGAAACAAGGTACGCATTGTCAGCGTTTTCCCATGGAATATCAGCGCGAATTAAGCTGTGCTGCATCATCGTAATATTCTTCAGCCAGACGAGCAAGTAAAAGTAAAGTAAAAAGTACGTCTTGACGTTCTTCCTTCCTGGAATGTTTTTGTAACTAAATAGATGGGTGGACCAACCGCTGTCATTAGAACCACAAAAGTAGCCACGAACTATTTGTTCTAATGTGTGCGCAATATGTGTTGTTTCAAATGCAGCAAGTTCGATTGGTTTCCGACCCGTCAGAGTACGAGCGTGTTCTAGCCACGGTGGAAAAGGTAAAGACCATTCATACGGATTAATAGTTAAAAAAATATCAGGGTAGCCGAACTGGTCCAACAGCATCGACGAGAAGACGATGTTGTGTTTTCCAATACCCGGCAGAGAAAACCTTAGCATTAAGTGCTCGCGCTGGTGAGCATTTCATCCTTCTTGCACTGGCAATTGCGCCGCTAACCGTTTTAAAAATCCACAAATCATAATGAAATTGAAAAAGTTCGTAATTAATGGCGTAATCGAGGATACTAGAGAGAACGTTGGTGTAAAAAGAGATCTTAGTGCTTAGCCTGCTTGTTTAGCAGGGATTTGATTTTGTGCAAGGACACACGAACTGCGGGACACGCACGCGTGGGAAAGAGAGAGAAAGGGATATTGGGGGATATTAGGGAACGGCTTTGGGGTTTTTTTTGCGGCGGTGGAAAGGAAAAGAACAGTTCTCAAATCGTGTTAGTTTTGCTTTGTTTTATTCATATTAAAGATTCATCTTTTAATACTGAATTTCGGTCTTCTTCGTAAAACATCGTATCATCGAAACATTTCGCGATCCTGCCAGGACTAATGGGAAAAACTTGGAGTTAAAAGAGTGATTTTCGTATCGATTTGGGGAGATTTTGAGAAATCGTGCTCGTGGACTAGTGGTAATTATATGAAAGTTTGTTCGTTTTGAATCGGTATTTCGACGTTATTTGGGGATCCTTTATGGATATGTGATATTTCCGACTTTTTTGGATTGAACAGTATCGGATTGTTTTGGATAAAACTGTATAATCGGTGAGTTTATCGTGCACTTTACAGCAGTTGTTTTGGAATACAGTTGCGACCACGTTGAATAGTGGACTTCGGAGGATAGACAGGACACGAAGGGACTTGGGAGTACAAATCAAAATATTGGTTTCCTTTGATTTTCTGCATCGAATTGGTTGTTTTTTTTGCTGGGTTTTTTATGGGGATTTGTTAAAAGGTACAAATTGGACAATTTGTATGCATCGAACTGAATTTATTGTAAAAAGAGGGTTTTGAAAAAAAAAAAAAAAAAAAAAAAATGAACATTTGTCCAGGGGTTGCCATGGAAACGCCTGAGACAGATACCCCAAGTCCAATTAAGGACAATTCTCAAGATGTGGAACATAAAGTGTTGGAGTTGAAGAAAGAGAAAAGGGCGAGGAAAACAATTGTTACAAAAATTAGACATGGCTTAGAAAAATTATGTGCTCAGAAGAATAAGCTAAATCGCGGAGCAATCGAAGCTGAAATTGAGGCTTTGTGGGATGGATTGGAAAGAGGTTTGTCTGTGATGGATGAATTGTGTTCCACTTATATTAAAACAGGCCAAGCTGAGGCTAAAGAAGCTGTTTTGAAGGAACAGGAAAACTTTGAAGCTGAAGGAAACCAGGCTGTAGAGAAAGCAGAACAAATAATCAAGGAGTATATGGCAAGTGTCTCAGAAGTAGGAAATGTTTCAGAAACAGTCAATGTTAGTTCGGTACCTACTGTGGTCGAGGCAAGCCCACCGAGTTCTGCAAGCCCACAGAGTTCTGCAAACAACGTCACTGGTGCAACCCATCGACTCAAACCACTAACTGTTCCAGTCTTTAACGGTGACAAAACCAGATTCGAGGATTATTGGGCATTATTCGTCAGCCTAGTGGATGAAGGAAATGAGCCTGTAAACATTAAAATGGCCCGTCTACGTCAAAGTCTTTCAGGAAATGCTCTTGACGCAATCCGTGGACTGGGTGTTACTGCACCAGAGTATAATGAAGCTAAGGAAATATTAAAAGCTAAGTTTGGAGGACAGCGTCGTCAGTTACAAGCTTACTTGGATCAGTTAGAGAACATGCCAGCCCTGAAGAACAGTGACATTCAGTCGTTTGAAAAGTTTGCAGATCTTGTGCGGGTAACTGTGGTAAAGTTGGAAGCCGAGGGACGGAGCGGTGAATTGGGAGATGGTGCATTACATAGCCTTCTGGTAAAGAAACTAGCAGAAAGACAAGTGGAAAACTACAGCAGATGGCTTAGTGAACAACATAAAAGTCGGTCGGTGAAAACCCTGAGAGATTGGTTGAAGGAAGAAGTAACCATCCGAGTTGATGCTACAGAAATGGTCCAGGGAGTAGATTCGAAGCCTAGAGAATATGACAGAGGAAAGTACAAGCCTAACCCAACCGAGAGAGGCTACCGGCCTCGAGCGATGTTTGCGTCTCGAGAAGATAACGATAGAAACGACGGTATCGGTAGAAAGCCTCCTTGCGTAGTGTGTAGTGGAAACCATGGGGTGTGGTCATGCAAGAAATTTAGTGCTATGAGAGTGCCAGATCGTTGGAACATTGCCAAGAAGGAACATTTATGTTTTCGATGTCTTGCAAGCAATCATCTGGGCAAGGATTGTACAAGGTCGAAGACATGCACAGTGCAGGGGTGCAAAAGGAGCCATCACGTTTTGTTACACGAGGACATCATCAGGAAAAAGGAAGAAGAGGAAAAGCCAGAGTTGCCACGGGAGGGGGCACCCAACCGAACTCTTGCTTCAAGAAACAAGAGTGCGCCTGCTGCTGAAGCGCTGTCACTTCGTACTATACCTGTGTGGTTAAAGGCAAACGACCGAAAAGTTAAAGTAAATGCTATTTTGGACGACGCATCTAATGAAACTTTTCTAAATGAACAAGTTGCTGGAGCACTGGGACTTGAACAGCCATACAAAACCGTGAAAGTTCATGTTTTAAATAACGAGGTCGAATCATTCGAGTCCATGCCTGTGAGTGTTAAAATAGAAAGTGTTGATGGTCAGTATTGCAAGGAAGTTAGTGTCAAAACATGCCCTCAGAACGTCACTGGTACTTACAAAGTAGAGGATTAGTCAAAGAATAAGAGTAACTGGCCACATCTACGGGGTTGTGATTTCGCGACGCCAGCCAAAGATGGCTTGGTGGACTTATTGATCGGTGTGGACAATGCAGATTTACTGTATTCAAGAGCGGATGTCCGAGGAGAACCCGGAAGCCCAACTGCCCGACTCGGTCCACTGGGATGGAGTTGCATAGGATCGACAGTAAAGGGACAGGATTCAAAGCACCGAACTCACACCATTCGAACTTTGTTGTCCCGGAATACAGCAGAAGTCGACAGCATTGCATCCTGTTGCCAGGTGGATGAGCATGTCAAGCGATTTTGGGAAATTGAAAGTTGCGGGACGGAGAACATGAATTCCAAGATTTGTACTCAGGAGGAGATGGAAGCCCTGAACAAGGTGAAAGAATCTATTCGCTACGATAGTGCAACTTCGAGATACAAGATAGCCATTCCTTGGAAAGAGAATCGACCAACACTCCCAGATAATCGAGAGCAAGCATTGAAACGTCTCGCTAGCACTGAGAAGAAACTGAAGCAAGATGAGTTTGTGTGCAAAGAATATCAGCAGACAATCGAATCATATGTCGAGAAAGGCTATTTGCGGCAAGTAGGAGAGAATGAAGCGATCCCTCCTGAAATATGGTATTTGCCACATTTCCCGGTTATCAGAATGGATAAGTCGACGACAAAGGTACGGATAGTTTTTGATTGTTCGGCGAAGACGGACGGATGCTCGTTAAATGACATCATCAATCCAGGGCCAAAGCTACAACGGGAACTTTTCGATGTATTACTTCGTTTTCGGCGCAATCAAGTGGCGTTAGCTTGTGACATAAAGGAGATGTTCCTCCAGGTGGAAATTGAAGAAAAAGATCGTCCATTATTCCGTGTCTTATGGCGAGATCTAGACAGCACGAAAGAGCCAGACGTCTATGAGTTTACTCGTATCGTGTTCGGTAAAAATTCAGCTCCTATGGAGGCCCAAATCATCGCACAAGAGAATGCAAGACGACACCAAGAGTCATATCCATTGGCAGCCGAAACTATTTTAAAGTCGACCTACATGGATGATTCGATAGACAGTATGGAGACGGATGAAACGGGACTTGAGTTGTATCGTCAATTAAGTTCACTTTGGAAACAAGCGGGAATGCAGGCTAGAAAATGGGTTTCCAACTCTGAAAAGGTTATGGCGGAAATTCCAACAGAAGACCAAGCAGCGCAGCTCACCATCCCTGGCAACAAAGATCCGGTTGTCAAGACTCTCGGCATTTCCTGGGACAGCAAAGTAGATACTCTAACACTACCTGCTTCAACAGTTCCTTCCGACCTTAATCTGACCAAACGAAACGTCTTAAGAAAGATTGCTGCGGTGTTCGACCCACTCGGTTTCGTCAGCCCATTCGTTATGGTCGCCAAAGTCATCTTGCAAGAACTTTGGGCTCGTGGTTATGATTGGGATGAAATCATCGTCGATGAAATCGCAAACAGGATAGTAGCATGGTTTGAGCAGTTGCAGGAAGTCGCAGCGATACATGTGCCGAGGTGCCTATGTGAAAACAAGGTAGTAGTGGCCAGAGAAGTGGTTACATTTGTTGATGCTTCGTTAAAGGCGTACGGGGCGATTGTGTATTTGAGATGTGCTTACGAGGATGGTTCTCGTTCGAGCAGATTAATTGCCTCAAAGAGTAAAGTTGCACCGTTAATACCCATAACAGTGCCAAGACTTGAACTAATGGCGGCAATTCTCGGTTTAAGACTTACGCAGAATGTTCTTCGGGCGCTTGAGATGAGCATGCAAGATGTCGCTTTCTATTCCGACAGTGCTGACGTACTGTGGTGGATTCGTGGCCATGGGAGAGACTTTCGACCGTTTATAGCTAACCGTATTGGCGAAATACAAATGTATAGTAATCCTGTACAATGGCAGCACGTTCCAACTAAAGAAAATCCGGCGGATTTGTGCACGCGAGGTGCAACACCGAAGCAATTATCGGAGTCTACATTTTGGTGGAACGGTCCAGTGTGGTTGATACAGGAGGCTTCACAGTGGCCTCGGATGGATTTATCTAAGTCTCCAGTTAATCTACCGGAAAAGAAAGCTTCTAACAAGAAGGATGACAAAGTGGATGCAGTGGTTTCGGGTGGTAAAGTTCATAGTCTGACAACTAATGCAGATGAAGAAGCCGTGGAACCAACAGATATTTGGCGTTTGGATCCAAAGCGTTTTTCGGATTGGAAGCACTTAGTGCGTATACATGCCAGAGTTAGTAGAGTCCTTACGAATATGAGGAACAAGCAGAGGCGTCAGCAGTGCCAAAGAGAACTCGCACCAGAAGAAATTCGTGATGCGGAAGAAGTGATCATTCGTAAGGCACAGGAAGAAGCATTTCCTGCTGAATACGCGGCGTTATCTAAGGGAAAACCACTTCCAAAAAAGAGTCAACTTGCGAAGCTTTCTCCAAGAATCGATCAGCAAGGGGTCATTCGGTGCAATAGTCGTCTCTACTATGCTGAGTCCTTACCCTACGATGCAAGATGTCCAATAATTCTGCCCCGCGGACATTGGGTTACTAAATTGATCGTCCGATATTATCATGCATTGGCTAACCATGTCGCAGGAACCAATTTCGTGCTTGCTCAGATCAGTCAGAAATTCTGGATTGTAGCAGCTCGAGAGGAAATAAGAGAATGGGAGAACGTGTGCTGTGCCTGCCAGAAGCGACGGAACAAGCTCGCTACTCAAGTTATGGGACCACTTCCGGAAGTGCGCCTTCGTTTCACCTACCGAGCGTTCGATCAGGCTGCTGTAGACTATGCGGGACCGTTCACGACAGTACAAGGACGAGGGAAACGACGACTTAAGCGCTGGCTTTGTTTGTTCACAGTGTTTGTCAACACGTGCCGTCCATTTAGAAGTTGCGTGGGGACTCGACACGGACAGTTTTCTTAATGCTTTCACCAGGTTTACCAGTAGAAGAGGAGTTCCTAAAGAAATGATCAGTGACAATGGCACCAATTTCGTTGGAGCGGTGAACGAACTCAAAGAACTGGTGGCACAATTGGATCGAGAGAAGATACAGCGAGTAACTGCATACAACGGAATAAAATGGTCTTTCAACCCTCCTGGAGGACCTCACTTTGGCGGAGTCTTCGAAATAATGGTGAAGGCTGCTAAGAAGGCCATCTATGCGGTACTTAACAAATGTGACGTGACCGACGAGGAGTTGATTACGGTATGCACGGGTGTCGAAAGCTTAATGAATTCTCGTCCGATAACCTACCAATCGGTGAATGCTGCGGATGATGTTCCACTCACGCCCAATCACTTTCTTCATGGGCAGTTAGGAGGAGAATTTGCACCAGAGATGGTGGACATAGACATTAATCCTCGCAAGAGATGGCGTAAGGTTCAAGCAATTCTGTCGCGAGTATGGAGTCGCTGGCTAAAAGAATACTTGCCAACGTTAAACACCCGATCGAAATGGACAGACGTGGTGAAAGATTTGAAGAATGGTGATGTTGTAATGGTTTTGGAAAAGGATTTACCAAGAGGAAAATGGCCACTCGGACGAATCGTAGCAACATATCCAGGCAAAGATGGTCATACTAGGGTCGCAAAGGTGCAATTGGGAGGCAAGTCATTGGTCAGACCAATACATAAGCTTGTACCACTAAAAGTATAGTTGTGAATTCAAAGATAGTGCCGGAGAAGACACTGAACTGATTTTAGACTTTGTTAAGTTAAAGTTTAACTATACAGTAGTTGTTAATCGCACTGAAACATACAGTGCGGGGAGGGGGAATGTTTAGCAGGGATTTGATTTTGTGCAAGGACACACGAACTGGGGGACACGCACGCGTGGGAAAGAGAGAGAAAGGGATATTGGGGGATATTAGGGAACGGCTTTGGGTTTTTTTTGGCGGCGGTGGAAAGGAAAAGAACAGTTCTCAAATCGTGTTAGTTTTGCTTTGTTTTATTCATATTAAAGATTCATCTTTTAATACTGAATTTCGGTCTTCTTCGTAAAACATCGTATCATCGAAACACTGCTGTCATTGCCCTTTATGATTGTTTCGCACCAATTTGTGAAAGGATAAATATTTGGCCAAAGTGCACATTCGATGCCTTGAATTTCGGTGGCCTCGTACAAGTTAATGTGCTTGTCGTCAGATAAATAGGAAGCGCGTTTCACGATAAAGGAAGAGTAACAACTGTTCGGAGAATTCATGAGGAAGGAGTACGCACATTGGCATCGTTGTTTTTGAGTTTCGTCACTGATGTTCTCTATTTTTCCCTCAACTCTTAAGAAAGAACACGACACCCGACTCATCCCCGTTTTTTTCCGATAGCCATGTTGCAAACGTTTGTAATCAATCGCCGCAGTGTAATTCGAATGGCCTCAGCACAGATATATCTGCCACGCTGAGGTCAGCTAGCGCTTCAGGTACTAAAGGAGCTGACGAAACAAGATATCTGTCGCCAGAACACAGGCAATCTTTCAAATGCTTCGTCACAGGCATTTTGGCATATCGCGGTAAAAGCTTCTCTGGCTTTAAAGAGCAGCACTTGGGGCAATATGTCCAAGACGAATTGGTTATCCAAAAGGATAATTGCTGACTAGTGGCGTTCGTTTTCTGTGGGTAAAGGAATTTCCGCTGATTTTCTGTTTTAAACTGTTCAAGAGCAACCCTGTCATGTTCTTTACGTTCTTCAATTTCTGACTGCAATTCGTCTTGTTTTTGTGGCCACTGGTTGTTTCTGCCTAGAACATAGGAAACCCTGCCTTTCCAGAAGTTGTTCGCCATCTGGGCGTTCCAAGTTTGAGGCATTGTCCCACGGGTAGTGTACAACAGAGCAGAATTATAGAGCAGGCGAAGTGATATAAATTACAGTAATAAAACCCAACGTTCGGTGTAACCTTGGAAGGCGTTGGTTCAAAGTAGAACCAAACAATTAAAGTCAATTGCAAACTCTTTGAATAGGTTAAAAAGCTAGTAAGCTACATTATGAAGAGCGAGTAAACTTAGAGTAAATAACCTTGTCAATTAACGACCAAATTTTACAGTAATAACGTACTAGTGAAGATAACTATAACTAGCGTTCACGTTAAAGTGTCTATGACATGAAAAAATGGCATTCGATTTTTTTGTATTAAGTGAAAGATATACCTGTGAAAGGTAATCTCACGAAATTTGGCATCATTTCGTCGCATATTTTTCGAACTACGACTCTTCGAAGTGGTAGGTTGGAAAACCCGGAATCCGGAATCCGGAATGGAATCCGGAATCCGGAATGGAATCCGGAATCTGTAGGAATCGTCATAGTTAATATAAAAACGGTAATAAAAATTAGTAAAATTAGTAGTATAATAATTAACTATTAACTATTAAAATAATAATAACTAACCAATATATCATATAATGATTTACTAGTAATTAATTAGTAATATAATAATGAACTATTAATTATTAACTATTAAAATAACAATAATAACTATCCAATTAATATGTCAACATAAATTGTATGACATTTTATTTTGGCTTGCAAGAAGTGTGTTTTGTACGAATTTTTTTATTATGATTTTTTTAATTTTTGGCATTGAGTATCACACAAAACTGAATAATCAAAGCGTAATAAAGATCCTTGTCTCTTTGCTGCAAGAAATTAATGCTATCAAAATCACTGAATGAGTAAACGCATCACTGTATATCTCGCTATGCATGTTTTGCAAACCGCAGAAAATAATAAAAGGGTGTTAGTATTGTCTATGACTATGGAGGCAATACCCGGGCGAGCTCGCTAGGCAGTATATTGTTTCTGCCTTTCTGGCGTGCGTTTAATATTATGAGTGAATTTCATCATACCTAATAAGTACCGGGACGATTTGACATCAACAAAAATATCGAAATACTCCCCCAGTAGTCAATATACAGGATAATACGCGAAGCGCTTTTGAATAAGTCTTGAAAAAGTCAACCTGGCAACTCGTCTGTGAATCGATCTATTAAAGACGGATAAAGAAACCTAAATAGTGACTATAACTTAACAATATCACGGAGAGTGTCGTAAAAACGCATTAAAAACTTAATTCTGGGTTTGTTTGAGCAGAGAACTCAGGTGAATATTATGATATTAATTGCTATATTCTGAATGACGAACCATGCACACGACCGCTCCATGTTCACACGATCAAATTAGATATATCCAATTTCTCAAGAGTGGCCTGTCTGATCCAACAACTCGGATGGCCAGGCAATTTAATAGACTTGCTTAAATGGATTTGTCATGCATTCAGATTGTTTTTTGTTAATAACTGTACTCACTGTTGCGCCGGTACAACAGATATCGTGTGCATGTACAGTATACGTAGTCTATTGTATTACTTTTGTTCTCTGCGCGGTCTCGCTACCCATTTACACACATATAACTTTCAGTTTCCATACACGCAGCCAAATTATCGGGATTGCAATCGAGAGCTGTTGCCGTAATTAGTTTTTATTCGCCTGAAATTAATTCTCTTAGTGACGAACTACACTGGGGTACTTGACTTCAGGTGAATATAATGATATTATATAGCAATTAATATCATTAATAATAGTTGGCTCGGGAGCATAAACATCTCGAGCTGATAATCTAATTGTTAAATATATTAAGCTGAAATTAATAGTATTTGTAATACAAGCGTTATATTTGTAAACTACTTAAATACATTTTTGTCATATCTATTGTGGCTGTGCACAATAGCCGATAATTGTGTTTCCCAATCTATGGCATAATTGCTGGAGCATTTCATCGTTCAAAACGAGTCCTCCCTCTGCTCTTTGAATTAGGCCAGTTAACTGGGAGACTTGAAAAGATGGGTTGCGTGCTAGAAGGCAACCCAAATTTAGATGGTAATAGTGATTCTGAGCCCTTCCCATTTTCCAACACTTTGACCCATCTTGGAATAGGAAAGGATACCAGTCATTCTCCTTCCTGCCAATCACTGCCAGAGAGTCGATCGTTAGAACTGGTGAAGGTTTTTGAAAGAGTAAGCGACAGCCATTGCAGCGTGCAATGTTTCCCTTTAACCTTGTAAGAAAATATAGACTTGAACTGTTGGCATTCACCGGTGGTTGCGGTGGCAATGGATACCCTAGCGGAACAGCAGCCATTGGGTTTCCCAAATCCTTGGTTGTTAACTCTCGGCTGTATAAATTGTGGCATATTTTTGGACGGACGGGAGCATGTGTCAGCGGTTTCTGTAAAGAACTGTCGCAGTCCAGATGTTGCGGCAGGATTTGAAGAAATTGTGAACTGTGCAGAAACTCTTGACTGTGTAACTGAGGACGCAGACGGTTGAGATTCACTTGGAGCTTCGGTTCGCGTAAATGCGGCATGGTGAGGGAAACGAAGAAGACTGCTGCTACTTATAAAATGGGATGTGTGCGGGGTTGCTCGTTGCGGAATAGTGGATGAGTCTGATGGCGACAAAAGTTGATTACTAGATCTTCCTTGTTTGGTTTGTTGTATTCTATCAGCACTATTGGTGTTTTGGTGTGCGTCAGCGGAAGAGATTGCCACAAGAGGAGAACTAAAAGTTTTTATAGGTTCTTTTTGTTTTCGTTTTCGTTTTCGTTTTTGGGCCCCATTTTTCCTCCCGGAAGATTTTGTGTTGGTATCCAATGATGCAACTGCTGACAAACTAGTTGGATGTTTTTGTGTCAGGTACCGTGTTACAAATTCCTGCAGTTGGCTCTGGTTCTCAGCAACGCTAACGACATGGGAACAGATTTTCTTTGGTCTGTAGTTTTTACAAGTGCATGATATCTTGTGTCGATTTATCTGCACAAAATTGGGCACATCTGCCGACTCTGATAAAACGGTGAATGCTTTTATTGCTTCATCACGTGATGGTGCTGGAAGGATAGAATCAGATCGAGCTAAAAGTCTACCTGCTTTCAGCCATATATCGTCAGCAATGTGCTGACCAAGGACAGATGCAACTGGCGACGAAGGAACAGATAGCGTTTTTGAAGGCTCACAAGATCTTGGATTACGACGTGCAGAACATGCTTTAGCTTGCGAGTGTGCTGTTTGCTCAGTTTCGACATAGAGTTCCTCAATTGTTGTCTCATAGAGAGAGGCGACAATGTCCTTCCTCTGGTCTTCGCTCATATTAAACCACGCATCACTTGGGGTCTTTAGTGATTGGAAAGTCTCTCTTAGCTCATATTGTTCCGAACCTCCGTAAAGGGCTAAAACAAACTCAGTTTCCTGTTGGTCTTCTATCAATTCTTTCATTGATTTTGAAAACGATGTTTCTCCTAGCTCCTTGCCACAGGTTCTGTGCCGCAGTCGTCGATTTGTGTTTTCAGAATCATTGGTGTAGAATTTCTGTGGTGGAAAACCAAGTCCGGCTTTAGTTCGCACGCTTGCAATCATGCAGGATTTCATCATTTCCGACCTCTCCAACATCCAGTCATGCAAGTTGCTTCCAGATTCGTCGCTTTCCCGCTTGGACCAAGGCTCTTTCAGCGAAGCTAGGATAGCGTCGAACTCTTCTTCACTTGTGGCGTCCAGCAAACCGTTTTCATAATTGGATCCTTCCTGCTTTCCAAATATTTCTGCAAGGTACTGCTTTTGATCTTTTATATGCAACGAATTAAGCTTTTTCTCTACATTCCCTTTGAAATGAAGAAAACAACGTAAGTGAATAGCCTTTGGAAATGTTTCGCTCAACGCATCGGAAAGGGCTTTCTCCCCGTCTGTGCCGAAAACAATCAAATCTTGGAGCTGAGGGCTTAGGCTTTTCAGTTTGTAGAAAAATTCTAAATAAGTCTCCTTCTTTTTGGAGTGATGAATAAATATCGGCCCCACAAAAACAGGTGTTTTCCCAGTTTTCTTGTTTTTTAGCAAGATGTTTCGGTAAGAGGTTGGGGTGACACTGAAATCGCCAAAATTAAACGTTGGATCGACGGAAAGGTAGCTAAAGTCAATCTCACTAGTGCAAAATCTAGAAATGTCTGCCAGTTGTTTGTCTGTGGCTAATAATATCATGGGTTCAGACGAAAGCTCTTGCATCCGCACAAACCTCTTTCCGTCGTTCTTCGCAAACCAGTTTAAGGTTGCCATTTCGTCGACATGCTTTCTTCTTTTCTGAGAGCATGAAGCTTGTGAACGTTCTCTCTTCATGTCATAAGCTTGAGCCCTCCCCCTCGGTATGTCCGCTTCAGATAAATTCGTGAAAGGTGCACCAAAATCTTTTCGTGTTTTTGCAACCGCTTCGCTTGCTGTAAGGGATTTCATGTTCTCGCTCAACGTCTTTTTGACTGAGGGTTTCGTGCGCGTAAATGGTTTCGCGGACTTAGAATTGCCGTGAGGTGGCAATTGTATTTCATGTTCATGTCCTGTAAAACGGTATTGTAATATTGCCACATTATTTAAAATTTCTCCGTCCTTATTACGCGCGTAGGCAATAGTTTGACGAAAATCAGAGCTTTGCTTGTGTGTGCGATACTCGCGCGTAAAATGCACCTCGCTTGAATTTGAAATCTGCGAACACCTGGAATTCAATTTCTTCCAGTTTCCATTCGTCTTGCAGCGATAGGTATGAGTCGAGCGGCCGTTGTTTACATAGGATCCATTTCCATCCGCAGGCAAGTCTTCGAGGGGAACAAACCGTGTATCTATAGCAAAAATTGCATTTTTTTGAACTCTCATTGGCTGCTTGCGGCATTTTCTTTCTTCCGCGAAGCCCTCTCGAATGTACGTGAGCAGTTCTTCGGCACTACAACTTTCATTACATTGGCTAATTGTCGGGAATCTGGTGTCACCGTTGAGAAATTGGGACATTTCATCACTCTTGTCGCTACTTCTCTCAAATACATCTTCTTCAAGCTGCCTAATCTTTAAATCGTTATGAGATGAAATGCATTTTGACTGGAAACTTCGGATCTTTAGACTGGTAATTGCTCGTCTTTTTGCGATCGCTTTCCCATAACTAGCATACCTAGGGGCTCGTACCATCGATTTATTAGGGGTGACTTCTCCAATCATTACTGGGTCATCAGCCAATCCGCTCGAACCACTGGCCCTGTGCTTGATGTTACCAACAATCGAGGATTGATCAGAGCAATCGCTGCCACTCGACACTGTAATAACCTCAGTAGCTTTCAGGTCTAAAATACATAATACCAGTATATAATACTTCCTGTACAAATCTAGACTTGTTTATGTTCATTTATACAAATCGCGAAAAATGTGTACAATGTACGAACCGGTCGATTTCGTGTCTTGCACTGGTACATCGGAAAATGTATCTTTATCTTCTTTAGAAGTGTTGGAGTCACTATCATCAACGTGTACATTGGCTAGAAAAGTATTTAGTTTATTTTAGTTTTGAAAGTACCAAGTTTTTTTAACATAGCTTGACGCACCCACTTCATGAATATCATCATGAATAAAAATGAAAATCATTGCAGATGGGATAAATGCGTTGCACAGTGTAACATATCCTGTTTTGCAATGGTGAAGATAATAAATTATTGCGAGACAAGTTGCAAGAATTATTGTACCGTGTAACATGGCGTGCAATTGTCAAAAACGTTGGCACGTTGCGAAACAATGATAACAATGAAGCACGACGAATCATTGCAAAGCAAGTTGCATGGAAATATAAACCGTGCAAGAGCGCCTGGCTTTATTTGTGACGGTAGAGAAATAATAGCTATGACTAATGTATATGTTTAAATGTGATTGAATTCACACAAATATATTTTTTTTATTATGTTATATAACGTAATAATAAATAATATACTTTAGGCCCATGCGAGACGCAGCGATTCAGATTTGAGACGGCTTCTCAGTCTAAATATAGCAGAATAATTTCACTTGAACAAATCTTTTCACTGATTAGACCTGAGGGCAAGTAACATATATTTGAATGTGCAAGTATTTTCTACGTATGCGACAGGTGATACTTGCGTGAAAAAGGATTTTACGACAACATTCTTTAGAGATAATAATATATATTTCGACAGGTTATCTGGAAAACGCGGTTAGCGGGTACCGGGTAAGCAGTTGCGGGTGGACAACTGCGGGTATATAAAATGGAAAATGCGGGTAGAAAATTGCGGATCAATGGAAAATGTGGGTAGAAAATTGCGGGTAAAATTGAAAATGCGGGTATGGAATTGGAAAATGCCAGGAGATTTCAAATTACCTCTTTGGAGGTACGTTACACTTTCAAAATGTTTAATATCGCATGACGAATTTTAACTAAATTAACCTCCTGATTTAATATCCTGCCTAGGCACAGTAAAGCAGCTAAAGTGGTATTTTAACACCAACTAACGTTTAGATTTCCGCACCGCTTCTCTTACGGACGACTTAAATGAGATTTACGGCATACTGTAAAACCCGGACTGGACTGGACTCAAAAATCTGTAAAACCCGGACTAATATTGGGGTCGCACTGATGATTGTGAATACCCGGGGGGGGATTGGGGTTTGAATGAACGGGGGCTTGATATGACGTTAAACTCGGAGACGAAACATATCTCCGATCAAATATACGACTACTAAAAACAGAATGATAACTACTAGTCACGCCAAAGAACGACAAAACTTTAGTATGCGGGCAGAATTTCGGAATTGTATATATATAGTTTTTCCAGACAAATCGTGGACAAGCTGCATGGCGTAGTCAGTTATTTTAAGAGTTCAGTGCTAAAGTAAAGATCGGATCATATTTACAACTCGCATTCCGGCATTGCCTGTTAGGTGCAGGCTAGTTTCCTTAGCTCTGTTCTCAGTTTTAAGGATTAAAAATATACAAGTTTACTTTTGCTAATACGCGGCTATATGACTGCGCAATAGAAATATCATGATTCATGACACTGCTAGTCAAAACATAAGCGCTGCAAAGAAAGAAAATAAGCATATAGGAAAACCCAACCTTCTGCTTTTACTAACAATGAGTTTGCTGCGAATTGAACTGCAAACCTGACTGCGAATTGAAAAGTATTTTTCAGTGGGCGGTTGTTTTAAATCACAGTAACAATAACAACAGCTGCCAAACAAATCGCAGCAAAATCGCCTATGTTTACAAAAGCGATTTCAATTCGCAGCAAACTCACTATTAGTAAAAGCTTAGCAGAAGGTTGGGTTTTCCTATATGCTTATTTTCTTTCTTTGCAGCGCTTCTGTTTTGACTACCCGTGTCATGAATCATGATATTTCTATTATATAATTAACCACAATTTGTCAGGTAAAATACCACTTTAGCACCTACTTTAACTGCACCTAGCCAGGACATTAAATCAGGAGGTTAATTTAGTTAAAATTCGTCACGCGGTATTAAACATTTTGAAATTCTATTTTTTCATTTTTCCAATTTTACCAGCATTTTTCATTTTACCGGCAATTTTCTACCCGCATTTTCCATTTTAACCGCAGTTGTCTACGCACATGCATTTTCCAGATAACCTATTTCGACGCGACAGTATTTCCTGGTGCTTGCATTCTGTTATGGGATTATCTGCAGCGGATTTTCCGTTTTGCGTGTATTCTGAACACGTATCAATGTACATATATTTAACTCTATAAACTCGCGTGCTTATAGGCGTTGCCACATTTAACTCTCTGTTAATCCTGTTATCATGCAAGGAAAGGTGTGCGGGTGTGTAATGTCACAATAAAGCATTAGCTAGATCAATCAATCAAGTTAATCGTGCATTGTAGATTGCTGTATTGTAGATTCTTGTTGCAAAGCTTAAATAAGCAGCTATGAGTCTTACTTAATAGATAAGTTATGCCAAACTGGAGGCCGAAACAGCGTATGTTTGTTGTCCAGTAGAACGTCGGCGCAGCTCAATGAATGCTACCCAGAGGTATATAGTTAACACGCTTTGGCTGTGAGCGTCCAATGTTATTCGCAAATTATCGATATGTTACTTTGCTGCTCAAAATTTCAAACTGGAAAGGCTTTTTCCTTCTTCATGGGACGAAAATTTTCCCGAAGCCAATATCTATTTTTGTCGATTCCAACTGTCTATTTTTGCTCGAATTTTGTGCTTTACTGGTAAAACCATTGCAGTAATCTTCCTCCCCCGTCCTTCCTCCCCCCTCGCCAAGTAACTACACCCATGAGAGCAACGCCAAGTTTTAAGACAGACAATGCAAAGGTATTTTACAATAACCTCAATACAGTACACCAAAAATTTGGTGTACTTTAAAGCCACGTTTAATTTACTTGATTGCTTGTCATGGGAAGTTTTCCTGTCGCGACGGCGACTACTGATTGCGTGACTATGAATGACTAAAATTACAAATATTTTAATATGCCAAAAAGGTTTGAAATACATGCTTTTTTAATACCCCTAAAGCATAATTGTGCTATGGAAATGTAACTTGCTTTAAATGTGATATATATAGACATTGTACTAACCAGTTTTTGGTAGCTTTGCTTTGTTTTTCTCGGGCTTGTACATCTTTCGCTTGCGCTGAGTCACTGGTTCTTGCTCGCTAAGTGGTACAATAGAAAAAAATAATTTATACCAATAAAATTTACACGCTAAGAATGGGTTTACTGGCATAGCGCGAAAATGTACACTTACATGTATATTGTTTCACCAGACGATGAGTCAGAACCATGGTCAGAACGCGTAGCTGACGAAGAATTATCTTCATGACCTGTATATTTATTTAATCATGGATAAATCATCAGAAGTACATCGAGGTAGTTTATGCATATTTTACCACATAAAAGTAACACACATGGATTTTTACCTGAAAGAACATCAGAGTACAACCGCTTTCCAAAAGGCATCTTCACTGCAGAACTTTAAGAATTAGTAATCTCGAACAAAAATTTCTGGATATAGATAATCACCGCTTTGAACACGCACGGGGAAAAGAAGGTTAGGTAACAATCACACCTGTTTATACAACTTAATTAATTAGTCGTAGCAAGTTATTTTAGCTGTCACATATACACTAATCAAGGGTTTTCCAAGCAGGAAACCTTGTCAGATATGTGACAATTATCATGGTGTTGCAAATAGAATTATCACATAGCATGTTAGTGGTATTTTAATAGTCTTCACCTGAAGCAAATTGAAAATCAACGAGATGTGTGCTTCCTGCCTTCCTTTTATAGTTAGATATTTTCGTTTGTATAACACCCATATAGAGCCTTACTCCTCACAGACAGGTATGACTCACAGAAACAAAATTTTTTTCACAAAAAAACAAAACTAATTATTCAGCCGCTGCATGCGCTTGAGGTTAATAATCGGTTATTATAGTGACTAATATGACTTCAATGCGTTCTGCCCTCCTGAGCTGTGAATTTTTCTGAGTTTCTGAGTTAAATGTCAATAAAAATAACTGAAAATTAGGTATTCTTATTGGAAAATTTTGAACAATAATACGTCCTGTGACATTGGTGTTGGTTTTCTTGAACGCTTTTTTTCTTTAAACGATAAAAATAATATAAATATTTACTATTGAGGCGGAAACATAAAGCGTACACAATCATGCTCAAACAAACCCAGAATTAAGTTTTTAATGCGTTTTTACGACACTCTCCGTGATATTGTTAAGTTATAGTCACTATTTAGGTTTCTTTATCCGTCTTTAATAGATCGATTCACAGACGAGTTGCCAGGTTGACTTTTTCAAGACTTATTCAAAAGCGCTTCGCGTATTATCCTGTATATTGACTACTGGGGGAGTATTTCGATATTTTTGTTGATGTCAAATCGTCCCGGTACTTATTAGGTATGATGAAATTCACTCATAATATTAAACGCACGCCAGAAAGGCAGAAACAATATACTGCCTAGCGAGCTCGCCCGGGTATTGCCTCCATAGTCATAGACAATACTAACACCCTTTTATTATTTTCTGCGGTTTGCAAAACATGCATAGCGAGATATACAGTGATGCGTTTACTCATTCAGTGATTTTGATAGCATTAATTTCTTGCAGCAAAGAGACAAGGATCTTTATTACGCTTTGATTATTCAGTTTTGTGTGATACTCAATGCCAAAAATTAAAAAAATCATAATAAAAAAATTCGTACAAAACACACTTCTTGCAAGCCAAAATAAAATGTCATACAATTTATGTTGACATATTAATTGGATAGTTATTATTGTTATTTTAATAGTTAATAATAGTTAATTTTTATATTACTAATTAATTACTAGTAAATCATTATATGATATATTGGTTAGTTATTATTATTTTAATAGTTAATAGTTAATTATTATACTACTAATTTTACTAATTTTTATTACCGTTTTTATATTAACTATGACGATTCCTACAGATTCCGGATTCCATTCCGGATTCCGGATTCCATTCCGGATTCCGGATTCCGGATTCCGGGTTTTCCAACCTACCCTTCGAAGTTCACCTGAAACGACTCGAAGAGTGCGAAATCCATTGCGCGGTCAGACCGGCTATCTGGTTACTTATGACGTAGGCGTGTGGACACATCTCAAGTTGACTAAACAAAATAACAGGTATTAGCCGTTTTTGAGCAAATTGGGATGGCTATGATTCTGAATAAAACAACTTTATTTTAGCGTTATAGTGAAATTCTATATTACCGATGTGTTGATGCCCTCTGGATATTCATTATTTCCATTGAATCGCGAGTATAAACACTCCTAGTAATAAGAGTGAAAACACGTTTTGTTTACTTTTGATCAGCGTTCGAATAAACGTCGTCGCCGTAAAATGTTGAAGTGATCGCAGCAACGTCGTGAACAGAACCATTATAGAGGGTAGAATGTTGGTCTAAGAATTACGTTGTTTTGCGTGCAATCTTTGTGCAATTTTATCGTCGGTCTGGTCATGGGATTTGCTAAATTTTAGTATGTTATACTATATTACTATAACAATAATCACTTAGAAATCAGTTTGGCAGTGGTGTTACAGAGAACTGGTTTTCACTATAAATAATTTAATGCATACACTGTACAGTTGTCCACATTCGATCCATGCATATATGTTCAATTTATCTCTAGCGCGAGTTTCTTTACATATTATCAGTAACAAGTATTTGGTTAACAAGGGTCTGGCACGCGAATGCATGAGCAACGCAGTTTTATCGCCTGCGCAAATTATGTCGTGATTGTACAAACTAGCTGAAATTGCATGTTGCTGAAATGTGGGATATATAAACAGTAACTCAGAGCAAAATAGTTATAAGTAATAGAACCAAGAACCAGAGCAGAAATATTGTAACGCTAGACGACTCGAACTATAAATGTCGTACTGATCGAAGTTTCGTATATCACAACAGGTTACATTCCTGGGAAACAGGTTACATTCGGGAAATATTGTCCAAAGATTTGGCAGTGTTACATTTACTAGTAAATTATTCTGAATATTGCCGAGTATTAACAAAACAAATAGAACTAAATCAGCAAT
The DNA here is from genome assembly GCA_035771165.1 of Paragorgia papillata. Classification (NCBI taxonomy): domain Eukaryota; kingdom Metazoa; phylum Cnidaria; class Anthozoa; order Scleralcyonacea; family Coralliidae; genus Paragorgia; species Paragorgia papillata. The sequence goes on along the minus strand of JAWNZC010000366.1, from coordinate 340,767 downwards.
ATTTCCTATTCTATATATGTTTCTATTATATATAATATTATACGTAATATATTCACACATCTCAAGCCAGTATCACATGTATGCCCAACTGCCGAAATACTCCAATAGACAATAATGAGTATCGCTTCTGGGTCCAGATAAATTACGTTGGGTCTTAGCTAGATTCCCATAATGTTATAAAGCAAATAGCACTGCGGATAACACAAGGTCTTTAAAATGCGCAAGCAAAGATGTGGCGTGAGTCAAACGTCGGGACGATGCCTAGGCTAATGCATGATTTTTGTACAGTCATACATAATTTCCGTTCGTTCTTCTGCTCTCGTTTTCTCAGTGAAACCTGTCCAGAATTGCTCTGGTGCATGCGAATCATTTTTCGGCTGATCCATACCACAATATCGTCCTTTTGAAGGCTGGGTTTGGGTCATAATAGTCCACAGTCATAGCGACGGAACATAATCTTATATATTTTATTGGCCGTTACCTAAAATATTCTATTCCACCGATCTGATGGTTCATCACTATCCTCATTTTGATTCTTCGTCTTTTATAGTAGCTGGTGACACAAAATATTCGTTTTCTGACTCGTTTTCAAAAGCCCTATCTTGCTGTATTTACCTGTATCACCACAGTGAAATTTACGATGAGTCCACACGCCTACGTTATCGCGGCCTAAACTCGGTCCCAGACTTTTCGTACTTTTTATTCGAAAATATGGCAAAATTTGCAACTGCAACGCGTTGTAACTCGAGAAATATTCATCAGAAATACGCCAAACTTTCTGAGATTATTATTTGGCTGAACATCTTTCAGTCTGTGTAAAAAAAACGCCATACTCATTTTTTCATGTCATAGACACTATACCGGATAGCTTTTGTGCCGGCACGAAAACCATACCGGATAGGCCTTCTGTTCCCACACAAAACGCCTGTTCCGGCACAATTTCTGTGCCGACACGCCGTTGCGCCGCTCCGATCTCGAAAGAGGTACATCTTGTATCGGACAGCGGTATCGAAATCGTTTCGGAAGTATATTAATAGAATAGAGCGTGGTGGTTGGTTGGATCACGGGGTTATATCGTATTCGGCACGAAACGGCACATAATTATGCCGTCTGTTCACACTATACCGGATAGGTTTTCGTGCCGGCACGAAAACCTATCCGGTATAGTGTGAACGGGGCCTAAGATATGCATCACTTCGCTTAACTCCGGCTTATATGCAGGATTGTCACCTTCGAAAAATGTGGGATTGCGACAGTCGCATGTTTCGTTGCAAAGACATCAATGTAATGTTTAAGAAAATAAATGTGACAATAAAACAACGATTTCACGAGAAAATTCGCATTGCGCATGCGCAGTTGTATACATGTTATTTACGGGTTTTTGAGTCATTCAAACATTTTGTTTTTGTATTTTAGACCGTTACACAATGTCTGAGTTGTTCAGGCAATGTTTATTGCATATAAATTTCTGTAAAATACACTGTTATATTAAACTATATATATTAAAAAAATACACGTATAAATCTCTGTAAAATACATTGTTATATTAAACTATATATATTAAAAAAATACACACATATAAATGTCTGTAAAATACACTGTAATATTAAACTATATTATATATATTAAAAAAATACACACATATAAATCTCTGTAAAATACATTGTTATATTAAACTATATTATATATATTAAAAAAATACACACATATAAATCTTTGTAAAATACATTGTTATATTAAACTATTATATATTAAAAAAATACACACATATAAATCTCTGTAAAATACATTGTTATATTAAACTATATATATTAAAAAAATACACACATATAACATAGTTAATTTTTATTTATTAAACATTTTACTGTGGGTGCACAAGTAATTGCATTGTTCGGAAAAGCCAATCAGAAGGGTTAATGATATATTCGTTATTTGTCGTAGTTTCTACGGCATTTGTCGTGAATTGTCGAGTAGTTCCGAAACACGTCTTTTCTATTGCTTCGGCTTTCGTTGGACAGTTCTTGTTTTGTGTCGTCTGATATAGAAGTTTAATTAAATTGAAAGGTAAGTCGCTGTTAGGATATTTAAGTAACTGCTTAAAGCAAATGTTGTTTGTTCGAATCAGAATAAAGCACGACTGACGAGTCAAGTTCTACTCAAGTTAAAGAACCTCAGTAATATAATTAATTTTTTTGTTTCAACAATTCCTATTTCATTGCCACTAAAAAGTCTGTATTTCACTGTTTATTGATACCTGGAAAAGAAAAGAAATATGAAGCTGTTGCGAACAAGAAATGTGAAATTACTGAGGTTGTTTAAACTTCCAGTCGTGACTCGTGTTTGACTCGCAGTGGAAGTTGACTTCTGAAATGACCTAACTCTCTTTGTTTCGAATTAGTATGTCCCAACGTTTCCAAAAGAACACCCCGGCAACGAAAGGTAAAGGAGTACGCTTTTTTGACCAATTCCTAAAGAACTTCGTTCGCCCATATGGTCCAACCAAAGAAGCGCCAAGTGACGAGACCGTTCTCACAAGATTACAGCCCTTTAACTGTGAGCTATTAAGTAGGCCTCGAATTTGGGATATCTGAGCTGTCAGCCTCAATCACTGATCCATTACAGGCCATTTTAGAGTCGCCTTCCAACCTGGTAAATGTCTCGCACGTGAAAAAATTACAGAAAAAGTTAAAAGGATTAACGGACGGCTTGGAAACTTTTAATACCAAAAGGAGAGAGTTCGAAGGAAGAAAGAAAGAAAGCAACCATCTCAAAAAGATGTGAAAGATGTCCTCAGTTTTTTTTTAAAGGAGGGAGATAAGATGCAGGAAGCAGTAAGTGAAGTGTTTGTGCTCGGGTCCAATTTGTTGACATTGTCAACAAATTACATTGTACCCGGGCACTTTTCACCAATCCCGACGAGTATGCGCACAAGTCTAATATCGATGGAGAAGAAGGCAAGAAATTTAAGAAGCTCGGTTCAGTAAAAGCATTAAAAGAATTGCTAAACAAAACATGTCTAAATGAGTCGATGCTTTGAGAAAAAGGAATTAAAGAAGAAGAAACAGCTTTATTTGGAGTTGGACTCCACCGATGAAGAAGAAGAAAACAAGGTTGAGAAGAGGAAGAAAGAGAAGAAACGTAAGAGAGTGGTGGAAGAGGAAGAGGAGAAACAGGCGGAAGTAGAGGAAGAAGTTGTACAGAAAGAGAAAGGAAGTTCAAAGAGAAAGAAAAGTAGTAAGCAGTGCGAGGAGGAAGAAGTAGAAATAGTCGTGGAGAAGAAGAAGGCGAAGAAAGACAAGAAACGCAGTAAAAGGGTTCTGGAAGAGGAAGACGAAGAAGATTAATTAAAGAAGTGACTTGCGTTTTTTCAACAGTACACTAATTAATTGTAGAAAGACTACCGAATAGTTCAAATTTATTTGAGGCTGTTTATATGGAGGCGAGCCAGCCCAGAGAGCCATCATACTTTTGTGCTATTTTATTTCTTAATTTTCGTATCTTCCCAGAACTGATAAATTACGCAATTAGTACAACAAGTACGCTAACCCGGCTACACGAGCTAGTCCTTCTCTCATGTAAACACAATAAAAATCACCTAGGGTAAAGCGGGCTAGCTCGGTTACTCAGACTGGCTCACCTCCATATAAACACCCCCTAACGGAAATACAGAAATATATACCTAAAAAGTAAAAATATATTGTTAGGGGTTAAGGACAGAATGTAATTAATATTGTTAGGTTGAGAGCAAAAGAACGTAATAGACACGATGCAAAATTCTCTACTTTCCCATAGGCCATAATGTTTTGCGTTTTGGTGTTTAAAACCTTGGTTAAACATGGGCTAAAGTAACGAATATAGGTAAAAACGTCTACATAGACCACTTTCACACTAGCGACTAATTTGAATATTGCTTTATGTGCATTTTAACCAAGCTTTTGTCGCATCGTTCTGTATCTGAAATTCAAAGGAATCTGCTTCATAACGAGGCTTAAAAAGCTCATTTAGATACACATGAAAGAATTTTTCAAATGTCCGCCATTATGAAAGTCGTCTATATAGTATACATTGTTCTATTACTGTTTCTATTAAAGTATTCTTGTATGCTAAAATCGTTTTGCGTTTACACCCGGCTTGTTTATAGAGTGGAATGGCTTTTAATTTGAAATGCTGTTGAACACTATACCCCCTACCTGCGGTTTACATGGCGCTGCCTAAACTTCAGGAATAGAAGTATTGAAGTGATGTTGCTTAAGGACAGACTTACACAAATGTGTATTTTGAATGTGTCACAATTGAACTTTTTGCTTACATCCTCCTATTTTCTGGATACCAATAGATTTTGATTTCTAATTGATAGACGCTATACCGCTGGTTTAAGGTTGCAAAAAACTAAGCCATATCGTTAACATCCTCCTGTTTTGTAGATAGCATTGTATCTTTTGATTTGAGATCCTATTGAACGCTAGGTATACCTTAGCATGGCCCTGCCTAAAGTTCAGGAAGATAGTATTGAAGGGATATTGTTAAATGTAAACGTAAAGAAATGTGTAAGAATCCACATGTGTAACAATTCATCTTTTTGCTTACATCCTCCTGTTTTCTGTATAACAATAGATTTTGATTTGAAATAGACGCTATATACCGCTGGTTTTCACGGCTTTGCGTTGCAAAAGACTATTTAAGACATACTGTTTACCATGAACCTCATAAAATGTGTCTATGCAATTCGCAGACATCCTCCTGTTTTCTAGGTGGCATTAACTTTGAAATTTAAGTGGACGTAATTCTTGTTCCAAACATGGGACGGACCCGAAATTACCAGACGTTTTAGAGAACCGTCAGGGGTATTCAAAAATGGACACATTTACCATTGCAAATTGTTTTCTATGGCTAATTTTTTTTTAATTTTTAAGAAACGTGTTGCATAGTTTCACATGATATTGCAGTATGTCCTAGACACTTAGGAGGTGTACATGTACCGCCAATCGTGTTCTCAACTCGTCTTGTGTCAGAGATAACCTGAGTAGAAACATGCTTTTCATTTTAAGATGTATGGGACGAGTTTGACAGGGGTATGTCCCCCCGGGTTTTATTTCACATCAGCTAAATTTTACGACGTGACCCCTCTGAAGGTATACTTCAACGCCTGGTAAGTGAATAGTCCGTTTAAAAAAAATCGGAAAAGTTGTAATATTTATATATGTCATATATGTCAGGGCATAACTAGGAGCTCTGTAAGTACTAGAAAATGGTCTATTTTTTGTGAGGGAAAGCCCATGTATAGTCACAATCAGGTCACACTGTGAGGTGTTAATAACTGGCTTGTGGCAGCCAAGCGTTCATAGAGCGTAAGAGCGTAGCTCTTGGGACCCGAAAGATGATGAACTATGCCTGAATAGAGCGAAGCCAGCGGAAACACTGGTGAAAGCTCGTAGCGATTCTGACGTGCAAATCGATCGTCAAATTTGGGTATAGCGGCGAAAGACTAAATCAATCGAACCATCTAGTTAGCTGGTTCCCTCCGAAGTTTCCCACAGGATAGCTGGGACTCCGATTCAGTTTTATCGGGTAAAGCGAATGACTAGAGGTCTTAGGGTCAGAATTCGCCAAGCCTCGGATTGTTCACCCGCCAATAGGGAACGTGAGCTGGCTTTAGACCGTCGTGAGACAGGTTAGTTTTACCCTACTGTTGAAATTGTTGTTGCAATAGTAATTCTGCTCAGTACGAGAGGAACCGCAGATTCAGACAATTGGCATTTGCACTTGGCTGAAAAGCCAATGGTGCGAAGCTACCATCTGTTGGATTATGACTGAACGCCTCTAAGTCAGAATCCGTGCTAGAACGCAACGATGCATTGTCTCGGACATTCGTTGGCGAACGAAGATAGAAGCTGTATTGCTTCCTGCGTCACAACGTGCTTTCTCGAGTAGAACACACTCCGAAACGCTAAACAGACTCAAATATACATTTGCTGGGGCTAAATCATTTGCAGACGACTTAAATAGAGAACGGGGTATTGTAAGCAGAAGAGTAGCCTTGTTGCTACGATCTACTAAGATTAATCCCTTGTTCTTTGATTTTTTATATCCATTTTCATTTTCCTGCCGAAAAACATTCTCCTTGATTAAATTTCTTTCTACTTATTCGTTTCTTGTTGTTTCGTTTGTGTGCAATCTTTAGAAAATTTGTAACATTTTTTCAATAAAATCTTTCGTACATGGATTTCGGTTTATTTTGGAAAACATATCATTGTCGACGCAGCGGTGAATTGCCATTGCAATGCTGCACTTCTGCGACAGATATCAAGAGGTTCATGACGGTTCTGTGTGTTTCTCCGATTTTTTTACAGCATCCTCCTTATTGCAGTAAGTTCTTTTGACAACGACGTAGCTTTTATTTTGGTTCCGCGCGCAGATTGTTTACGCCAGTTAAATCCGAGAGGAAAGGAGGGGGAGGGGTGTTCTATTATTATAAAGTACGCGTGCTTTTGAGCGAAACACGCACGGACGTTTCATGTACTATATAGGGGTTATTTTTGCTACCAGGGCTCTCCGGGAAGAAACAAGAGGAGCCTGACAAAAAGAGCTCGCCAAAGTGGTAAGGGGCTCTTTTTAGAGCCCCTGGGAATTATACAGAAACTGGGTAGTGGATGGGTCTACTAGCATAATTAATGACATTGAGATTATTTGAGAACGAGTTAGCACTGCAGTCCTTGCACAGTGGATAGTTTATACTTTATAGAAAAATATAGTAACAGTTTTATTACAGTAAATAAAATTATGTTAAACATTTTAATTTCTAAACAACAATAACATGAAAATGATGAAAAGTAAATTATCAATATTAAAAAACAGGAAAAAGTTAGAGATGCCCATAGACATACTGTACAGTAGTTCAGTGTCAGTGACAATGTGAATTGTGACATAGTGACTAAGTGACTACATTGAGCCATTGACAGATTATCCTTATTTACAATTTTACATGTTTTTCACTATCTCCAGATTGAGTCATTGAGATTTGAGACTGAGCAGTAACTCTGTAAGACAGTAAGACTGCAACTGCAGTATATACTATAACTTATAACTACTGTATATATTAGTACATAACAGTGTCACTCAGACTACTCAGTGCTAATTCACATCGATGCAAATGCAATCAGATATTCAGATTATCAGATACAGAATCTTCATCAAATTCATCACTACTGTTGCTGCAGGCGCTGCTGGTATCGGACTCGAAGCTGTCATCTTGGCATTCTCCAAGTTTCCTGATCTTTTCTGGTCTTGGTCCTGCTGTTTCTTCATCTGTGCTCACTATTGTTGTGCGCCTTTTGGAAAGATACTCTTTGACAGCATCACCAAGGATGTCTTCTTTTTCTCCAACTGACCAATTTCTGTCATTGCCCTTGATCATCATGATATCTTTAAGAGTGTTATGCTTCATTGACAAACGCAGATCTGAAAGAATCATTTTCAGCATAGAGAAAGAGCGCTCAACTGCTAAGTTTGATCCAGATAAACACATAACCAGGGAAACCATCTTACAGATGTTGGGGTACTCTTGTTTCTTTGCTGTGAGCATGTTTTGCCAAACTTTGCTTGCTGTAACTTCACTACTCACAGGGGCCGATTTAGCGTTAGTCAAATAAGTCAGATGACTAAGGTGAGAATTCTTAAGAAATAATTATAAATATCATCATATATTAACTTACGATTTGGTCTAAACAAGAAAAATTGCGAGGGCTGACTGACTGGCTTAGACTTTTGCAGGATTTGGGCCGATTTAGACATTTTGATTGGTCCAAACCAGATAAATTGCGAGCGCTGACTGGTTTAGGTGTTTTGCAGGATTTAGGCCGATTTAGCCAATCCCGGTTTAGAATCTTGCAGGATTTAGGCCGATTTAGCCATTCTCATTGGTCCAAAACAGCCAAATCGCGAGCGCTGACTGGTTTAGATTTTTGCAGGATTGAGGCCGATTTACCCATTGTGATTGGCCAAAACGAGGCAAATCGTTGAATCTTATTGGTTGATTGCTTTGCCGAAAGTATGCCTTACCGGAAGCCTGCAAAATGCGGTCTGCAAGGTCTTCGTTCAGTCTAATTCTGTTCGATCGATTCATGGCTTCTACAAGCTTGTTAGATCATGCGTTGTGTGCTTTAAAAAGCAGTGGTGATGTTCTTTTGCGGCAAATGTATGTTGATTTGTCTGCGAGAATCAGTGCTTGTCGAGTACTGGCGGCCGGAGAGCATTTCCCCAAGATTGGGAAGACATCGGTGCTGAGACGGTCTTTGACTATTTGCCACAACACATGAAGGCGGACAAGCTAGAGTAAGCCATATGTCGCTCTAAGGTAAGCTTATAAGTACAGTAGTTCATCAATATGGATTCAATATCGATGTTAGTCTGTTGTCATATACTTCCCTAACCTTTGTTGATGTCGGGACTTGTTCCACCGCGACAAAGAAAGAACTCACAGTTATACAATTAAAAGGTTTTATTCCAAAATATCAACATAAACGTCTCACTCTCACTCTCTCCGTCTCCTGAAATGTACATCACTTCTCCCCGATCACGCCACCGTCACGTGATCAATAAGCAAAACAAAACAAAACTAAATTATGATAATTATATTAATAAATTATATCAAGTCACGACACTCTCCCCCTATTTGATTCCAGAGGTATCAAATATAATACGGTTCATGTTCAGTTCAAATGTTTGGTTCTTCTTGACTTGCGATCTCTTGAATGCGCCTTGCAGCAGCAATTGCGGCCTTTCTTGGCGAGAACTCTCTTACTACAGGATTAAGCCTTGGATCTGGAACTTTAGGATCTTGTGGTCTATCACAGGACAGCTCCATTGGACACAGCTGTTGTATCGCTCGCTCGAGGAATGATTTCCCTGCTCTTAGTTTCACTGCTCGTACGACACCGTCTTTTCCTTTGATGAGTTTCACCACGATTCCAATGTTCCACTTTCCTCTGTTTCTATCATCCCCCAGTATCAAAACCACGTCACCAGGTTTAATAGACAGTTCCGACTTCTTATGGTTGAGATTGTGTCTTTCTCTCAAGCTCTTGACATACTCCCGAGACCATCTGGACCACAATACGTCCTTGCAACGTCGAAGATATCTTGCTCTCTTCCTTAGATCTATGCCTTCAAGTGAATCCACGTCTTCTTCGGGCAATAGATTGGGTTGACCAAACATCATGGCGCTCGGTGTCAACACAGGCAATTGTATATCGTCTTCTACGTATGTTAATGGACGATTGTTGAGTGCAACTTCAGCATCCAGTAACACTTCTTCCAACTCATTCCAGGTAAGCTGGGCTCGTCCAACTGACTTATACAAGGATTGCTTTACGACACCTACTAGTCTTTCAAATTGTCCTCCCCACCATGGGGCTCTACTCAAATTGAATTGCCAGTTAATGTTCTGATGCGCAAGGTAGTTCTGGAGCTTCTCATCTTTCATGATCCCTTTCAGCCATCTGGCGGCGGCGACGAAACGTTTACCATTGTCTGAGTAAATCTTCTGAGGCCTTCCACGTCTTGCGATGAATCGCTTTAAACTTCTGATAAATCCTTCGGTAGTTTGGTCGTTCAGCAGCTCGAGATGAATGGCTCTGGTTAGGCTGCAGGCAAACAACAAGATGTGAGCTTTGCCGGATCTTTTCGAGCTGATCTTGTATAGTATCGGCCCAGCATAATCTACCCCAAGCACTTGAAACGGAGTGGAACCGACGGTGCGATCAATTGGAAGTTGAGCTGGTGGCGGACTGTGGAATGCTGTGACATGGAACTTCTTGCATCCAAAGCATCCTTTGATGACCTTCTTCGTTAACTGTCTCAAACGTGGAATCCAATAATTGCTTCTGATCCTCGTCATCGTGAGACCAACTCCCCCGTGTAGCGTCAGGATATGGGCGTCGTGTACCAGCTTCTCGGATAAAGCTGAACCTGGAGGTATGTATAAAGGGAAACTTCCTTGGATTCTCCCACGACACTCGTACAACCCATTTGAGTTGAGTTGTAAGTTCAGCCTCAGTTTGTCCTCCTTAAATTGCTCTGTTTCATGGTGGTTCTTCTGTACTCTCTTGATCCACCATTCGACTTGTTGGTTTAACTCAACGGTTGTTACAGGACCAACGACTCGCTGTGGTTTCTTTACCTTGGAGTTGTTTAAGAATCTTGAAATCCACGCCATGATGCGGAGTGTTGTCCAGAAACTATGCTTTGCTAACAGCTCCTCAAACACCTCTTTGGTCTCCACACCAGCCGCGAAAAGCTCTTTGGTAAGTTTAGCCTCGTTTCGGTTTCTGTACTTGGTTCAGTTACGATTGCATCTGGCCAATGGTTAGGATCTGGTAACCATTCTGGGCCTTTCAACCATATCTCGGGCAGCTTGTTCCCTTCACAGCCTCTGCTTCCTACATCAGCCGGATTCTGGTCGGTTCCTACGTGCCTCCACCGGATGTATTCTTTCTCTTTAATCTTGCGGACTCTGTTGGCCACAAATTGCTTGTAGGCTCCCCCTCCTTGGATCCAGTAAAGGGCAACGGTGCTGTCGAGCCATCCTGTTACTGACTTCACTAGTTAACCCTCTAGGGCATTCCTCGTGTTTTCGACCAAATTCGCTGCCATGTGCGCTGCAACGAGTTCCAACCTGGGGATAGTCAACCCTTTCTTCGCCAGGCGAGATTTTGCCGTCAGCAAACCTTGACTAACTCCTGATGCCTGATGAACTACTGCGTAAACTGCTGCTGATGTCCCTGTTCCACTTGTGTCTCCAAACACGTGTAATTCGATCTCACATGTGGGCTCTTGCAAAGATGTGATGCTTCGCGGTACCTCCACTCTGTCAGGGAGATTCTTCTCAAATTTACCCCACCGTTTTGCAGTACTGTCTGGCACATTCCCATCCCATGATAGATGTTGGTCACGAACCTCCCGATACAAACACTTCCCTACAAGAGTCGCTGGTGATGCCAGACCAGGAACTAGGAATCTCAACATCTCTCTTTTGGTGATTTCAGCAGGTGGAGCTGGAAAAGCAACGGCCATGGTGTCTTTGGTTTTGTCCCATGGTAGCCCCAACAACTTGGTTTCCCCAGGTTTTACACCAAGCTGTTCCTTCGCGTAACTTTGTTTCTCGTCCTCTGGTTCGCTGCTGGTTTCTAATTCCGATTCATTTGAATGCCACTTGTGTAGCTCGAACTTAGCTTCTTTGAATATTGTGGCCGCTGTTTCTTTTAATTCACGAACCTCATCTTTCGTTGCTCCTCCTGTGATAACGTCATCGACGTATAAGCTCTTGGTAATTTCGTCTACTTCCTTTGGGTATCTTTCTCTTAGACTCTCCAAGTGCTGCTTCAGGGTCGCTCCCAGTAAGAACGGAGACTGTACCAGGCCAAACAGCGCGCAAGTAAATCTGAGGACTTCTATCTCTGATGTGTTCTTGTGCTTGATCCAATGGAATCTTAACACGTCTCGATCTTCTGGCTGAATGCGGACTTGCAAGAAGGCTTGTTTAAGGTCCCCCGCCAATGCAACAGGTTTCAGTCGATTCCTCACCAACACATCCCACAGAAGATTTTGCAAAGGTGGTCCAGTCTCTAAGCAGTCATTCAGTGATGGACTCTTCTCATTGGGTTTGGCTGACGCATCAAATACGATACGGATCTTGGTGGATTCTGCCGACTCTCTTATTACAGGTTTGTGAGGAATATAGTGCTCTTTCCCCACAGGCTCACCGGTCACCCTTTCCACAACTCCCTCTGCGATCTGTTCTTGAATAATTCCATCATACTGCTCCAGGAGGTCTGGCTTCCTTTGAAGTTTCTTCACCAGATTTTCTAATCTTCTAAGGCTTCCATGTTTGTTGTTTGGAAGATGATCATGACCTTGCTTCCACATTAATCCTGTTTCATACCACCCTTCATCACTTCGTGTAAGCTGCTCTTTAAACTCGTCATGTACCAACTGTTGGTCACCGCGTGGTCGGTCTTCTAGGCCCAAGACATCCAAGTTGCACAACTGTTCATAATCTCCAAATGATGTTCTGGCGAGGTACAACACACTACTGAGATTCGTTTCCTTTCCAGGTGACATCATCGACCAGCCCAAGGTGGTTAGCCCTGCGATAGGCTCTCCTGGTTGTCCAATCTTTGGTTTTGTGTTTGTTTTTATACGAGAATACTCACTAGCTCCCAGGATGAGATGAATTGGCAGCTCTGGCTTGGTTTCTTTGTCATCCATGACCACTCCTTCAAGATGTCGATACTGGTTGATTTGGTGTGCATACATCGGGTTAGGAATTGATAGTAGAACACCTTTATCCACTTTGTTAACTTCGGTTGGCATCACAAACTTCCCAGAAATGCTTGACACATTTACGTTGTACACTTCAATCTTCTTAGTTGTTGAGCTCATCATCATGTCAATTCTTTTATGGTCAGTTCGAGTTGGTTTCTTTGATAGACGCTCGATAAGCACTGCTGAAGCATAAGAGCTTCCAGATCCAGAGTCTAGCAATGCTCTGCACTTGATGCCATCGACAAGCACCACCACCACTGGGTAAATCACTTCCCCATTACCTACTGCTCCCTTAACTGATGTTACATAGAGATGTTTGGAATCTTTATCGCAGACTGAAGTGTGATGCTTTCCATTACACTTTTGGCAGTTGGATTTGCTGAGGCACTCTGCAGCACGATGTCTTGCTCCTGTACAGTTAAAACACAGTTTCTTTGTGTTTCGCACGAATGGACCGGCATAACACTATTCTTTCGCGTGTCGTAAAAATGTTGTTGAAATGTCGTTGGTCAGTCTTAGTAGAACCAGCTATACCAACGCCTGAGGGTATAAGACGACCAGATATTATTGCATGGAACGCTGATAAAGCGTATGTGATTGACGTCACCATTGTGGCAGACAATGCGGACCTGTATGTGGCGCACGAGTTAAAGGTGGCTTACTATAACAAACCACATGTTACTGCATGGGTGTCAAATGTCAGTGGTAGGTCTAGCATTGTATATTCCTCTATAGCATTTAATTGGAGAGGGGCGTTAGCCCCTCCATCATACGACTTGTTACGTAAAGACCTAAAAATTGCAAAAAGAAATATTATACTCCTATCTGTTATAGTTTTAGAGAGGAGTTTTCATATTTGGCTTACGTTTAAGCGATCGACTTATAGAGCATTGGCCACCGCATGAACGCGATGGTATAGGCTAACGCACCTATATATATTTCTTTTTTTTTTGTATTTTAGTTTTAATTATTAATAATTTATATTCAAAGGTGTGAGGGCTACACCAACTTATGCCCGAATGTACTGTATTTATTGTTGATCAATAAAGAGTATTACCTAGCCAAATGCCTCGTCATCTAATTAGTGACGCGCATGAATGGATTAACGAGATTCCCACTGTCCCTATCTACTATCTAGCGAAACCGCAGCCAAGGGAACGGGCTTGGCGGCAACTGTGTGGAAAGAAGACCCTGTTGAGCTTGACTCTAGTCTGACTCTGTGAAAAAAGACGAGAGGTGTAGAATAAGTGGGAGGAGCAATCCGCCGGTGAAATACCACTACTCTCATCGTTTTTTTACTTACTTGGTGAAGCGGAACTGGACGTTACGCGTCCACATGTTGGTTTGTTAAGATCGCTCGTCTGCCGATCGATCCGGGCCGAAGACACTGTCAGGTTGGGAGTTTGGCTGGGGCGGCACTACTGCCGAATGATAACGCATGTGTCCTAAGGTGAGTTCAATGAGAACGGAAATCTCATGTAGAACAAAAGGGTAAAAGCTCACTTGATTTTGATTTTCAGTATGAATACAAACTGTGAAACCATGGCCTATCAATGCTTTATCTCTTACGAGTTTTAAGCTAGAGGTGACCGAAAAGTTACCACAGGGATAACCCCGGAAGCTAATAACAAGCTCAATTTATTAAACCCACTTCCAAAGACACCCATCCACCCGGCCTTTATTCCATTTTCAGGGCCACGCTTAGAGGTCGTAAAAATCTTTTCCGCATCCTCCTGTTTTTCATAGTGGAAGGCCTTTTTTTTAGCTTACCTTTTGGCATGGCATGGATGACATGGATGGCATGGATGGCATGGATGGAATGTTTGACATGGCATGAATGACATGGCATGTTTGACATGTCATGTATGATAAGGATGCCATAGATGGCATGTTTGACATGGCATGGATGACATGGCATGTTAGACATGGCATGGATGACATGGCATGTTTGACATGGCATGTCTGACATGGCATGTTAGACATGGCATGGATGACATGGCATGTTTGACATCGCATGTTTGACATCGCATCTTTGACATGACATGTTGGACATGCATGCCTTGGATGGCATGTTTCACATAGCATGTATGACATGGCATGTTTGACATGGCATGCTTGACATGGCATGTTTGACATGGATCGCATGTTTAACATGGATGCCATGGATGGCATGGCATGTTTGACATGGCATGGATGACATGGCATGGATGACATGGCATGGATGACATGGCATGTTCGACATGGCATGTTTGACATGGCATGTTAGACATGCATCCCATAGATGGCATCTTTGACATGGCATGTATGACATGGTATGTTTGACATGGCATGGATGACATGGATGGCATGTTTAACATGGATGCCATGGATGGCATGGCATGTTTGACATGGCATGGATGACATGGCATGGATGACATGGCATGTTTGACATGGCATGTTAGACATGCATCCCATAGATGGCATCTTTGACATGGCATGTATGATATGGTATGTTTGACATGGCATGGATGACATGGCATGGATGACATGGCTTGGATGACATGGCATCGATGACATGGGATGTTTGACATGGCATGTTTGACATGGCATGATAGACATGGCATGTTAGACATGGATGCCATGGATGGCATGTTTGACATGGCATGAATGACATGGCATGTTTGACATGGCATGGATGACATGGCATGGATGTCATGGCATCTATGACATGGCATGGATGACATGGCATGTATGACATGGCATGTATGACATGGCATGGATGGCATGGCATGTTTGACATGGCATGTTTGTCATGGCATGTTTGACATATCACGGATGAACTGGCATGGATGACATGCAATGGATGATATGGCATGGATGGCATGTTTGACATGGCATGGATGACATGGCATGGACGACATAGATGACATAGATGGCATGGATAGCATGGCATGGATGACATGGCATGTTTGACATGGCCTTTTTTACATGGCATGGATGACATAGATGGCATGGCATGGATGACATGGCATGGATGACATAGATGGCATGGATGGCATGGTATGGATGACATAGATGGCATGGATGGCATGGATGACATGGCAAGGATTACATGGCATGGATGGCATGTATGACATGGCATGGATGACATGGCATGGATAACATGGCATGGATGACATGGCATGGATGACATGGCATGTTAGAGATGGCATGTTTGACATGGCATGCTTGACATGGCAAGTTTGACATGGCATGAATGACATGGCATGGATGACATGGCATGCATGTCATGGCACGTTTGACATGGCATGTATGACATGGCATGTATGATAAGGATGCCATAGATGGCATGTTTGACATGGCATGTTTGACATGGCATGGATGACATGGCATGGATGACATGGCATGGATGACATGGCATGTTAGACATGGCATGTTTGACATGGCATGTATGACATGGCATGGATGACATGGCATGTTTCACATGGCATGTTTGACATCGCATCTTTGACATAACATGTTGGACATGCATGCCATGGATGGCATGTTTCACATAGCATGTATGACATGGCATGTTTGACATGGCATGCTTGACATGGCATGTATGACATGGATGGCATATTTAACATGGATGCCATGGATGGCATGGCATGTTTGACATGGCATGGATGACATGGCATGGATGACATGGCATGGATGACATGGCATGTTTGACATGGCATGCTTGACATGGCATGTTAGACATGCACCCCATAGATGGCATCTTTGACATGGCATGTATGACATGGTATGTTTGACATGGCATGGATGACATGGCATGGATGACATGGCTTGGATGACATGGCATCGATGACATGGGATGTTTGACATGGCATGTTTGACATGGCATAATAGACATGGCATGTTAGACATGGCATGTTAGACATGGCATGTTAGACATGGCATGTTAGACATGGCATGTTAGACATGGATACCATGGATGGTATGTTTGACATGGCATGAATGACATGGCATGTTTGACATGGCATGGATGACATGGCATGGATGTCATGGCATGTATGACATGGCATGGATGACATGGCATAGATGGCATGGCATGTTTGTCATGGCATGTTTGACATGTCACGGATGAACTGGCATGGATGACATGCAATGGATGATATGGCATGGATGGCATGTTTGACATGGCATGGATGACATGGCTTGGACGACATAGATGACATAGATGGCATGGATGGCATGGCATGGATGACATGGCACGTTTGACATGGCCTTTTTTACATGGCATGGATGACATAGATGGCATGGATGGCATGGCATGGATGACATAGATGGCATGGATGGCATGGATGGCATGGATGACATGGCAAGGATTACATGGCATGGATGACATGGCATGTATGGCATGGCATGGATGACATGGCATGGATGACATGGCATGGATGACATGGCATGTTAGAGATGGCATGTTTGACATGGCATGCTTGACATGGCAAGTTTGACATGGCATGAATGAGATGGCATGGATGACATGGCATGGATGACATGGCATGGATGACATGGCATGCATGTCATGGCATGTTTGACATGGCATGTTTGATATGGCATGTTTGACATGGCATGTATGACATGGCATGTATGACATGTCATGTATGACATGGCATGCATTGGCATGTATGACATGGCATGTTTGACATGGCATGGATGACATGGCATGGATGTCATGGCATGTTTGATGTGGCATGTTAGACATGACATGTATTGCATGGATGGCATGTTTGACATGGCATGTATGACATGGCATGTTCGACATGGCATGGATGACATGGCATGTTTCACATGGCATGTTTGACATGGCATGTTAGACATGGCATGGATAACATGGCATGTTAGACATGGCATGTATGACATGGATGTCATGGATGGCATATTTGACATGGCATGTATGACATGGCATGTTTGACATGGCATGTACGACATGGCATGGATGACATGGATGGGATGGCATGGATGGCATGGCATGTTTGTCATGGCATGTTTGACATGGCATGGATGAACTGGCATGGATGACATGCAATGGATGATATGGCATGGATGACATGGATGGCATCGATGACATGGCTGGCATGTTTGACATGGCATGTATGGGATGGCATGGATGGCATGTTTGACATGGCATGTGTAACATGGCATGTTAGACATGGCATGTATGACATGGATGCCATGGATGGCATGTTTGACATGGCATGTATGACATGGCATGTTTGACATGGCATGTATGACACGGCATGGATGACATGGCATGTATGACATGGCATGGATGGCATGGCATGTTATGACATGGCATGTTTGACATGGCATGTATGACATGGCATGTTTGACATGGCATGTATGACATGGCATGTATGACATGGCATGTATGACATGGCATGGATGGCATGGCATGTTTGACATGGCATGTTTGTCATGGCATGTTTGACATGTCATGAATGAACTGGCATGGATGACATGCAATGAATGATATGGCATGGATGGCATGTTTGACATGGCATGGATGACATGGCATGGGTGACATGGCATGTTTGACATGGCATATTTGACATGGCATGTTAGACATGGCATGTATGACATGGCATGTTTGACATGGCATGGATGACATGGCATGTTTGACATGGCATGGATGACATGGCATGTTTGACATGGCATGGATGACATGGCATGGATGACATGGCATGGATGACATGGCATGGATGACATAGATGGCATGGCATGGATGACATGGCATGGATGACATAGATGGCATGGATGGCATGGCATAGATGACATAGATGGCATGGATGACATAGATGGCATAGATGACATGGCAAGGATTACATGGCATGGATGACATGGCATGTATGACATGGCATGTATGACATGGCATGTATGACATGGCATGGATGACATGGCATGGATGACATGGCATGTTTCACATGGCATGTTTCACATGGCATGGATGACATGGCATGGATGACATAGATGACATAGATGGCATGGATGGCATGGCATGGATGACATAGATGGCATGGATGGCATGGCATGGATGACATAGATGGCATGGATGACATAGATGGCATGGATGACATAGATGGTATGGATGACATAGATGGCATGGATGGCATGGATGACATGGCATGTATGACATGGCATGGATGACATGGCATGTATGACATGGCATGGATGACATGGCATGGATGACATGGCATGTTTGACATGGCATGTTTGACATGGCATGTTTGACATGGCATGGATGACATGGCATGGATGACATAGATGACATAGATGGCATGGATGGCATGGCATGGATGACATAGATGACATGGCATGTTTGACATGGCCTTTTTTACATGGCATGGATGACATAGATGGCATGGCATGGATGACATGGCATGGATACCATAGATGGCATGGCATGGATGACATAGATGGCATGGATGGCATGGATGACATGGCAAGGATTACATGGCATGGATGACATGGCATGTATGACATGGCATGTATGACATGGCATGGATGACATGGCATGGATGACATGGCATGGATGACATGGCATGGATGACATGGCATGGATGACATGGCATGGATGACATGGCATGGATGACATGGCATGGATGACATGGCATGGATGACATGGCATGGATGACATGGCATGTTAGAGATGGCATGTTTGACATGGCATGCTTGACATGGCAAGTTTGACATGGCATGAATGACATGGCATGGATGACATGGCATGGATGACATGGCATGTATGACATGGCATGTTTGACATGGCATGTTAGACATGACATGTAGTGCATGGATGGCATGTTTGACATGGCATGTATGACATGGCATGTTCGACATGGCATGGATGACATGGCATGGATGACATGGCATGGATGACATGGCATGGATGACATGGCATGGATGACATGGCATGGATGACATGGCATGGATGACATGGCATGTTTGACATGGCAAGTTTGACATGGCATGTATGGCATGGCATGTTAGACATGGCATGGATGACATGGCATGTTTGACATGACAAGTTTGACATGGATGTCATGTTTGACATGGCATGTATGACATGGCATGGATGGCATGTTTGTCATGGCATGTTTGACATGGCATGGATGAACTGGCATGGATGACATGCAATGGATGATATGGCATGGATGATATGGCATGGATGAGATGGATGGCATGTTTGAGATGGCATGTATGGGATGGCATGGATGGCATGTTTGACATGGCATGTACAACATGGCATGTTAGACTTGGCATGTATGACATGGATGCCATGGATGGCATGTTTGACATGGCATGTATGACATGGCATGTTTGACATGGCATGTATGACATGGCATGGATGACATGGCATGGATGACATGGCATGTATGACATGGCATGGATGGCATGGCATGTTTGACATGGCATGTTTGACATGTCATGGATGAACTGGCATGGATGACATGCAATGGATGATATGGCATGGATGGCAAGGATGGCATGTTTGACATGCCATGGATGACATGGCGTGGATGACATGGCATGTTTGACATGGCATATTTAACATGGCATGTATGACATGGCATGTATGACATGGCATGTTTGACATGGCATGGATGACATGGCATGGATGACATGGCATGGATGACATAGATGACATGGATGGCATGGCATGGATGACATGACATGGCCTTTTTTACATGGCATGGATGACATAGATGGCATGGCATGGATGACATGGCATGGATGACATGGCATGGATGACATAGATGGCATGGATGACATGGCATGGACGACATGGCATGTTAGAGATGGCATGTTTGACATGGCATGCTTGACATGGCAAGTTTGACATGGCATGAATGACATGGCATGGATGACATGCCATACGTGCCATGCCATACATGCCATGCCATACATGACATGTCATACATGCCATGTTATACATGCCATGTCAAACATGCCATGTCAAACATGGCACGTATGGCATGGCACGTGTGGCATGGCACGTGTGGCATGGCACGTGTGGCATGGCACGTGTGGCATGGCACGTGTGGCATGGCACGTGTGGCATGGCACGTGTGGCATGGCACGTGTGACATGGCACGTGTGACATGGCACGTTTGACATGGTACATATGACATGGCACGGATGACATGGCATGTTTCACCTGGCATGTTTCACATGGCATGTTTCACACGACATGTTTCACACGGCAAGTTTCACACTGCATGTTTGACACGGCATGGCTGACACGGCATGGATGACACGGCATGGATGAGATGGGTTACATGTCATTTCATACATGTTATGACATACATGTCATGTCGTACATGTCATGTCGTACATGTCATGTCGTACAATTCAGGAGGATGTCTAAGGAAAATATTCATCTTATAAAAATATTATATCATACATGTCATGTCGTACATGGCATGCATGTCGTACAATATCATGCCGTACATGTCATGTCGTACATGTCATGTCGTACATGTTAAGTCGTACATGTCATGTCATACATGTCATGTCATGTCGTACATGTCATGTCTTACATGTCATGTCGAACATGTCATGTCGTACATGTCATGTTGTACATGTCATGTCGTACATGTCATGTCGTACATGTCATGTCGTACATGTCATGTCCTACATGTCATGTCGTACATGTCATGTCGTACATGTCAAGTCGTACATGTCATGTCATACATGTCATGTCATGTCGTACATGTCATGTCTTACATGTCATGTCGTACATGTTAAGTCGTACATGTCATGTCATACATGTCATGTCTTACATGTCATGTCGAACATGTCATGTCGTACATGTCATGTTGTACATGTCATGTCGTACATGTCATGTCGTACATGTCATGTTGTACATGTCATGTCGTACATGTCATGTTGTACATGTCATGTTATACATGTCATATCATACATGTCACGGCATACACGTCATGTCATGTCATGTCGTACATGTCATGTCGTACAATACAGGAGGATGTCTAAGAAAAATATTTATCATATAAAAATATTATATCATACTTGTCATGTTGCACATGTCATGTCGTACATGTCATGTCCTACATGTCATGCCGTACATGTCATGTCGTACATGTCATGTCATACATGCCATTCCATACATGTCATTTCATACACATAATGTCATACATGTAATGTCATACATGTCATGTTATACATGTCATACATGTCATTTTATACATGTCGTACATGTCATGTAATACATGTTGTGTCATACATGTCATGTTATATATGTCATACATGTCATGTTATACATGTCATACATGTCATGTTATACATGTCATGTCATACATGTCATACATGTCATGTATGACATGATATGTATGACATGACATGTATGACATGACATGTATGACATAATATTTTTATAAGATGAATATTTTTCTTAGACATCCTCCTGTATTGTACGACATGACATGTACGACATGCATGACATGTACGACGTGCATGACATGTACGACGTGCATGACATGTACGACGTGCATGACATGTACGACGTGCATGACATGTACAACATGACATGTGCGACATGACATGTGCGACATGACATTTAGGACATGACATGTAGGACATGACATGTACGACATGCATGACACGTACGACATATGCATGACATGTACGACATAACATGTACGACATGACATGTACGACATGACATGTATGATATAATATTTTTAATATATATAAATATTTAGAATAAATATTTTTCTTGGACATCCTACTGTATTGTGCGATATCAACAAGGGGCCGCCCTTTCGAATAATTTAAAAATTAAAACAAAATGGCGGACTGAATTAATTTTTATAAAATTGTCTGTAAAAAACGTTCCTACTATTGCAATTTGATAAAACTTTCAGGACTTACATAACAAAATGCCCTCTTCGTTTTAGGCGGGAAAAAAACACACATTAGATTTCACCGAAAAAGTTACAATATCTATAAGCTATGAAGCTTATAGCTTCATACGGCAGAATAGCGTGAAAAGAAGTTAAGTGTTTAAAAGACTGCATCATTATATACCAATTTATGGTCCAAATGCCAACGGTAATGTGTAAATAACTGGCTTGTGGCAGCCAAGCGTTCATAGCGACGTTGCTTTTTGATCCTTCGATGTCGGCTCTTCCTAACATTGCGAAGCAGAATTCGCCAAGCGTCGGATTGTTCACCCGCCAATAGGGAACGTGAGCTGGGTTTAGACCGTCGTGAGACAGGTTAGTTTTACCCTACTGTTGAAATTGTTGTTGCAATAGTAATTCTGCTCAAGTACGAGAGGAACCGCAGATTCAGACAATTGGCATTTGCACTTGGCTGAAAAGCCAATGGTGCGAAGCTACCATCTGTTGGATTATGACTGAACGCCTCTAAGTCAGAATCCGTGCTAGAACGCAACGATGCATTGTCTCGGACATTCGTTGGGGAACGAAGATAGAAGCTGTATTGCTTCCTGCGTCACAATGTGCTTTCTCGAGTAGAACACACTCCGAAACACTAAACAGACTCAAGTATACATTTGCTGCGGCTAAATCATTTGTAGACGACTTCAATAGAGAACGGGGTATTGTAAGCAGAAGAGTAGCCTTGTTGCTACGATCTACTAAGATTAATCCCTTGTTCTTTGATTTTTTATATCCATTTTCATTTTCCTGCCGAAAAACATCCTGCTTGATTAAATTTCTTTCTACTTATTCGTTTCTTGCTGTTTCGTTTGTGCGCAATCTTTAGAAAATTTGTAACATTTTTTCAATAAAATCTTTCGTAGATGGATTTCGGTTTATTTTGGAAAACATATCATTGTAGACGCAGCGGTGAAATGCCATTGCAACGCTGCGCTTCTGCGACAGATATCAAGAGGTTCATGACGGTTCTGTGTGTTTCTCCGATTTTTTAGAGCATCCTCCTTATTGCAGTAAGTTCTTTTGACAACGACGTAGCTTTTATTTTGGTTCCGCGCGCAGATCGTTTATGCCAGTTAAATCCGAGAGGAAAGGAGGGGGGGGGGTTCTATTATTATAAAGTACGCGTGCTTTTGAGCGGAACACGCACGGACGTTTCATGTACTATATAGGGGTTATTTTTGCTACTGATGTGGGAGTCGGCGTTGATGAATGCTGGCGAGGTTGAGCAATGCTGATGTTAGGGGTGGCGTTGAAATTGAGATTTCAATATGAGATTTCAATAGAATACAAGTGCTGCACTTTCATTGCTTGGTATATTAGCCAAGCAGTGCGGTGCAAAGTGCGAAGTCTTGCATGGTTAGCCCTAACAACAACTTGCTATTATAACAACCCGAGCCAGTCATTACCAACGACTGCACATTCGCAAACGTCTTGTCAATTACTACTAGGCGTTTTCGAGTGACGCACACCGGCACTTTGTACTGAACGGTGGGCTCCTTGCTCTGCTTCCCCTGTTTTCTTTTTCCTATTACCTGTTAAACTCTAATTGTTTCCCCCTAAAAAAAATTAAATTAATAAACAAATAAAAACCAATAGACACAACTTTTAACGGCGGATATCTTGGCTCGTGCATCGATGAAGAACGCACCTAACTGCGAAACGTAGTGTGAATTGGACATTTCAGTGAATCATCGAATTTTTGAACGCAAAATGCGCTTTCGGTTATGCCAAGAACATGTCTGTTTGAGTGTTGCCACTAAATCGTGCATCGTTTCTTGCACGACCTTACATCGCGTAGCCAAAATGTTCGCAGACTTCGCGTGTCCTGCATTGCATTCCCATCGTGGCTATTTGACCTCAGATCAGGCAAGAATACCCGCTGAACTTAAGCATATCAGTAAGCGGAGGAAAAGAAACTAACCAAGATTTCCTCAGTAATGGCGAATGAAGAGGAATCGGCTCAAATTTGTAATCGTCGTTGATTGCAACGGCGAATTGTAGTCTCGAGAAGTACTACTCTCCTGGCAAATCGACTTTGTCTAAGTTGCTTGGAACAACACGTCGTAGAGGGTGACAACCCCGTACGTGGCAAGGTTCGAATGCCGACGAGGTTCTTTCGAAGAGTCGGGTGTTTGGGAATGCAGCCCTAAATTGCTGATAAACTCCATCTAACGCTAAGTACCGGCAAGAGACCGATAGCGAACAAGTACCGTGAGGGAAAGATGAAAAGAACTTTGAAAAGAGACTTAAAGAGTACGTGAAACCGTTAAAAGGGAAGCGAATGAAACCAGCAATTTGCCTTGCCGGATTCAGTCGCCTGTGCTCGATCACGTGCTTGGTTCGCGATTTTTTTAGACGCGACTCGTACAATTGGCCGAGCGAAGGCGGCGCACTTCTGGTAGGTGAGTGTCGGCATCAGATGGTCACGGGTTAGAAAGTTGCGATGAAGGTAGATCCTTCGGGATTGTTCAGCGTCGCGAACAAATCACGCGAGGCTGCCTGTGGTCTGTCGCAATGCGTGCCTTCCGAGGGTTGGCTGGTGTCCTGTCCTGTAGATGCGGTTGTCGACTGCGGCGGACGGCTATGCCAGTGCGTCCAAACCGCTGCCCGTCTCCAGATGGGGGTGCACACACCACGCGTTGACGATGCTGACGAAAATACGGTTGCATCCGACCCGTCTTGAAACACGGACCAAGGAGTCTAACATGTGCGCGAGTCTGTGGGAGTAGATGACCCCCCCCCCCCCATAATATACCGTCCAAAGGGATGCCGCCTCATTAATATTCAGCATGACTCACGCATGACTCACGAATGACTCAGGCATGACTCACGAATGACTCACACATGACTCACGCATGACGCGTATGACTCACGCATGACTCGCGCATGACGAACGGAGTAACAGAATAATAGGACAAGACTGGGATATAGTTAATGCGCATGAAGTTATACGAGCTCGGACATTACGATGTTAGGATTACACCTGGTCTGGTCGGCTAAGTTCGTTGGACGAATCTATACTTGTTCGAGACTTTAGAGAAAGATTGGAACGTTTGTTGAAAGCCGTTTAGAACTGAGACATGAATACTCGACGATCTAGAAACCGTAAATGTGAAGCCTGGGGAAATCAAGTACATGTCGATGAAGAGTCCGTTGTTGAATACCAAAAGCTGTTTCCATTAATAGAGACCATATACACAGACGCCATCGCCACTGAAATCGAGAAACTATGCGAGGAAAAATGTTGTGGTTGTAAGATTGATCACCCCAGTCAGCGCCAGCATGATTGCCTCATGATGACCGAGGAAGAAAGATGGGAGTTGTACTGTAAAGATGCCATTGCATTTGTAAACGCTAAACGATTAATTTGGGACGAGTTTATTGAGGCGACAAGAGTGTTAAAGATCAGGTGTCATAAAGACGCTCTTGAACGTTTAAGACAATTAGAAAACACGTCAGAGTCGATATTGTATGCACTGTGGCAATTATATAATAATGCGGAGAATCCAGAAATGAAATGTATTCTAGGATATCTTTCTTACTGGAGAGAAAGAAATAAATGATTTTCTTGTATAAATGTTGTGTTTTGTCTTATATAAGGCTAATAGTTGTTGAGCAATACGTTCCATTTTTTGATCGGAGGTATACATAGCGTTCAAGACAGGCGACTGCTGATCAGATTGTTTCGTAAAATGAGACCTCAAAACAACGTTTTCTCCAGGTAAAACGTTAGTCTTGAGACGATGTTGATCATCGGTATGAAAAATAAGATTCTCGCACGTGCAGAACACAAAAGGGAAAACTCATTAAAGGTACTAATGACTATAACATAACCGGATTTGCATATGAGTAGAATAATTATCTCATTTATTTTAGGGGGTGATCATATGAGTTGTGGGAGGATAATAAGGGGCATGAAGAGGTATTAATGCGTGGGCAAGTCTAGGCGAGAAGCCGTAGGAGGGTCTTAAGGTACGAACCAAATTTATTTAGTGATCTATCAGTAACACGGGCATATGGGCATACAGTACATTATATAATCCGACTCATTAAATAATCAGTGTGACGCCTGGCGCCCGAGGGGATAAACGGGAGTCGTGGCAGGATAATAAAGGGCATGAAGGAGCATGAATGCGCGGGCAAGTTGAAGCGAGAAACTAGAGAAAGTCTTTAGCGTTGGGCGGCTCTACGTGTAAACGATTATTTGCAATGTTCGCAGATAAACTTCTTAGTCCCCATGGGCAGTACGTTTACTCACGGTTAATGGAAGGGAGACTGGTTAGGCTAGCCGGCAAACTTCAAAGGGAGCGACGAATCATGTTGGGAACCACTTCTATTTTGCGTCACGTGACGAGGAGCGGGGATAGCTTCATCCGGTGTCAAAAGGAAAACATATGGTCATCGAAGGATTTGGTTACAAAGAATCATATTTCTAAACGTTCAAGGGCAGCTGTGATCACGATGGAGAGCGATATTGAAGCAGAAGAGATAACTGAAGAAATTCAAATCATCGAAGCCGATAAATATAGGACGACGAAGGCGATTTTCAACAGTCAATGACCGTGGCATCATTCAAAGACGAAGGGTCGAAGGGACTCATCGCAAGTCAAACCGAAGATTCGTGTAGTTGCTGTCACAGGAGAAACAGAAGAAATAAACGCTTTGTTGGATGCTTTCTTACTGCTTTACGAAACGTTTTGCCATAAAAAGAATCAAGACAAACTTCTCGAATCCTTTTATGGTTTAATTCCTCGATCATGTGAGCTGCTGAACTGTCAAGACTTTAAATGATTCATCTTGGTCGGATTCCACAACACCAGCCATGAAACTACTGGTACTGGCGAAGGCATAGGAATTGATCTATTCGGGCAGAAATCGTCTTGTAATTTGGGCAAAAAGGGTCTTGTCATTAATATTTTAACACATTGACATTCAACCCGAGCCTCTGTTCAGTGTTCACCTGCATGCATTTGGTATAAAGTTTTAAGTATATAATAGTCCTTAGTTGACGTCTTCTACGACATCATCGCTTCAGTCTTTTTTGGCTGCCTATTCTGAATACCAAACTTAGATGTCTCCATCAAGAATTAAAGCTTCGATTTGATGTGGTCATCACTCATGCGCAAACTTAATTCTGTTCCACTTTGATTTAAAGCTTAAAACCAACAGGTGCGCACACGAATACCTTCGTGTGGACACAAATACCTCAAAATGTCTGAAAAGTTTATGGCTTGGAAGCTAAAATACTGAAAATACTTTCTAGAAGGGGCAGAAAATACGTTTTAGAGGTTTCAAAATTCAAAATGTTCTGCCCTACACTTGCCTTGACATGAGGTTCAGAAGTCTAAACACCTTTCATTGCTAAGAAGAACAGTTGATTCAGTCCACTGTTAGAACACAAGCTATCGTGCTGCCTCTGAGCTAGTGCAAAACTGGCCAGTGGAAAACTATTTTTCTATCACCAGCTACTACGCGCATTGACGAATGCATGGGATCGGGCTTAATTTGAAGGCGGGATCAAAGTGTGCTGACTGTACATTTGCAGACAGTGTTTTCTGCAGTTCTCCAACCGATGCAAATATCAAATTTACATCGATCGGGCTTCTATGGCGTTGACAATCAATTTCTCAATAGCGAGAAAGCAATTTTCGAGAAACTTCATACCAACAGACACATGCGAGAGAATGACGCGATGATGTAATTTATTGTCATTTGATGGCATATGAAGTCACAGTTTATTCGGGCAAATTCTGCTCAGCCCCCCTTACAAAATTTTGCCCGTACGCCTATGGGCGAAGGCAGTTCAACACCGAAGGCCAAACCATTACAACTTGATCCAGTTGAATGTGGACCCCCTCTTTCTTAATTCTTATGTGGCAGGGGATGAAATCAGCAAACTGTATCAGTTGAACAGACGAAAGAAAGGAGAGGGAAAGTGGGAAACCACTATAAACCAGGAACTGCGAACCTATGAATTAAGAACCTTTATGCTAAAATTTTCCTTTTACACCCCCATGTTATAAGAACCTTTTTAGCCTAAAAATTGTAACAGGTTCTTATTTGAAAAACTTCAGTGCAAATAACTGAAAATAAAAACAAGAAATTTTGCACATTTTGTATTTTTGGTAATGACATTATGTTAAATATTAATTTCTAAAAGATTTCCCAGTGACACTGCAACACAGTTCAAATGCAGTTCAAATTATTTTCCTGCATGCATCTGGCAGTCGAAGATTGCAAAGTTATTGAAGATTGCAAAGTTATTGTAATTTCTACAGTAAAACTTTAATACATGCAGTATATCATACCTCACCAGTATGTTCACATATACTGTATATGTTTTCATTGATTAGCTTACTCACTTTAGTAACAAGAACTATCAACCAATGCATTTAAGTAACTATATTGTTGCAGTTTAATTGTTACATAAAGGACATGGACATAAATCAGAGCAGGGTTCTTTTTGATTATGTGGTCATATTAATTAGTTATAATTAAAGTGTTTATTGTACAAAAGCAAGGGGCCACACATTTTGAGCTTGTTGTTGGACCAACAGCAAGCACCCTTTCCTCGAAAAAAAATAAGAACGTATTTAAGAACCTAAATAGCCTAAAATCCTGGTAAATACCACTTATATAAGAACCTTTTTAGGCTAACTTGAAAAATGGTGGTTCTTATACGTGGGTTTTTACTGTAATTATATTTCTGCCCAAACAAGGGGAGGTTTAATTACAACTTAACTTGCAAGGGCTTAGTAAACATTTTAGAAGTAGCTGGAAATTTTTTCAGAGAGCATATATATGAGAGTAAATTGACATTAAGAAATATTCCAGTAGAAATGATATGTAATTCTGCATTAAACTCACCTATTGTTAAATCTTTGTGGGACAACATTGTTGTGTCATGTGAACTTCAACCTTCAAACTCAACACAGAAACTGTGCTTGGAAAATGTAATTAAGCTATATTTAAGAGTTTGAGCATTTTCATATACCAGAGACTATATCACGAAGTACTGCATCAAAGCAAAAAGCACTATTAAGGTGACAAAAAAGAGTGACGCTAGTAATATGCCTGATAAATATGTAATTATGTATTATTATAAATTTGAATTGTTAGATTTTTTTGTTCTACCAATTTGTCTTTGCATGTTTTAAACTTCTCCAGTATGTGAACTGTTTTGTTATTTTCTGTTTCTTGTATACAATATTGTACCTGTTAGTATGCTGCTAATAACATTAGGTAAAAAGACCAGCTATAACACAGCATATTGCATCTTTTATTCAATCCGTAATTCCATTTTGCAAAGATTTGTATAAAGTACTATGACAGAACAGGCTAAAAGGTTAAAAATATAAGAAGTACAACACAAAATGTTTTTAACTAAAAAGTAATACAGTGCCATAATAAAGTCCTATATTATTATATAGGACCCTGTACATTATCCTTGATGAGCAATTATAATGTACATATTATTAACATGCAGTCATTCTCACTCACTCATTTTCTGAACAAACTCGAAAACTGTAAAGGTTTATATAAATAAATCATAATAGAGCAAAAAGATTCCTGTATACTACAGGTTATACAGTCAGTGTATTAAAATGAATGTCGATTTCCTCAATCAATGGTGACAAATTGTACATAAAAATTAGTAAACATCAACTCGTGGAAACACAATGTTTATATTTATTGCTCAGGTTTCAACATTACTTCAATAGAAGCGGCCAGTGGTTTCCTCGTTTTCTAACACCGTTAACAATCCTCCAATGCTTGATATTGTTGAAATGCTGAGGCTTGGTAGAGTTAGAGCTGCTTAATGGCTCAACATCTGCTCTTTACTAATACTACAGAATGCGGCGCTCTTGTTTTCGCACATCGTGACTTTTTGCGGGCAAATTCTCAGTAGGGCCGCTACCAGTTATCAAAATGTTTCTACAAATCAAAATAAGCCGTGGATGAATAAATATGCATATAATACAATACCCTCTTTGTAATCAGATACGAAACAATTAAGACATGACCAAGCGCAAGCATATATTAAAATGCAAAATACTTGCGAGTCAAGATACATTCTGGCTTGAAATGAAGCTCACAAAAGAAAACATTGTTCGCCTCAATCTGTTTTTTCAACTCTGGCGTCATCTCCCTGGTTCTCAAGATCAGTTGGAGCCATTCTTCGCGAGCTTTCCTCTTCTTCGCTGCGGTTTCTTCACCGTCCGCCGCGCCAACAACCGGAATTTAAAACAGCGAATGTTCGTACTTTCTGCTGCTCGAACAACCATAGAAGGCACAATTTGAACCAGGCATACCTTCAAACTATTGTTTGAAGGTATAATCGTACCACAACACCTTAAAACAACTCCAAACGATACAATTTTCTAAACACACTATAAACAGGCCGCAACACAAGATTTCCGAAGCTATCCCCGCTCCTCGTCACGTGACACAAAATAAAAGTGATGAAAAACATGTTTTGTCACGTGGTACAGCTAGCCTAACCAGTCTCCCTTCCATTAACCGTGGTTTACTCAATCACAACTTTTCAAAAGTTTGTATAAGCACTAATGTTTCTGTTTCGATTAAATGATTAACATATCTAAAACTGCTTAATCTCTTCGTATAACATATCCCTTGACTGTTCGAATATCCGCTCGATATAAGCCTTGGGGAATCGTACTAGCGTAGATTCTCTTTTTTCCCTTCTTTTCTCCAGTTGCATATTAGCATAAATTGTTAAGCAATATGATATTTTATCGTTACGATAAGAGCACCGTTTTTCAAATGTCTGCTTTTCATTCAGACACCAAGGCTCTATCACTTTGTCTTGACATAATATGACCAATCTCTGTAGTGTCTTTCTTTTCTTTAGTTTTAAGATTGTATATGCTCGAAGTAATTGTGTGTTTAAATCTTCGTCCCTGCGGTTTTCTATAAGCTGATGATCCCGTATCAAAAAAAGCATTTTTGCTTTTGAGTAAAATTACTCAATTTACGAGTAAAATTACTCAATTTTTGAGTAAACTTGGGGTTTTACCCAAGACATTGAGTAAATTAACGCAAAAGGCTGAGTAAAAGCATTTACTCTTGCGCTTGAGTATATCTACTCAATCGTTTGAGTAAAAGTTTACTCAATATTTTGAGTCATATGTAAGCATGAGTAATTTTACTCAAAGACTTGAGTGAAATAACTCTGGTACTGAGTAAGTTATCTCTTTCACTTTACTCAAATAGCTGAGTAAAGCAACAGTGAGTAAAATTACGCATTTCTTTGAGTAAGATGCCAGTTTTACTCAAACACTGAGTAAATCTAATTTTGAGCAAGACGTTTTACTCATGCAGTGAGTAAATTGAATACAATTTACTCAAGGTCAGAGTAAATTAAAATTACATTACTCAAGGCCTGAGTAAACGGAGGAACATTACTCAAACAGTGAGTAAGGCTTTTTACTCAAATGCTTGGGTTGTCTCTACTCAGTAGTTTGAGTAAAATTATACTCAATAATCTGAGTGAAAAGTCGGGAATAGTAATTTAACTCAAATATATAAAGTAACATTAATCGCCATTATCATATATATTCTATTTTACTCACATAAATAAGTAAAGATTATTGTTATTAAAACTAAAATTATACCTGGAGTGAAATAAAATTCGAGGATAAATATACGTCAAAAGGAAAAGAACACCCCCCGCACTGCATCCCGCTAATAATTTTTGTTCATAGAAGTATCAAACGAAACGTGCAAATTACCAAAAAAATTAAATTTGCCTTTTGTTGAATCGTCTATATAACCCCTGTAACAAAACAGATAGATTCATACTGCGTGCCACAGCCAGCGAAGATCAAATAGACCTGCCACTGTGACCAGTCACCCGATCTAGGTAACAAGCAGGTGGGCGATGAAGACTTGACAGTATGATGACGTTACTGACGCTTCACTATGGCACGGCAACCAATCATATGATAGGCGGCAAATTTTACAAAACCACAATTGATAATCTGTGACAGACCTTTGCACCTAGCTAGCTTTCTTCAGTGCCAGTCAAACTAGTCTTGTCGCAGTTGTCGGTTGCATTCTAGTTCTTTATTGGCGTTGGAATAATCGTATAGGATTTTCGAAATGGCGAAAACACTTCAAGAAGTTAAAGAATGGTTGACGGACAATGGATTTCAAGACTATTGCCAGGAATTTGAAGGTAGGTCATTGACAACATCACGTGCACAAACTTGGTAGTTCTGTCGATTAGTTTTTTGCTTTTTTGACTTCATTGTATCAGTCGAACAGTTTAAATTATCTTTTCCCAAAATCCTACAATCAAATATATAACTGAAATGAACATCTTTGCTCAATAGGAGAAGCGCATGTAGTCGAGATCAACCGCGTGGCGCGTGTCAAAGTTCGCTTTATATTATACGCGCCTCCTAAGGATGCGCCGTCACTGCCATATTTCGTCCTCAAAACCCTTGGGAGGTGTTACTCTTTTAAGCTTTTCTATATATCGTACCGCGCTTTAAATACAGTTATTTACCATCAAATTATCTACAGGCCATGAAACCAGCGTATATACCTGCTTGAGGAAAGTGCGCTTCGAACACATGGCGATTTTATTAGCTTGTAAGAAAGTAGTGTGCTGGGAAATGTTTGAGAAACAGCAGACCAAAAGTGTTTTAAACGGCCGATAATTTTGGAGCGAAATGCTTCGAGCAGAACCCTTCATCAGACATCAGAGTTAAAACGTTCGCCATAGGTTCGATGGCGATAGATCCGACACTGACATAAAGCGTGCGCAATACAGTTTATTTTGAGTTTAGTGCTTGTCGGATCTTTTCAACAATCAGCACAAAAAGGTTGGTAAGAAACCTGAAATGGCGTGGCAAATTTATTCATACTGATGTTTCTCGTCTGAAAGATGCATCATCTTTGACATCAGTCCTTTCAAAGAATTAATTAAAATTTAAAGGCGATATTTGTCAGAATCTACATAATACATACTGTAAACATGCTTAGATATGATATACACGTTCAGTCTGATTCAAATCAGTATTAAACGAGAACTATACAGATTAATGAGATTATACTTCAATAAAGAAAAAAGCTCTAATCATCAGTATTTTTTTCTAAATGTTTAATCCGTGGTTGAAATGAATGTGTAATATATGCGACTTTCTTATTTTATAATAGGGGTCGACCATTAGAAACTTGGGAAGGGGTAACAATTCGCCCCCCCCCCCCAAAAAAAAAAGGGGGGTGGAATGACTGAATAAAACTTCCTTCAGCCAATCATCCAGAGGAAAAAAACGTGAAAAAAAACTAATAAAAAATCGTGCCCCAAATTTTTTTTACCCTCCCCCCTCCCAAGATTTCTAATAGTCCACCCCTTATATTAAGATTTCAAGGCGATTTCAAAAAATTTTCATGTCAATACAATTTTTCTACTTTTCGTGTGTGTCAATTGTCAAAACATTAGCAATATGTTTCACTGAAAATTATTTTGTTAATTTTATATGAAAATAGAGAATAAGATTGATGGATGTGCATTGGAAGTCTTGACTGAGAGGGCACTGGAGCTTCTAATTCCCATCATTGGAGACAGGATGAAATTCATGAAACTCCTCGACGATATGAAAAATAAAGTTAAACATATAACACCTGTAAAATGCATTGAAGAGGATGATGGATGCAGTGCCAGTGGAAACGTACGACAACTACATGTGGATGAGCCTACACCTGGTATAGACTCAAGTGTCAGTGAGGCTATGGATGAGGTTGTCCAGATCGATGACAAAGTCAGGTTTGTATCTCAACTTATTAATAAGAAATAAGAAACTTTTGCTTTCTTCAGTGAATCATTAATTTTTTTAATATTATACATTTGTAGCTCATAATATACTTTTATATTCACATAACCCTACTTGTACATGTAGCTAGTAACTTCCAAAAATATAAAACAAATTGAC
The DNA here is from genome assembly GCA_035771165.1 of Paragorgia papillata. Taxonomy (NCBI): domain Eukaryota; kingdom Metazoa; phylum Cnidaria; class Anthozoa; order Scleralcyonacea; family Coralliidae; genus Paragorgia; species Paragorgia papillata. Next base: position 306,539 of record JAWNZC010000366.1, on the reverse strand, counting down.
CATTAACAAATTTAAAAGTTATGCCTAAGAAAGTGTTATTGGCTAGTGGCTTGCCCTATACATTTATGTTGTTGCAGTTCATTCTGTTGTCGAGAGGGTGGCTTATGGCCGCCTTGTACCGGCACCTCTTTTGGGTGGCATTCTTATGCAAGCCGCCCGTTGAAGAGGAGATACATAAATTTATGGTAATACACAATTGCTAATATGTTTTGAAATAAACAATTATTTTTCAGTACGTACTTGGCACAATAATTATAGTAGTGAATATTAACAAATTTAAAAGTTAGGCCTAAAAAAGTGTTATTGGCTAGTGGCTTGCCCTATACATTTATGTTATTGCAGTTAATTCTGTCTCACCTTGGAGACCTGCTGCGGTTGTGAGTATGACCAGACAAGAAAATGAACAACTCCCCCGGATTTTCAAGGGCCGTGGAAGGCGCAGCGGACCCCACAAGATCTGTGGAGCTTTACCGAACGTGAAACCCTATCTCCGGCTAAACCGATTCCAGGGTGACAGTCCGTTAAAAAGAAGAGAGAACTCTTCCCAGGACTCTCGCCGACGTTTCCGAGTTCGTTTGCGTTACCGCTGTGGGCCACAAGTGGCCATATCCCTGTTCTTGGTTCGCGAATATTAACCCGATCCCCTTTTGACAGGCGGCCCCCGAAAGTGGGCGCTTTAAAACGGAACTTTCCTGTGTCTTAGGATCAACTCACCCATGTCCAACTGCTGTTCACATGGAACCTTTCTCCGCTTCAGTCTTCAAAGTTCTCATTTTGATATTTGCTACTACCACCAAGATCTGCACCAGAGGACGTTTCACCCTGACTCGCGTCAAAGGCTGCGTCACGACCTCCGCGCCCTCCCACTCGTCGAAACTAGGACATTTGCTCCGACGGTCGAGTATGGGCGCGACGCTTGAGCGCCATCCATTTTCAGGGCTAGTCGATTCGGAAGGTGAGTTGTTACACACTCCTTAGCGGTTTCCGACTTCCATGGCCACCGTCCTGCCGTCAATATCGACCAACACCTTTTGTGGGATCTGATGAGCGTCGACTTGGGCACCTTAACCCGGCGTTCGGTTCATCCCGCATCGCCAGTTCTGCTTACCAAAAATGGCCCAGTAAGGACTCGCATTCCATTGTCTGGCTTCATTCTAGCAAGTCGGACTTCTTACCAATGTAAAGTTTGAGAATACGTTAAAGTCATTTCGACCCTAAGACGTCTGGTCATTCGCTTTACCCGATGAAACTGCATCGGAGTCCCAGCTATCCTGTGGGAAACTTCGGAGGGAACCAGCTACTAGATGGTTCGATTGGTCTTTCGCCGCTATACCCAAATTTGACGATCGATTTGCACGTCAGAATCGCTACGAGCTTTCAGCAGTGTTTCCGCTGGCTTCGCTCTATTCAGGCATAGTTCACCATCTTTCGGGTCCCAAAAGCTACGCTCTTACTCAAACCTTTCCAGGATTAGAACAGGTCGGTCGATGATACGGCTTGGCCACGATGGCCGGGCTTCTCACCCGTCAGCAACTAAAAAGTTCCCTTCACTTTCATTTCGCCACCGGGTTTCGATCACCCACAGACTCGCGCACATGTTAGACTCCTTGGTCCGTGTTTCAAGACGGGTCGCATGGAACCGTATTTTCGTCAGCATCGTCAACGCGTGGTGTGTGCACCCCGATCTGGAGACGGGCAGCGGTTCGGACGCATTGGCATAGCCGTCCGCCGCAGTCGACAACCGCATCAACAGGACAGGACACCAGCCAACCCTCGGAAGGCACGCATTGCGACAGACCACAGGCAGCCTCGGGTGATTTGCTTGCGACGCTGAACAATCCCGAAGGATCTACCTTCATCGCAACTTTCTAACCCGTGACCATATGACGCTGACACTCACCTACCAGAAGTGCGAGGCCTTCGCTCGGCCAATTGTACGAGTCGCGTCTAATAAAATAGCGAACAAGCACGTGATCGAGCGCAGGCGACTGAATCCGGCAAGGCAAATTGCTGGTTTCATTCGCTTCCCTTTTAACGGTTTCACGTACTCTTTAACTCTCTTTTCAAAGTTCTTTTCATCTTTCCCTCACGGTACTTGTTCGCTATCGGTCTCTTGCCGGTACTTAGCGTTAGATGGAGTTTATCAGCAATTTAGGGCTGCATTCCCAAACACCCGACTCTTCGAAAGAACCTCGTCGGCATTCGAACCTTGCCACGTACGGGGTTGTCACCCTCTACGACGTGCTGTTCCAAGCAACTTAGACAAAGTCAATTTGCCAGGAGAGTAGTACTTCTCGAGACTACAATTCGCCGTTGCAATCAACGATTACAAATTTGAGCCGATTCCTCTTCATTCGCCATTACTGAGGAAATCCTGGCGACTTTCTTTTCCTCCGCTTACTGATATGCTTAAGTTCAGCGGGTAGTCTTGCCTGAGGTCAAATAGCCACGATGGGAAAGCAATGCAGCACACGCGAAGTCTGGTTAGACGGGGTTAGTACTTAAGCCCGGTTAGACGGGGTTAGTACTTGGATGGGTGACCGCTGGGGAATGACCCCGTTGTCGGGCTTGGACTCATGTGAGTAGAGTTGTAGTTGATCTCTCCTGTGCTTCGAGGGTTTTTCGCCGGGTTCTCCGGTTTTCCTCCCTCCATAAAATCAACACCTAACATCTTAGCTGTGATCCGTGGCCTGAACTGTGTCGTTGGCGGCTGTTTGGAGCGCCTATGATATGCCTCGACACGGCCACGTTGATCTGCGTCCTTCGCAATTCAGCCACTGGCTGCAAGTAAGGATGATTAGCCCCCAGTCCTTTATCCTCCTTTATCCTTTATCTTGGCAACGCGATGTACTTGAAAAATAATCTATTTAGGGGGACACGGCGAAACACCATGAGACTCTAAAGGTCGTGCAAGAAACGATGCACGATTTAGTAGCAACACTCAAACAGACATGCTCTTGGCATAATCGAAAGCGCCATTTGCGTTCAAAAATTCGATGATTCACTGAAATCTGCAATTCACACTACGTTTCGCAGTTAGCTGCGTTCTTCATCGATGCACGAGCCAAGAGATCCGCCGTTAAAAGTTGTGTTTATTGGTTTTTATTTGTTTATTAGGGGGAAACAATTACAGTTTAACAGGTAATAGGAAAAAGAAAACAGGGGAAGCAGAGCAAGGAACCCACCGTTCAGTACAAACTGCCGGTGTGCGTCACTCGAAAACGCCTAGTAGTAATTGACGAGACGTTTGCGAATATGCAGTCGTTGGTAATGACTTGCTCGGGTTGTTATAATAGCAAGTTGTTGTTACGGCTAACCATGCAAGAGCTTCGCACCGCACTGCTTGGCTAATATACCGAGCAATGAAAGTGCAGCACAATTTCAACGCCACCCCTAACATCAGCATTGCTCAACCTCGCCAGCATTCATCAACGCCGACTCCCACATCGGTAGCAAAAATAACCCCTATATAGTACATGAAACCTCCGTGCGTGTTCCACTCAAAAGCACGCGTACTTTATAATAATAGAACACCCCCCTCCTTTCCTCCCGGATTTAACTGGCATAAACGATCTGCGCGCGGAACGAAAATAAAAGCTACGTCGTTGTCAAAAGAACTTACTGCAATAAGGAGGATGGTCTAAAAAAATCGGAGAAACACACAGAACCGTCATGAACCTCTTGATATCTGTCGCAGAAGCGCAGCGTTGCAATGGCATTTCACGGCTGCGTCGACAATGATATGTTTTCCAAAATAAACCGAAATCCATCTACGAAAGATTTTATTGAAAAAATGTTACAAATTTTCTAAAGATTGCACACAAACGAAACAACAAGAAACGAATAAGTAGAAAGAAATTTAATCAAGGAGGATGTTTTTCAGCAGGAAAATGAAAATGGATATAAAAAATCAAAGAACAAGGGATTAATCTTAGTAGATCGTAGCAACAAGGCTACTCTTCTGCTTACAATACCCCGTTCTCTATTTAAGTCGTCTGCAAATGATTTAGCCCCAGCAAATGTATATTTGAGTCTGTTTAGTGTTTCGGAGTGTGTTCTACTCGAGAAAGCACGTTGTGGCGCAAGAAGCAATACAGCTTCTATCTTCGTTCGCCAACGAATGTCCGAGACAATGCATCGTTGCGTTCTAGCCCGGATTCTGACTTGGAGGCGTTCAGAAATAATCCAACAGATGGTAGCTTCGCACCATTGGCTTTTCAGCCAAGTGCAAATACCAATTGTCTGAATCTGCGGTTCCTCTCGTACTGAGTAGAATTACTATTGCAACAACAATTTCAACAGTAGGGTAAAACTAACCTATCTCATGACGGTCTAAACCCAGCTCACGTTCCCTATTGGCGGGTGAACAATCCGACGCTTGGCGAATTCTGCTTCGCAATGATAGGAAGAGCCGACATCGAAGGATCAAAAAGCAACGTCGCTATGAACGCTTGCCTGCCAGAAGCCAGTTATCCCTGTGGTAACTTTTCGGACACCTCTAGCTTAAAACTCGTAGGAGATAAAGGATCGATAGGCCATGCTTTCACAGTTTGTATTCATACTGAAAATCAAAATCAAGTGAGCTTTTACCCTTTTGTTCTACATGAGATTTCCGTTCTCATTGAGCTCACCTTAGGACACCTGCGTTATCATTTGGCAGTAGTGCCGCCCCAGCCAAACTCCCAACCTGACAGTGTCTTCGGCCCGGATCGATCGGCAGACGAGCGCTCTTAAAACCAACATGTGGACGCGTAATGTCCAGTTCCGCTTCACCGAGTAAGTAAAAAAACGACGAGAGTAGTGGTATTTCACCGGCGGATTGCTCCTCCCACTTATTCTACACCTCTCGTGTTTTTGCACAGAGTCAGACTAGAGTCAAGCTCAACAGGGTCTTCTTTCCGCACAGTTGCCGCCAAGCCCGTTCCCTTGGCTGCGGTTTCGCTAGATAGTAGATAGGGACAGTGGGAATCTCGTTAATCCATTCATGCGCGTCACTAATTAGATGACGAGGCATTTGGCTAGGTAATACTCTTTATTGATCAACAATAAATACAGTACATTCGGGCATAAGTTGGTGTAGCCCTCACACCTTTGAATATAAATTATTAATAATTAAAACTTAAATACAAAAAATATATAGGTGCGTTAGCCTATACCATCACGTTCCTGCGGTGGCCAATGCTCACCGATACCCTCCCTATAAGTCGATCGCTTAAACGTAAGCCAAATATGAAAACTCCTCTCTAAAACTATAACAGATAGGAGTATAATATTTCTTTTTGCAATTTTTTAGGTCTTTACGTAACAAGTCGTATGATGGAGGGGCTAACGCCCCTCTCCAATTAAATGCTATAGAGGAATATACAATGCTAGACCTACCACTGACATTTGACACCCATGCAGTAACATGTGGTTTGTTGTAGTAAGCCACCTTTAACTCGTGCGCCACATACAGGTCCGCTTTGTCTGCCACAATGGTGACGTCAATCACATACGCTTCATCAGCGTTCCATGCAATAATATCTGGTCGTCTTATACCCTCAGGTGTGGGTATAGCTGGTTCTACTAAGACTGACCAACGACATTTCAACAACATTTTTACGACACGCGAAAGAATAGTGTTATGCCGATCCATTCGTGCACCATGTATTCTAGGACAGACCTGCAAAATATGGCCCAGAGCTTCATTTCGACTACAGGCGTCACAGGATCGTGACCTCTCCGGTTGACCTCTGGCCGTCCGTGAAGCCGCGGGCATTAAATTACCCCTGATCATTAACGCACCGATGTAATTAGCGCCGGACATTAGGCGACTTGGTTCAGACACCCAATTATGTATGTCCGGGATCAGGCTGCAACTGGTCAGTCCGAAGCCATCCACAGAAGTATGCAGTTGATTGGCGAAAGTTCTCTTTAAAGAGGACTTATCACTGATCACTGTGTCGCCCATAGTCAATGGTAAAGACAGCTTACTTAACATGTTACTCACATATGGTAAAGCAGACACAGCTTTAATGGCAGGATCGCTTGATCGCAGGGCTTTTTCCAGGCGAGATTTCTTTAAAATGGGAATAGTATATTGTAAATTTACTATCCCCAATCCGCCTTCCTGAACGGGAGCATACAAAAAATTGTTATTTGTGTCTTTTGGCATTTTTAACCTAGACTTTACTGCTATACGTATTTTTGCGTCTAAATATCGCAACGATTTGCCCGTTGATCTAGCGAGTACCAACTGGTGGTACAACGATGGTATAATATGCCATTTTAAAATGTACATTCGCTGTTGTGGCTTTAATGGTGCTCTTGATGTATTGTCAAGGTAAGTCTGCAATGCCTCCTTAACTTTGGGAATTGCACCTTCAGCGGAAAAGGGCAATCCCAAATACTTATACGCCTGCTTAATAGATTTAGCAGGAATGACCTCTCCATCCACCACCTCTCCATCCACCTCTCCATCCACCTCTCCATCCACCTCTCCATCCACCTCTCCATCCACCTCTCCATCCACCTCTCCATCCACCTCTCCATCCACCTCTCCATCCACCTCTCCATCCACCTCTCCATCCACCTCTCCATCCACCTCTCCATCCACCTCTCCATCCACCTCTCCATCCACCTCTCCATCCACCTCTCCATCCACCTCTCCATCCACCTCTCCATCCACCTCTCCATCCACCTCTCCATCCACCTCTCCACCCACCTCTCCATCCACCTCTCCATCCACCTCTCCATCCACGTGTAAGAGAGTCATAGTTACTCCCGCCGTTTACCCGCGCTTGGGTGAATTACTTCACTTTGACATTCAGAGCACTGGGCAGAAATCACATTGCGTCAACACCGGTCACCAGCCATCGCAATGCTTTGTTTTAATTAAACAGTCGGATTCCCCTTGTCCGTTCCAGTTCTAAGTCGGTTGTTAATCGCATGCCGAATTGACCTGGAGATCACAGCTGAGTCCATCGACGTGAAGCCCCTTCCCGATCCGGCCGAGACCCCGAAGAGTCCTGACCAGTCCAGGACGGGTCCGCGCGCCTCCAGTCCCAGCCCGACATGCCCAAACCTTAGAGCCAATCCAAATTTTGCCGACTTCCCTTACCTACATTGCTCTATCGACTAGAGGCTGCTCACCTTGGAGACCTGCTGCGGTTATGAGTAGGACCAGACAAGAAAATTAACAACTCCCCCGGATTATCAAGGGCCGTCGAAGGCGCACCGGACCCCACAAGATCTGTGGAGCTTTACCGAACGTGAAACCCTATCTTCGGCTAAACAGATTCCAGGGTGACAGTCCGTTACTGTGGACCACAAGTGGCCATATCCCCTGTTCTGGTTCGGGAATATTAACCCGATCCCCCTTTCGACAGGCGGACCCCCCGAAAGTGGGCGCTTTAAAAAAACGGAACTTTCCTGTGTCTTAGGATCAACTCACCCATGTCCAACTGCTGTTCACATGGAACCTTTCTCCGCTTCAGTCTTCAAAGTTCTCATTTGAATATTTGCTACTACCACAAGATCTGCACCAGAGGACGTTTCACCCTGACTCGCGTCAAAGGCTGCGTCACGACCTGCGCGCCCTCCCACTCGTCGAAACTAGGGCATTTGCTCAGACGGTCGAGTATGGGTGCGACGCTTGAGCGCCATCCATTTTCAGGGCTTAGTCGATTCGGCAGGTGAGTTGTTACACACTCCTTAGCGGTTTCCGACTTCCATGGCCACCGTCCTGCTGTCAATATCGACCATCACCTTTTGTGGGATCTGATGAGCGTCGACTTGGGCACCTTAACCCGGCGTTCGGTTCATCCCGCATCGCCAGTTCCTGCTTACCAAAAATGGCTGGCCCACTAAGGACTCGCATTCCATTGTCCGCTTCATTCTAGCAAGTCGGACTTCTTACCAATTTAAAGTTTGAGAATACGTTAAAGTCATTTCGACCCTAAGACCTCTGGTCATTCGCTTTACCCGATGAAACTGCATCGGAGTCCCAGCTATCCTGTGGGAAACTTCGGAGAGAACCAGCTACTAGATGGTTCGATTAGTCTTTCGCCGCTATACCCAAATTTGACGATCGATTTGCACGTCAGAATCGCTACGAGCTTTCACCAGTGTTTCCGTTGGTTTCGCTCTATTCAGGCATAGTTCACCATCTTTCGGGTCCCAACAGCTACGCTCTTACTCAAACCTTTCTGTGATACGGCTTGGCCACGACGGCCGGGCTTCTCACCTCAGCAACTAAAAAGTTCCCTTCACTTTCATTTCGCCACCGGGTTTCGATCACCCACAGACTCGCGCACATGTTAGACTCCTTGGTCCGTGTTTCAAGACGGGTCGGATGGAACCGTATTTTCGTCAGCATCGTCAACGGGTGGTGTGTGCACCCCGACACGGAGACGGGCAGCGGTTTGGACGCACTGGCATAGCCGTCCGCCACAGTCGACAACCGCATCAACAGGACAGGACACCAGCCAACCCTCGGGAAGGCACGCATTGCGACAGACCACAGGTGGCCTCGGGTGATTTGTTTGCGACGCTGAACAATCCCGAAGGATCTACCTTCATCGGAACTTTCTAACCCATGACCATCTGATGCTGACACTCACCTAGCAGAAGCGCGCCGCCTTCCCTCGGCCAATTGTACGAGTCGCGTCTAAAAAAATCGCGAACAAGCACGTGATCTACCGTTTCATTCGCTTCCCTTTTAACGGTTTCACGTACTCTTTAACTCTCTTTTCAAAGTTCTTTTCATCTTTCCCTCACGGTACTTGTTCGCTATCGGTCTCGTGCCGGTATTTAGCTTTAGATGGAGTTTACCACCAATTTAGGGCTGCATTCCCAAACAACCCGACTCTTCGAAAGAACCTCGTCGGCATTCGAACCTTGGCACGTACGGGGTTGTCACCCTCTACGACGTGCTGTTCCAAGCAACTTAGACAAAGTCGATTTGCCAGGAGAGTAGTACTTCTCGAGACTACAATTCGCCGTTGCAATGAACGACGATTACAAATTTGAGCCGATTCCTCTTCATTCGCCATTACTGAGGAAATCCTGGTTAGTTTCTTTTCTTCCGCTTACTGATATGCTTAAGTTCAGCGGGTAGTCTTGCCTGATCTGAGGTCAAATGGGAAAGCAATGCAGCACACGCGAAGTCTGCGAACATTTTGGCTACGAGATGTACTTGAAAGCTATTCTATTTAGGGGGACACGGCGAAACAGCATGAGACCCCAAAGGTCGTTCAAGAAACGATGCACGATTTAGTAGCAACACTCAAACAGACATGCTCTTGGCATAACCGAAAGCGCCATTTGCGTTCAAAAATTCGATGATTCACTGAAATCTGCAATTCACACTACGTTTCGCAGTTGGCTGCGTTCTTCATCGCTGCACGAGCCAAGAGATCCGCCGTTAAAAGTTGTGTCTATTGGTTTTTTATTTTTTTATTAATTTAAATATTTTTTGTTTTGTTTTTCAGTTTAACAGGTAATAGGGAAAAAAACCCAGGAGAAGCAGAGGAAGGAGCCCACCGTTCAGTACAACTGCCTGTGTGCGTCACTCGAAAACACCTAGTAGTAATTTACGAGACGTTTGCGAGTGTGCAGGCGTTGGTAATGACTGGCTCGGGTTGTTATAATAGCAAGTTGTTGTTAGGGCTAACCATGCAAGAGCTTCAGCATCACACCGCACTGCTTGGCTAATATACCAAGCAATGAAAGTGCAGCACTTGTAGTCTATTGAAATCTCAATTTCAACAAGAGATAATGCATAAATGATATTGCTAATGTTTATGAACCTTATTCACGATTAAAAGAAAAGCAGGAAAAAATAACGTGACTTATTTTTCACATGACTCGGTTTCCTTTGTTCTTTCAGGGGAATATATTCAATATCGCCTGTACAATTAACTATCTCCAATATTCCCCTCTAATATTCCCCTGTGACGTTCCTCGCTATAATATTCGCCTTTAATTAAGCCTGATTCACACTTGTAAAATTCACACTTGTAAAATAAGGATAAGCATAAACACAAACAAAATAGTTGTGTTAACCGGGGTAAAAAAAAGAACTTTATATAAAAAATCTGAAAATTGGAAACATAAGCGGTTAGTCAGTTACTATATATGGCTTTATAAACATTATATTTTTCATTGGAAACGTATTAAGCAATTAGTCGGGTACTATATGGCTTTATAAACATTATTATATTTCATTGGAAACATAAGCGGTTAGTCGGTTACTATATGGCAACATTATATAATATTTCATTGGAAACATAAGCGGTTAGTTGGTTACTATGTCTTTATAAACATTATATTATATTTCATTGGAAACATAAGCGGTTAGTGATAAGTCGGTTACTATATGGCTTTATAAACATTATTATATGCCATTGGAAATATATTAAGCAGTTATTCGATTACTATATGGCTTCATAAACATATGTCATTGGAAACATAAGCGGTTAGTCGGTTACTATATGGCTTTATAAACATATTATATTTCATTGAAAACGTATTAAGCAGTGATTAGTCAGTTACTATAATGGCTTTATGTATGTATATATATATATATATATATATATATATATATATATATATATGAGTAAAATTTGTTCTCAAGCTTTATACTCAGAAAAATGTCTGAGTATCCCTGACGGGATTCGAACCCGCGACCTTCTGATTTCTAGACAGACGCTCTACCGACTGAGCTACTGGGACTCAGACGGTAGTGAGAAGGATAAATCGCGATCTGGCTCGTTTTCATGACATGCGAACTTCATACTCGAAGTCACAAACACGTCGGTTGTCTTGTAACAACATTACTAATCCCGTCAGGGATACTCAGACATTTTTCTGAGTATAAAGCTTGAGAACAAATTTTACTCACCTTACACCAAGCTACAATTTCAACTAACATATATATACATATATATATATATATATACCTTCCATGGAAGAAATTGAGGGAACGTGTCTGGAAAATTCTGAAGTACTTTCTTCTTTTCATTACCAACCATACTGGTCCACTCATGAACCCCACTTCCCTTACCATCTGCATTTCTTTTTTCCCATACACTAAAACTCACTCCACAGTTAATGCCATCCACAACATTTTGCAAATTTTCATGTTTTTTTGATGGGGGTTTACCTATGTGTACTGTTCTGTCTCGCTCTATCACATCATTTATGTTTCTTTCAAGGATATCTATCAATTATACAAAAGTTAAACATTTTTTAAAATTTATTAAGAAAAGCATTTTTATAAGGACATGTACAAGTGTACAGTAGTTTATATTATCTTGTCTCAGATACTGCTATAGGGAATCCTATCCAGATAATAAAATCACACAAGTTTGGACTAATATTTTCCTCCGGCTATCTAAATCATACACACCTGTTACTCAAAGAAATAAAAAGTTCATCAAGTTTTGTATGGGAATAATTTGTAGGGTTTCTTGACACAGGAAAAATGGTTTGTGCTGCTCTATTGCCACATCACATTTTCAGCCAAGCTCCTAATATTTGTTTAAGTATCCTTCTGCTTGGATGTGTGTGTCTCTATACATTATAATACAAATTTCATATAGGTTGAAAATATAAATAATAGAATAAATATATATATATATATATTATATTTTAGTATATATACTGTCGTTCTTGTGAATCTTACAGTAAATACAGGCATGATCCGATGTTGCTCATCATTCCCCCAGATGAGTAACAGGAACTTAAAAATCAAATATAAGTATTCATCATTGAAATTACCAATTAAAATAAAGCTGTTGTATATTTATATATACTATATATATATTATGTATATTATATATAATATTATATACTTAACATTAATCTCTTATTATTTGTAATGATGCTGTAAGTTCAGTTTCTTACCCTTATAATCTCCAGATAGGAAAAATTCCAATGGAATTTATATGATCATCCACATTTTTCTCCCTGATTTACCAGCTCATTGATGTCACTGAAAAGTTCCTCTACTTTAGCACATTATTATCCAGAAATTATACCCATGTACATATATGTACATAGCATGATTGAATCTTAATAAAACTACATTAAATTATTTCTACCATGTGATGAAAATACTGAAATACTTATTAGCATACATCACTCTTTCACCATCGGACAGCATGGCAAATGACAGAACAATAAAGTTGGCTATCCTGGACATTTTTGCTCCATCACCCCCTATCCGTATCCTCTGCTTACCAATATCTCCAGCAACTATCTAAAATAATAATACAAAGTCATGTTGGGCTCTCAAAACTATATGAATTTACTAATATTACTGAAATGTATTCACCCTTGTCAGATGGCTTTGTTATTCATTATAATTACCTTCTTTCTAATCTGTGACCGAAGCTCTTCTTTAAAATTTAGTTGGGCTCCAGGGTTTTTTTTCAGGAGTTCTTGATATAGTGAAGAATGTATTTAAATTACTTCTGCATTGCTTGACCAGATAACTTCTTGGTAGATCATCAACAATCATGGTTATCTCATGGTAGCTGCTGCATCACCAACACAGCACTTGTCCATAATGTACAGAGAGCGCACGCCCTTACAAAAACAAACTATAGTTTTAGGCATAAAACTATAGTTTTTGTCCTTAAAACTATAGTTTTCTTAAGAAAACTATAGTTTGTAACCAAAATACTATAGTTTTTTTTCTCAACTATAGTTTCTGTTAAACTAGGTTCCGGGTAGGCATTGACCGATTGTGCTCGTAAATTTCTGAAAAGTTGCTGCGTAAAATGCGAAAAGTTGCTGTGTAAAATGCGAAAAGTTGCTAAAAAGTTGCAAAAAATACAAAAAGTTGCTACGTAAACTTCAAGTGTTGCACCTAATTCTCGCCCAAATTTCACGATATTTTCACGCATACTTAATTAAAAGTTTCTATATTTTAAAATAATATTGCAAAAATGATACCTATAAAGATAAATTTCTTGAAATTTGAACAAATGTATAAAAATATTTTAATAAATCTTTCGCATTAGCGTATATTTACAAAACGTTTATTAGAAACCAATAAAATGAAAAGTTTGAAACAAAACTTCTGGAGTTCTAGTTGTTCATTTGACTTTATCTTGCTGGCATACTGTTTCCAGATTAGTCCAATACAACAGAACTAATTCTACAGATTGTATATTGGTAAGTAATATATACATAACATAGGTGTTCATTTAGCAGCATACAACACAAAATCAATCCTGTTACCCAGTTGAGGCAGTTATGACCTCTTTGTATTATTGTATTGCAGCATAACGCTAGCTTCAAGGTAATCTTCAAGGGCTCTGTCTTGTTGTGAGGAAAATGCACTGGTTAGGAGACTGAAAAGCCCTTTCTGCAGATGCAGAACTTGGCTGGATCAACAGCAGTGTTTTGACGAGCGAGGACCAGTGTGGAAGGGCGTCTCCATGAGCTGCCCACCATGTCAACTTGTCCTTCTCACAAGTCACTGTGACGCCTTCTGCTGCAGCCAGATACAAAGATAACTCTTTCAGCCAAATTAGCTATTTTGGCGTCGTCTTTGATGAAGGGAAAACTTCTGAACTCTTGAAGTGATTCAGCTGTCGGATTCAGGCTTTGCACTTGTACAGGGCAGCAAAGACGTGCAGCTTTGAACGCTCGTACAGTTTCATAAAACTGGCCCACTGAACTTTTGCTGATAAAATTGAAGGCCCGGCTGGATACAAGCTTTTGCCCGTGCAATTAACTGGCTGCAGAGCGCAGCATTTCCATTAGCAATTTCTCGGGCGACAGCCACGGTGTTGGGATAATTGTCGACTGCTACGGCCCGGGCAACAGCCGAAAGCTTCTCATAGCAGGAGAAAATGAGTGGCCCATCTCCTTCCAAATAATATGTTGCTTTAACGAAATGAACCCCTGCATCAACAATGGCAGCTAGCTCCAACCGTAGATCTTGACAGGTTTGGGGATCATCAAATATCTCCAGCAGATGTCGGCGATTAGCAGGACAGATTTCCTCATTTTCACGAAGGAATGGCTCCACATAACCAAAATAGTTGACCACTTGGTTAAGTACTTCCCATTTACTCCACCAACGTGTGTCGCTAAACGTACGAATGGACTGCCCCGTTCTCTCTCTCCAGACAAGGCGTGCATTGTAGCTATGGGAAAACATGCCTATCCAATAGCGAGTGAATAGGTCAAGGATTCCAATTGAAAATGATTGCCGACATTGTCTATAGTGTGTGAGAAGCACACAACATCAAAGAGATTTTGATAGAAGAACATCAGCTGTCTCAAGGCAGCTCCATTAACAGATGCACCATCTCTCGTAGCTCCAATAACTACATTCGGACCAAGCTTATACTCCACAGCAAGGCAAGGACATTAGTCTCTGAGCCAATTCTTCTCCTTTAAGCGCCTTCGCAAGAATTTCGAGGCGTATGAGCCGCTGAGTGGGTACAAAATTTTCCTGAACAAAGCGGATTACGATAACAAGGGCTTCACCCAATCTGGCTGTACCATCAAAGATCACACTTGCCTATTTCACATCTTTGAGTTCTTCCTGGAGCTTGTCCTTTTCTTTTTCTAGTACTGCTGGAATAAGTAGAGCCAGATGGCTGCTACTGGTTAACCGATGGCCATGCTTCTCTAGTACCGGTCGGAGGGAATCTGTTTTCGCTAATGGTATTCCACCATTCAGAAAAGATTCGACTACCTCAAAGCGGAATAATCGCATATCCGCGGGCAAAGTTGACCCAGGTGTATTTTCTCTCTTATCTCTCCTTTGCAAGCATGCCATAATAGTCTGGTTGTGTGATTTGTTCTTTCTAATATCAGATAATCCGTTCTTGTGCTTTCTTGATTCTATATGTTTTTGGATAGAACTTTTCTTCATAGAGAGTTCTTCGCTGCAAGCGTCGCACCGCAATTTCCGGTCGATCACAGCAAAATGATGGTTAGGAAATTCCTTCAACCGATCCCAAGCAGTCGTACTGGCAGTAGCTTTACTCTCCCTTTGCTTGTATTTTCCTTTATTGACAGGAAGTTTTCGCTTACGTGCAATATCAGCTTTTGCTGGGGCACTTAGACTTGCACCAGCATTTCTTGCTATCAAAATTGGATCTTGGACTTCTTTTAACCGGCACATCTTCGTTCTCTGAAATCTCCACATCTTCGTTTTCTGTTTCTGATAAGTCGTCTCGGTCGGACAGGTCAAGTGATTTCGTCCATGGCATCAAATTAGCAATTTAAATTACTAAAAACTGAAATGACCGGACGCCATTTTGTTTTTATTGTTAAACACATGCACAGGCAACCCTAGTAAGCAAAACGACATTCGATATTAAACACTGTCAGTGTTACACTGAGCATATAAGTATAGTGCTGTAGTGCATACATGTAATACATGACACTGGTCACTGGGACAACATGGTGGGTTCGTGCAAAAAATAATCAAGTAAACATCAAAACATCGTTTTTATTATCAAAAATTCTAATTATGGCTTATCTAATTGTCCATTTTTTGCTAAAAGTCGCTAAAAAGTTGCCCTGAAAGGCAAATATTGCTCGAGGTTGCTACAAATGAAAAAAGTTGCTCCCAAAGCCAAAAGTTGCTAAAAAGTTGCCGAGCACAATCGGTCAATGCCTAGTTCCGGGCCTTTGTGGATTTTTTGTTCGAAAGTAATAAAATATGGCCCTATGACCCAAAAATACCAGGGCTTCCCTAGGGCATAGCAGGGCTTTGAGACTTGTATTTAACTGTATTTTTGAGCAAAAGATGAGGTCAGCTCTATAAAAGGTAAAAGCGTCAGAGCCAAAAGTTCCAAAAAAAATCAACAAAGGCCACTTTGCCCAGGGACCAAAACTAAAACAGGGCTGGGACTAGGGCTAGCAGGGTTTTTAGCCCTTTTCTAGCCTAATGAGAATGAGCGTAACCCCCTCTGGTACCTGGGGCTATTTCGCCCATTTTCCGGCAAAAATAGGGTAAAGGTACAACAATGTTAGAGGCTTGTACCCTCCAGATATGCGAAAAAATAGAACCCTTATATGAACCGTTATATACTTTCATAATTTCTGTTCCTTTTAAGCTCTTGCCTTCAAATTTGGTAATCATATTTATCTCGATGGGCTACAAACGCACAAAAAAAATAGGATTTTTTCCGCGCATGCGCAGTAATTTTTTCAAAATAGTCATATTGGGTCATGGTCTATAATTTTTTTTAATTGATTAAAATGGAGCTGAACGGGGTCTATCAGAATGTGAAAACAGATTTGGAATTAGTTAAATATTAACAGAGATATTAATTATTTAATTGACCGGAAGTGGTCAATTTCAAATTTCTTGCAAAAAAAGTAGTATATGGCTACTTGCATTTTTTTTTTAATTAAGTGGGATTATCAGACGTTCTTTTATCTATGTGCTGCGAGGTACTGGTGAGTATAACGTTTAACAGCAATTCATAAGAACGATTTAACTTTTTTTAAATCTACAAATTCCTCCTGACCTTGACATTTAACATTTTAAAATTATTTTTAAGCGGTTAGAAAGCCATTTCTCCATTCTACATAGAAAATATTTTAAATTATTTTTTCCCCAAAAATCCATAATTCTATTGCGCAATAAACGAAGAGGCTATTTTTTGAATTCTCGCAATATTTGCGGCCGTCTTACACCTTCAATATTTAAGAAGTCCTTATGAAATTTTTGTAGCGTGTGCACAATAGCCTGAGAAATTTCACAGCAGCTGGATGTTTGCATTTCTTCAACAGTCTATAAGTAATGATATACTACTTGTGATCAATTTGATGCTATTTGATTCTCTCTTGTTTAACCGTTATGCAAAAACTATTTAAGCCTTGAATACACCGGTAAGTGGACTTTCAAAATTAAAAAGGACCGCGGGGCTATACTACTTTTCGAGATAATTTACATTAAACTTTTGAAAATTTCAAACTCGAAAGTAGTACTTGCCTTCATGCATATTACTAAATTTTTGCACATGCAATAGTCTTCCACATTCTATATATGCTGCGTAAGTTTTAGCAATTTGTGCAAAAAAATGAGGAATTACAAGCTAATTAAACTATAACCAAATTTTTTGTGCATATCCACAAAGGCCATACAGGTACCGAAAATCCACAAAGGCCAAGCACCAAAATCAGAAAAACCGAGTAGTGAACTGGTACCTAACGTCCACAAAACGTGGCCTTTGTGGATTTTTCGGGTACCACACAGAGCTATCATGGTGGCACTCTATATAGTACTATACAGGGGAGAGACACTAAACTGTAACAACCTACCACTAGGTGGCCTTTGTGGATTTTTCGGGTACCACACAGGGCTATCATGGTGGCACTCTATATAGTACTATACAGGGGAGAGACACTAAACTGTAACAACCTACCACTAGGTGGCCTTTGTGGATTTTTCGGGTACCACACAGGGCTATCATGGTGGCATTCCATGGGCACTATATACCACCAGGAGGCCTGGGTACCACACAGGGCTACCATCCACTAGGTGGCCTTTGTGGAATTTTCAAAAAAATTACAAGTGCCATTTCGGCATTCATGCGCCCACTATGTGGACCTAATATTTACTTATGTGCATGCACAATTATTGGATATATGTTGGCCAACTTGTGTGTGCATTCAGATGTCCAATCAGATTTGGTTTACACTTATTTCTTTGTAAGATAATCGATAAAAAGTAACAAATCTGAAAAACCGAGTGATTAACTGGGGACAAGTTAGCAGGGATACTCGTCTTTTTCAAGGTTTTCAAAAAGGGTGACTACTTTTCAAGTCATAGGACCATAAGGACGATTTTGTAAACTTTAAAGGCGAAGATCAAACGTAAGTTCTCATCTACACTACCTTCTCTGTGTCCAACAGTGCTTTTTCTCATTTGCAGCTGGGATTTTTAAATATTTTGACTATAATGACCGAATATTGTTAGTGACCTCCATGTTTAATTCATGACTTAATTTCTTTTTTAAAAATTGTGCTGTTATGATTCTTGTTATAATGTACTTTTTTTATATAAACCTTCCTCGGGTCATCGAGAAGATGAATATCTAACTCTCTAATGACCACAATGTATTTTCTTCTTGTAATTTGAGTAATTACTAAAAATAGATGGCAGCCATTTTTAATTTAATAATTTTTCTAAAATTCATTTTCAAATTTTTTGTCATTAGCCTTTGTGTTATGACATGATTTTTTTTCTTTCTAAACATTCCTCTGGTCACTGTATAGAGGAATATATAAGTTTGCTCAATGTGAAAATGTGTTTTCTTCTTGCAATTTGCATAATTGCTAAAAATATATCGCAGCCATCTTGGATTGGGTAATTATTCCAAAATACATTTGCATATTTCTCTTGTTAGCATTGCTGCAGTATCGTGTAACATTTTCTCTGAACATCCGTAGAGGGATGACCGACATATATTTCTTAGTGTCGATATCCCACAACGGATAAGTAGCCCAAAAATTTACATAATTTATTTTCAACCATGATAGCCCTGGGGTCATTATTCAAAAATCCACAAAGGCCAGGTACCAAAAATCCACAAAGGCCACTAACTAGGGCCACTTTGAAAAAATCCACAAAGGCCAGGTACCAAAAGTTAATTGTTAGTGTTTGTTTTCCTTTGTTTACTGCCTGACGATTTCAGTTATAACGTTTGTTCTACTTCATCTGTATTGTTTCAACTTATATCAATATCTTCATTATTATAAGGAACAATTTGAGATATAGTAGAGATTTCTAGCTCTTTTAGAACCAGCGTTATAAGCGAAACTGTAATGGGCATTAATAATAGCCTATAATTAATTTCCGTTATTTTCCTGCCTTACCATTTCCACTTATAACGTTTGTTCTACTTCATCTGTATTGTTCCAACTTATATTAATCTCTTCGTTATTATAAGGGGAACAATTTGAGATATTAGTAGAGATACCTGGCAATATAGTCAGCAGTTTTTTTTTATTATCACGCGCAGTACTATCTGTCTAACATCCTACATATTTTCTTTTAGGGAAGTGACGAAAATAGACATGATGAAATGTTCGAAGACATTGGTTGCGGCCCAGCGCTGTATGTATAACTTATTTCTAAAATAATGAATTAGTAAAATAAGGCAGACTGAAATTGGACGTGTTCAGTACCATAGCTTTAATTTTTTTATTACTTACAATAGACACGCAGTGTTAAATCTCTTGCAACCAGCTTTGTTTGCAAAAGGTTATATTAGTAGTTATATTTTTTTAATTTAACTTTTTTTTTAAATTTAGAGTGTTGGATGACCTAAACGAGGGAAATGTCACGCCCCCAATCCCGTCCTCTATTTCGTCCGATGTAAGTGTACATATAGTTTTGGACTAATTGAATTTATTTTTTTCACACGTCCATTAACAACCAATATACTTCATTATATTCATTTTCACCAAACCTACTTCCGTTGATGTCAAACCAGGTCTGATTAGAACTAATCATATCGCTTTGACTTCAACGTGTAGTACTATCTGTTTAACATGCTACTTATTTATTTTCTTTTAGGGTTGCGAGTCAAGCGAGTCCAATGACTTGAGAGGCGTTGTATACAGACCAACACGCTATGTAAGAAAGCAGATTAAGTATTTAAACAGATTAATCAACGAAGGACGAACGAGTGAGGTAATTATGATCTCGGTAAACGATTAAAGAACGTTTTCTTGAAAATAACAAGAAATAAACTAGTAAATAAATAAATAAATAAATTGTAAAGTATTTATTAATTAATAATTAATAAAATTCATTGATAATTAATTAGTCTGTGCTTTTTATATAGGACGATACAGAAGGGAATACAGGAAGTAAAAAGAAAGTAAGTCGGGCGTAATAACGTTTATTAATTCACATGCCCGTACAAATAGCTCCCATCCAATTATTATAAATTGTTTGGTAATTTCGTATTGTTTTTGTTTTTTTGGTTTAGACAAGGACGCGTATTGGCAAGATTTGCTCTATTTGTGGCAAGTCTTACAAATACTTGCCAGCGCACTTAAAGAGAAAACATCAGGTGGACGACGAGGAAGCAAAGGAAATGGCCAGAAAGCAGAGAAAAGGATTGAACCAGGAGAAATTGAAACCGAAGTCGAAATGCCCCAAATGTGGGGGCTATTTCGTACGCGTGGGACGCCACCTCAAGCGGGCCCACCGCATTAGAGATGAGGAAGAATTTAGAAGGTATTGTAAATAAATTTCTAATTGAATGTCATTTATGCAGTTGTAAGAAAATATCTAGTCTAGCCTTTTTCACCTAATTTAAGTAGTAAATTCTACTCTATGTCGAATTGGGTATTTGAGTCTTGTCTTGTCTTGTCTTGTCTTGTCTTGTCTTGTCTTGTCTTGTCTTGTCTTGTCTTGTCTTGTCTTGTCTTGTAAATGTAAACTTGCCTGACGTTGTCACTTATAACGTTTGTTCTACTGCATCTGCATTGTTCCAACTTATATCATCTCTTTGTAATTATAAGGGGAACAATTTAAGATACCGCTGAGATTTTTAGATATTTTAGAACAAGCGTTATAAGCGAAACTGTAAAGGGCATTAATAATAGGCTGTAATAAATTTCCGCTATTTTTCTCCCTGACGATTTCACTTATAACGTTTGTTGTACTACATCACTATTGTTTCAACTTATATCAATATAGTAGAGATTTTTAGCTCTTTTAGGACAAGCGTTATAAGCGAAAATGCAATGGACATTAATAATATACTATAATTAATTTCCGTTATTTTTCTGCCTGACGATTTCACTTATTACGTTTGTTCTTCTGCATCTCTATTGTTCCAACTTATATTAATCTCTTTGTTATTATAAGAGGAACATTTTGAGATATAGTAGAGATTTTTATATCTTTTAGAACAAGCGTTATAAGCGAAAATGTAATGGGCATTAATAATAGACTATAATTAATTTCCGTTATTTTTCTGCCTTACCATTTCACTTATAACGTTTGTTCTACTGCATCACTATTGTTCCGACTTATATCAATCTCTTTGTTATTATAAGACGAACATTGTGATATATAGTAAAGATTTTTATATCTTTTAGAACAAGCGTTATAAGCGAAACTGTAATGGGCATTAATAATAGCCTATAATTAATTTCCGTTATTTTTCTGCCTTACCATTTCACTAATAACGTTTGTTCTACTGCATCTGAATTGTTCCAACTTATATCAATCTCTTCGTTGTTATAAGGGGAACAATTTAAGATATAGTATAGATTTCCAGCTCTTTCAGAACAAGCGTTATAAGCGAAACTGTAATGGGCATTAATAATCGCCTATAATTAATTTCCGTTATTTTTCTGCCTTACCATTTCACTAATAACGTTTGTTCTACTGCATCTGAATTGTTCCAACTTATATCAATCTCTTCGTTATTATAAGGGGAACAATTTAAGATATAGTAGAGATTTCTAGCTCTTTCTGAACAAGCGTTATAAGCGAAACTGTAATGGGCATTAATAATAGCCTATAATTAATTTCCGTTATTTTTCTGCCTTACCATTTCACTAATAACGTTTGTTCTACTGCATCTGAATTGTTCCAACTTATATCAATCTCTTCGTTGTTATAAGGGGAACAATTTAAGATATAGTATAGATTTCCAGCTCTTTCAGAACAAGCGTTATAAGCGAAACTGTAATGGGCATTAATAATCGCCTATAATTAATTTCCGTTATTTTTCTGCCTTACCATTTCACTAATAACGTTTTGTTCTACTGCATCTGAATTGTTCCAACTTATATCAATCTCTTCGTTATTATAAGGGGAACAATCTAAGATATAGTAGAGATTTCTAGCTCTTTCAGAACAAGCGTTATAAGCGAAACTGTAATGGGCATTAATAATAGCCTATAATTAACTTCCGTTATTTTTCTGCCTTACCATTTCACTAATAACGTTTGTTCTACTGCATCTGAATTGTTCCAACTTATATCAATCTCTTCGTTGTTATAAGGGGAACAATTTAAGATATAGTATAGATTTCCAGCTCTTTCAGAACAAGCGTTATAAGCGAAACTGTAATGGGCATTAATAATCGCCTATAATTAATTTCCGTTATTTTTCTCCCTTACCATTTCACTAATAACGTTTGTTCTACTGCATCTGAATTGTTCCAACTTATATCAATCTCTTCGTTATTATAAGGGGAACAATTTAAGATATAGTAGAGATTTCTAGCTCTTTCAGAACAAGCGTTATAAGCGAAACTGTAATGGGCATTAATAATAGCCTATAATTAATTTCCGTTATTTTTCTGCCTTAACCATTTCACTAATAACGTTTGTTCTACTGCATCTGAATTGTTCCAACTTATATCAATCTCTTCGTTATTATAAGGGGAACAATTTAAGATATAGTAGAGATTTCTAGCTCTTTCTGAACAAGCGTTATAAGCGAAACTGTAATGGGCATTAATAATAGCCTATAATTAATTTCCGTTATTTTTCTGCCTTACCATTTCACTAATAACGTTTGTTCTACTGCATCTGAATTGTTCCAACTTATATCAATCTCTTCGTTGTTATAAGGGGAACAATTTAAGATATAGTATAGATTTCCAGCTCTTTCAGAACAAGCGTTATAAGCGAAACTGTAATGGGCATTAATAATCGCCTATAATTAATTTCCGTTATTTTTCTGCCTTACCATTTCACTAATAACGTTTGTTCTACTGCATCTGAATTGTTCCAACTTATATCAATCTCTTCGTTATTATAAGGGGAACAATCCAAGATATAGTAGAGATTTCTAGCTCTTTCAGAACAAGCGTTATAAGCGAAACTGTAATGGGCATTAATAATAGCCTATAATTAACTTCCGTTATTTTTCTGCCTTACCATTTCACTAATAACGTTTGTTCTACTGCATCTGAATTGTTCCAACTTATATCAATCTCTTCGTTGTTATAAGGGGAACAATTTAAGATATAGTATAGATTTCCAGCTCTTTCAGAACAAGCGTTATAAGCGAAACTGTAATGGGCATTAATAATCGCCTATAATTAATTTCCGTTATTTTTTCTGCCTTACCATTTCACTAATAACGTTTGTTCTACTGCATCTGAATTGTTCCAACTTATATCAATCTCTTCGTTGTTATAAGGGGAACAATTTAAGATATAGTATAGATTTCCAGCTCTTTCAGAACAAGCGTTATAAGCGAAACTGTAATGGGCATTAATAATCGCCTATAATTAATTTCCGTTATTTTTCTGCCTTACCATTTCACTAATAACGTTTGTTCTACTGCATCTGAATTGTTCCAACTTATATCAATCTCTTCGTTATTATAAGGGGAACAATCTAAGATATAGTAGAGATTTCTAGCTCTTTCAGAACAAGCGTTATAAGCGAAACTGTAATGGGCATTAATAATAGCCTATAATTAACTTCCGTTATTTTTCTGCCTTACCATTTCACTAATAACGTTTGTTCTACTGCATCTGAATTGTTCCAACTTATATCAATCTCTTCGTTGTTATAAGGGGAACAATTTAAGATATAGTATAGATTTCCAGCTCTTTCAGAACAAGCGTTATAAGCGAAACTGTAATGGGCATTAATAATCGCCTATAATTAATTTCCGTTATTTTTCTCCCTTACCATTTCACTAATAACGTTTGTTCTACTGCATCTGAATTGTTCCAACTTATATCAATCTCTTCGTTATTATAAGGGGAACAATCTAAGATATAGTAGAGATTTCTAGCTCTTTCAGAACAAGCGTTATAAGCGAAACTGTAATGGGCATTAATAATAGCCTATAATTAATTTCCGTTATTTTTCTGCCTTACCATTTCACTAATAACGTTTGTTCTACTGCATCTGAATTGTTCCAACTTATATCAATCTCTTCGTTATTATAAGGGGAACAATTTAAGATATAGTAGAGATTTCTAGCTCTTTCTGAACAAGCGTTATAAGCGAAACTGTAATGGGCATTAATAATAGCCTATAATTAATTTCCGTTATTTTTCTGCCTTACCATTTCACTAATAACGTTTGTTCTACTGCATCTGAATTGTTCCAACTTATATCAATCTCTTCGTTGTTATAAGGGGAACAATTTAAGATATAGTATAGATTTCCAGCTCTTTCAGAACAAGCGTTATAAGCGAAACTGTAATGGGCATTAATAATCGCCTATAATTAATTTCCGTTATTTTTCTGCCTTACCATTTCACTAATAACGTTTGTTCTACTGCATCTGAATTGTTCCAACTTATATCAATCTCTTCGTTATTATAAGGGGAACAATCTAAGATATAGTAGAGATTTCTAGCTCTTTCAGAACAAGCGTTATAAGCGAAACTGTAATGGGCATTAATAATAGCCTATAATTAACTTCCGTTATTTTTCTGCCTTACCATTTCACTAATAACGTTTGTTCTACTGCATCTGAATTGTTCCAACTTATATCAATCTCTTCGTTGTTATAAGGGGAACAATTTAAGATATAGTATAGATTTCCAGCTCTTTCAGAACAAGCGTTATAAGCGAAACTGTAATGGGCATTAATAATCGCCTATAATTAATTTCCGTTATTTTTCTGCCTTACCATTTCACTAATAACGTTTGTTCTACTGCATCTGAATTGTTCCAACTTATATCAATCTCTTCGTTGTTATAAGGGGAACAATTTAAGATATAGTATAGATTTCCAGCTCTTTCAGAACAAGCGTTATAAGCGAAACTGTAATGGGCATTAATAATCGCCTATAATTAATTTCCGTTATTTTTCTGCCTTACCATTTCACTAATAACGTTTGTTCTACTGCATCTGAATTGTTCCAACTTATATCAATCTCTTCGTTATTATAAGGGGAACAATCTAAGATATAGTAGAGATTTCTAGCTCTTTCAGAACAAGCGTTATAAGCGAAACTGTAATGGGCATTAATAATAGCCTATAATTAACTTCCGTTATTTTTCTGCCTTACCATTTCACTAATAACGTTTGTTCTACTGCATCTGAATTGTTCCAACTTATATCAATCTCTTCGTTCTTATAAGGGGAACAATTTAAGATATAGTATAGATTTCCAGCTCTTTCAAAACAAGCGTTATAAGCGAAACTGTAATGGGCATTAATAATCGCCTATAATTAATTTCCGTTATTTTTCTGCCTTACCATTTCACTAATAACGTTTGTTCTACTGCATCTGAATTGTTCCAACTTATATCAATCTCTTCGTTATTATAAGGGGAACAATTTAAGATATAGTAGAGATTTCTAGCTCTTTCAGAACAAGCGTTATAAGCGAAACTGTAATGGGCATTAATAATCGCCTATAATTAATTTCCGTTATTTTTCTGCCTTACCATTTCACTAATAACGTTTGTTCTACTGCATCTGAATTGTTCCAACTTATATCAATCTCTTCGTTATTATAAGGGGAACAATTTAAGATATAGTAGAGATTTCTAGCTCTTTCAGAACAAGCGTTATAAGCGAAACTGTAATGGGCATTAATAATAGCCTATAATTAATTTCCGTTATTTTTCTGCCTTACCATTTCACTAATAACGTTTGTTCTACTGCATCTGAATTGTTTCAACTTATATCAATCTCTTCGTTATTATAAGGGGAACAATATAAGATATAGTAGAGATTTCTAGCTCTTTCAGAACAAGCGTTATAAGCGAAACTGTAATGGACATTAATAATTGCCGGTAATTAATTTCCGCTATTTTTCTGCCTTACCATTTCACTAATAACGTTTGTTCTACTGCATCTGGATTGTTCCAACTTATATCAAACCCTTTGTTATTATAAGGGGAACAATTTAAGATGTAGTAGATTAATTTTGTTCAATTGATATTTAGGTTAAACGCACAGGCTATTGAGCAGGGAAGGAAGGAGAGGCGAATAAAAGCGAGGATTGCTTCAACAATATCAACAACGACATGCCCGCCAAGAAAGTCCAATCTTCCAAAAGCTTTTAAGGTAGCAAATAGTAAATCGTCCGCCAAGGCTCCTTTAGTTACGTACTCATCTTCAGCCAATGATTCGGATGAAGATGGCAACCGGTTGTCATCTTCATCCGAATCATTGTCTGAAGATAAGATTCCTGCAAAGCAGAGCACCTCCTCTGAGCCGTTCGCCCCTCAAACATTTGAGCGTGGCGAACTAAATGAACGTGTTTCCAGATGTCCTGTTTTGCAGGAATTTTACAAATACATGATGTCTCTCGATGGGGGCAGCAGAACTCGGGAGGTCGCCCACGAAGAGTCAATGTATGTCGCGCGCCTTCTTGCCCAAGTAGACCCTGACCTTTCCTTTCCCCAACGGCTTTGGGAGGACAGATACGTTTCCCTGATAGCACGCTCCGTCTTTCAGGGAAACTGTCTGTTGCCCAAACGGTTGGCACCCGGGTCCCTCGACCGCTTGCTGTTGGCCTTCAGGAGCTTTCTGGAGTTTGTCAGATTGCGCCGAAAACATCTAGAATCACTTCTAGTTGTTTCCGAGCAAGATCTGGCAGATATCCAGATTGTTCTTCAACGCCAGAGCAAGTGGTCCAAGTATTACACTGTGCAGAAAAAGCTGCGCAGGCACGAAGTGGCGAAGAAGAGCCAGAAATTACTCCTGAATAAAGAGGAATTCCATGCCCTCCTCAATGGACCGCAATCCGTCCTTATTCAGGAGCAATTTCTGAATCTCTCGGGCAGCACAAACTCGGACGAGAACTTATTTGTGCGTCTGAGAGATTATTTGCTTCTTCGCCTACTTCTTGACAGTGGTCAACGACCCGGAGCGGTAGCTAACCTTTCGGTAGCGGAATTCGAGGCTGCCGAAAAGGTAGTTACCTCTCAGGGTCGCACCATTTACATAACGAGAACGGGCGTGCACAAAACCGCTTCCACCCTTGGGCCAGCCTGCTTGATTTGGGACACAACCGTGTACCAGTCCGGGCTCCAGTACTTGCGGTTTCTCAGAACCGCCCACGCGAATGAGTTCTCGCGGTTCGAGCAAACCGGTGCTGTTCAGCGGGTCCCATTTTTCATTAACTCCACTGGCTCCGCTATGCGATCCCGACAGGTTTCACGTAGAGTTACAGACATAGCCAGGCGGCTATGCCCTGAACTCCAAGGATCGCTTAACGGAGCAAGAATCCGCAAAACATTTGTAACAAGACACCGGGAGTTATTGAAGAATAGCGACCCACACACCTTAAATGTGACATCAGACCAACTTGCCCGTCTGATGTCACATTCAAGGGCAACCGCTGATCAACACTATGCCATGTTTGATCAGGCAAGAGAGTCCGGTGAGCTCTTTTCCCTGATCACGCATGGCATTCAAGGCCAGGAGCCCGAATCCGCCACGCAATCTGCTTTGAATATTCCTCATGGACATGATCCATCACGCTCGCTCATTACTCGCATTACGACGCTATTTACCAAGCCACGGCAGTGCTCCCAAGGAATGAGAATGTCCCAAGGGAGTTAGTCCTGCATGCACTAGCTGCTAATGACAGGTGCCAAGAGCTGGGAGTGGTGCCGGACGGCGATTATTCTGATTCACAACTTTGTGACAAGTTTAAGACCCTAATTCGAAAGGAGTTTCGCCAGGGCCCTGGGAAAAAAAAGTAATTATGTTTTTCATTTACTAAAGGCATTTGTCCAAAGGCCATTACTATTTAAGATATAGTAGAGATTTTTAGCTCCTGGTAAAAGAGAACATAGGGTGGAGGACGAGGATGCGAAGGAAATGGTAAATTTCCTTCGCATCCTCGTCCTCCACCCTATGTTTTCGTTCTTCATTTATTGGTTTTTTAAATAATTCCATCTAAATTATTAGATTGGCTCATTTTCGCTTATAACGCTTGTTCTAAAAGAGCTAAAAATCTCCACTATATCTTAACTTGAACGTTTAAACAAAGAAGTAATTCAATTAGATTGGGGATGAACTCCCTCTATAAACTATTTCATGAGCTAAAAAATGTTGCTCTAAGGCCTCAGCGGTCTCCTTAATTGGTGTCACTGCTGTTGGCGAGGACGCGTACACCTATTTTTTTCTCTCTTTAATTGAATTACTTGAACGTCCACAAATCTTTGGTCGGATTGCGCTACGGGCAGGATTATTTGTTGTTAGGTAATTGGTAAGAAGCAACGTTGCAGGACCATGGGCTTACGATTGGGTAGGGTTGGCTTGTTTGAAGTTCTAGTTTGAAAAATTTGCACTCATAAAAGTTCTCTGGAATAGCTTAAATAACAATTCAAGGTTATTCTGAGCATTTCGTAACTGATCTCTTTCCGCCTAAAATTGGCCTTGTATTAATAATTTCGAAAGTGGAAAAACTCGCTGAAAATACTCTAAAACAAGGGAAAACAAAATGAATTTACGCCTACGTTCATGTAACAGTGCAACTAATGCATGTACTTTAATAAACGAACAAGTAATTCAATTAGATTGGGGATGAACTCCCTCTATAAACTATTACATGAGCTAAAAAATGTTGCTCTATCTAAGGCCTCAGCGGTCTCCTTAATTGGTGTCACTGCTGTTGGCGAGGACGCGTACACCTAGTTTTTTTCTCTCTTTAATTGAATTACTTGAACGTCCACAAATCTAAGGTCGGATTGCGCTACGGGCAGGATTATTTGTAGTTAGGTAATTGGTAAGAAGCAACGTTACAGGACCATGGGCTTACGATTGAGTAGGGTTGGCTTGTTTGAAGTTCTAGTTTGAAAAATATGCATTCATAAAAGTTCTCTGGAATAGCTTAAATAACAATGTTGTAATTCAAGGTTATTCTAAGCATTTCGTAACTGATCTCTTTCAGCCTAAAATTGGCCTTGTATTAATAATTTCGAAAGTGGTAAAACGCGCTGAAAATACTCTAAAACAAGGGAAAACAAAATGAATTTACGCCTACGTTCATGTAACAGTGCAACTAATGCATGTACTTTAATAAACGAACAAGTAATTCAATTAGATTGGGGATGAACTCCCTCTATAAACTATTACATGAGCTAAAAAATGTTGCTCTATCTAAGGCCTCAGCGGTCTCCTTAATTGGTGTCACTGCTGTTGGCGAGGACGCGTACACCTAGTTTTTTTCTCTCTTTAATTGAATTACTTGAACGTCCACAAATCTAAGGTCGGATTGCGCTACAGGCAGGATTATTTGTAGTTAGTTAATAGGTAAGAAGCAACGTTACAGGACCATGGGCTTACGATTTGGTAGGGCTTGTTTGAAGTTCTATTTTGAAAAATTTACATTCATAAATGTTCTCTGAAATAGCCCTAGCTTAAATAACAATGTTGTTATTCAAGGTTATTCTGAGCCTTTCGTAACTGATCTCTTTCCGCCTAAAATTGGCCTTGTATTAGTAATTTCGAAAGTGGAAAAACGCGCTGAAAATTAGGGAAAACGAAATGAATTTACGCCTATGTTCATGTGACAGTGCAAATAATGCATGTACTTTAAAGGAACGTTGAAACAAACAAGTAATTCAATTAGATTGGGGATGAACTCCCTCTATAAACTATTTCAAATGTTGCTCTATCTAAGGCCTCAGCGGTCTCCTTAATTGGTGTCACTGCTGTTGTGTATCTTCTTGTCTCTCTAATTGAATTACTTGAATGCACAAAACACTAATGAGGATTGCAAATAATAATTTGTTAGTTAATAATAGTAATTCAAGTTAAACATAGGAAGTTGTCCTTCAGTAGCATTATGATATAAGATGACAGTTCAAATGAGGACAGAAGATACTGTTTAAAAATATAAGAGATCCCAAAACGATCACTTTTTTCCGCTTTAACTCTTCTTTCCATACTTTCTTCAGTCACATTCTCCTGCTTCGTCCCTTCCATCAAAACTTTTTTGAATAATTCCGTCTAAATCTCTTATATTTTTTAAACAGTAGCTTCTTGCCTCATTTGAACTATCATTCAGTAATTAAAGTATTTTTGGACACACAAATAATTCAAGTAAAATAAAAATATAGAGCCAAAAAATATTTTCCTTTAATTATTTGTTTGTCCAAAATAATATATTAATGTAATAACTAATATGGAAAACAAGTTATAAGTTTTAAAGTTCATATTTAAAGAAATAATAGTATGTTGTTATAAGAGGAACAAATAACTAATATATTTAATTCTATATTTAATTCTATATATAAGCAAAACATGTAATAACTTTTATAGTTCATATTTAAACAAACATTGTAATCATTTTGAAATATTCTAAAAAAATGGTGGAAACGTATATTATTGTTGTTCTTTGTCTCATTGTTGAGCAAACAAAAGAAGTGGAGAATGTAACGTTAATGGATTTTTGAGCATCGAATTTTCTTTCAAAAGAATTCCAAGTTGGTACCTAAAGTCCAGAAAATCTGGCCTTTTTGGATTTTTCGGGTACAACAAGAATAGTACCATTCAGGTGAGACTGTAACAAGCTTCCACCAGGTGGCCTTTGTGGATTTTTCGGGTACCACACAGGGCTATCATGGTGCCACTCTACCACCAGGTGGCCTTTGTGGATTTTTCCGGGACCACACAGGGCTATCATGGTGGCATTCCATGGGCACTATATACCACCAGGAGGCCTGGGTACCACACAGGGCTACCATGCACTAGGTGGCCATTGTGGATTTTGGGGTACCAAATTTTCAAAAAAATTACAAGTGCCATTTCAGCATTCATGCGCCCACTATATGGACCTAATATTTACTAATGTGCATGCACAATTATTGGATATGTGTTGGCCAGCTTGTGTGTGCATTCAGATGTCCAATCAGATTTGGTTTACACTTATTTGTTTGTAAGATAATCCATAAAAAGTAACCAATCTGAAAAACCGAGTGATTAACTGGGGACAAGTTACCAGGGATACTCGTCTTTTCCAAGGTTTTCAAAAAGGGTGACATTTTTTCAAGTTGGAGGACCATCAGCACGATTTTTCTAAACTTTAAAGGCGAAGATCAAACGTAAGTTCTCATTTACACTACCTTTTCTGTGTGCAACAGTGTTTTTTCTCATTTGCAGCTGGGTTTTTTAAGTATTTTGACTATAATGACCGAATATTGTTTGTGACCTCCTATGTTTAATTCATGACTTAATTTGTTTTTTAAAAATTGTGCTGTTATGATTCTTGTTATAATGTACTTTTTTATATATAAACCTTCCTCGGGTCATCGAGGAGATGAATATCTAACTCTCTAATGACCACAATGTATTTTCTTCTTGTAATTTGAGTAATTACTAAAAATAGATGGCAGCCATTTTGAATTTAATAATTTTTGTAAAATTCATTTTCAACTTTTTTGTCATTAGCCTTTGTGTTATGACATGATTTTTTTTCTTCTAAACATTCCTCTGGTCACTGTATAGAGGAATATATAAGTTGCTCAATGTGAAAATGTGTTTTCTTCTTGCAATTTGCATAATTGCTAAAAATATATGGCAGCCATCTTGGATTGGGTAATTATTCCAAAATACATTTGCATATTTCTCTTGTTAGCATTGCTGCAGTATCGTGTAACTTTTTCTCTGAACATCCGTAGAGGGATGACCGACATATATTTCTAAGTGTCGATATCCCACAACGGATAAGTAGCCCAAAAATTTATATAATTTCTTTTTAACCATAGCCCTGGGGTCATTATTCAAAAATCCACAAAGGCCAGCTACCAAAAATCCACAAGGGCCACTAACTAGGGCCACTTTGAAAAAAATCCACAAAGGCCAGGTACCAAAAGTTAATTATTTGTGTTCGTTTTCCTTTGTTTACTGCCTGACGATTTCAGATATAACGTTTGTTCTACTGCATCTGTATTGTTCCAACTTATATCAATCTCTTTGTTATTACAAGGGGAACAATTTAAGATATAGTAGATATTTTTATCTCTTTTAGAACAAGCGTTATAAGCGAAAATGTAATGGGCATTAATAATAGCCGGGAATTAA
Source organism: Paragorgia papillata (assembly GCA_035771165.1). Classification (NCBI taxonomy): domain Eukaryota; kingdom Metazoa; phylum Cnidaria; class Anthozoa; order Scleralcyonacea; family Coralliidae; genus Paragorgia; species Paragorgia papillata. The sequence continues at coordinate 274,579 of JAWNZC010000366.1, read as the reverse complement.
TTTCCGCTATTTTTCTGCCTGACGATTGCACTTATAACGTTTGTTCTAATGCATCTGTATTGTTCCAACTTATATTAATCTATTTGTCATTATAAGAGGAACATTTTGAGATATAGTAGAGATTTTTATCACTTTTGGAACAAGCGTTATAAGCGAAAATGTAATGGGCATTAATAATAGGCTATAATTAATTTCCGCTATTTTTCTGCCTGACGATTTCACTTATAACGTTTGTTTTACTGCATCTGTATTGTTCCAACTTATATCAATCTCTTTGCTATTATAAGAGGAACATTTTGAGATATAGTACAGATTTTTAGCTCTTTTAGAACAAGCGTTATAAGCGAAAATGTAATGGGCATTAATAATAGGCTATAATTAATTTCCGCTATTTTTCTGCCTGACCATTTCACTTATAACGTTTGTTCTACTGCATCTCCATTCTTCCAACTTATATCAATCCCTTTGTTATTATAAGGGGAACAATTTGAGATATAGTAGAGATTTTTAGCTATTTTAGACCAAGCGTTATAAGCGAAAATGTAAAAGGCATATTAATGCCTTTATTTACTTATGTGCATACACAATTATTGAACATGTGTTGGCCAGCTTGTGTGTGCATTCAGATGTCGAATCAGATTTGGTTTACACTTATTTGTTTGTAAGAAAATCGATAAAAAGTAACAAATCTGAAAAACCGAGTGATTAGTGATTAACTGGGTTACTCGTCTTTTTCAGGATTTTCCAAGAGAGGGCGAACGTTTATTTCCTTGGACGTATTTCTACATTAAAAATTCGAAAATAATAGGTAAGTTCTCATCTACACTACATTTTCTGTGTGCAACTGTGTTTGACGTGATTTTTTAAGTTAATTGGCTTCCATATCCAAATATGGTCAATGATTCCCCATGGTGGAATATATAATTGGTGATTTGACTTGTTTTTTACAAATTTTGTTGTTATAATTCGTCTTATAATGTGCCATTTTTTTTCTATACCTTCCTCGAGTCATTAGCGAGTTGAATATGTAACTCTCTCTATGCCAAAAGGTGTTTTCTTCTTGTAATTTGAGTAATTCCTAAAAATAGAAGGCGGCCATCTCGGATTTCGTGAATTTATTTTTTTCGGTTTCTTCTTGGTTGATTATTTTACTAAAGGCTTAGCTTCTAAAGCATTAGTATTGTCCCAGCTTATATCAGTCTCTTTGTTATTATAACGGGAACAATTTAAGATATAGTAGAGATTTCTAGCTCTTTTATAACAAGCGTTATAAGCGAAAATGTAATGAGCATTAATAATAGCCTATAATTAATTTCCGTTATTTTTGTGCCTTACCATTTCACTTATAACGTTTGTTCCACTGCATCTGTATTGTTCCAACTTATATCAATCTCTTTATCATGATAAGACGAACATTTTGAGATATAGTTGAGATTTCTATCTTTTTTAGAACAAGCGTTATAAGCGAAAATGTAATGAGCATTAATAATAGTCTATAATTAATTTCCGTTATTTTTCTGCCTGACCATTTCACTTATAACGTTTGTTCTACTGCATCTCTATTGTTACAACTTACATCAATCTCTTTGTTATTATAAGAGGAACGTTTTCAGATATAGCAGAGATTTTTATCTGTTGTATAACAAGCGTTATAAGCGAAAATGTAATGGGCATTAATAATAGGCTATAATTAATTTCCGTTATTTTTCTGCCTGACCATTTCACTTATAACGTTTGTTCTACTGCATCTGTATTGTTCCAACTTATATCAATCTCTTTGTTATTATAAGGGGAACCATTTAAGATATAGTAGAGATTTCTAGAAGTTAGAACAAGCGTTATAAGCGAAAGTGTAAAGGGCATTAACAATAGCCTATAATTAATTTTTGGTATTTTACTTATGTTGATCACAGATTGAAGACCCGGACATGTGTTCCAAGGTATAAGTACATATTGGAATTTAATACTAACCCAAACCTTAACCAACCATGCGGGTGTACAACTAGTATGGGACCTCGTGTCCTTTTGTAGTTTCCACCTGCCTCTGGGCAAATTCTTTTTAAATAAAATAAATAAAAACCCAAACCTCAATATTACTCCAAGTTTAACTTAGTCTCTTAAATTTTAGTCTATTCGAGTCCTCGGATGAGGAGGACTTTGTTTTTTGTTCTCAGGTGTAAGTACAAAATTGGAATTTTATACTAACCCAAACCTAAACTAACCTTCACCCCAAAACATTAATCTTACTACAAGTTTAACTCTTAAATTCTAGTGTCAAAAGCATTAAGATACCTGAAAGTGAGGAGGAAGAAGTAGAAGTGTGTGGTTCTCAGGTGTAAGTACAAAATTTTAATTTATTACTAACCCAAACCTTAACCAACTGTCACCCCAAAACCTCAATCTTACTACAAGTTTAACGTAGTATCTTAAATTTTAGTGTGATAGACGACAATCAAAACACAACTAAGAAGTAAGTACAAAATAGTAATTTGATACTAACCTAAACCTTAACAAACCATCACCTCAAAACGACATTCTTACTGCAACTTTAACTTTGTCTTAAATTCTAGTTTGAAAAACATTTCCATGGGCGACGATGAGGTGTTTGGATCTCAGGTGTAAGTACAAAATTGTAATTTATTACTAACCCAAACCTTAACCTTAACCAACCAACACCCCAAATTGTCTGTTCGACTCCCCTGATAAGTTGGTTCTCAGGTGTAAGTATAAAATTGGAATTTAATACTAACCCAAACCTTAACCAACTGTCAACCAAAAACCTCAATCTTACTACAAGTTTAACGTAGTCTCTTAAATTTTAGTGTGATAGACGACAGTGAAGACACCGATTCAGAAATTGTGTTTGGTGATAAGTAAGTACAAAATTGGAATTTGATACTAACCTAAACCTTAACAAACTATCACCTCAAAACCTCATTGTTACTGCAAGTTTAACTTAGTCTCTTAACACAAATTATTAGTAAATGTAATTTTGGAATCTCTTGAATTTTAGAGTCGTCGATGATACAAATCCGTTGCATTCTTCAGAAGTAAGTTTATATCCATTTACTATTTATTATAAAAAACATTAAAACATGAAAGTAGCTACACAATTTATATCAAATTGTTCGTCTCATTAGGGGCATTAATAATAGGCTATAATTAATTTTTCTGCCTGACCATTTCACTTATAACGTTTGTTCTACTGCATCTCTATTCTTCCAACTTATATCAGTCTCTTTGTTATTATAAGACGAACATTTCGAGATACAGTAGAAATTTCTATCTCTTTTAGAACAAGCGTTATAAGCGAAAATGTAATGGCCATTAATAATAGTCTATAATTAATTTCCGTTATTTTTCTGCCTCACCATTTCACTTATAACGTTTGTTCTACTGCATCTGTATTGTTCCAACTTATATCAATCTCTTTGTTATTATTAGAGGAACATTTTGCGATATAGCAGAGATTTCTATCTCTTGTATAACAAGCGTTATAAGCGAAAATGTAATGGCCATTAATAATAGGCTATAATTAATTTCCGTTATTTTTCTGCCTGACCATTTCACTTATAACGTTTGTTCTACTGCATCTCTATTGTTACAACTTACATCAATCTCTTTGTTATTATAAGAGGAACGTTTTGAGATATAGCAGAGATTTTTATCTGTTGTATAACAAGCGTTATAACCGAAAATGTAATGGGCATTAATAATAGGCTATAATTAATTTCCGTTATTTTTCTGCCTGACCATTTCACTTATACGTTTGTTCTACTGCATCTGTATTGTTCCAACGTATATCAATCTCTTTGTTATTATAAGGGGAACCATTTAAGATATAGTAGAGATTTCTAGAAGTTAGAACAAGCGTTATAAGCGAAAGTGTAAAGGGCATTAACAATAGCCTATAATTAATTTTTGGTATTTTACTTATGTTGATCACAGATTGAAGACCCGGACATGTGTTCCAAGGTGTAAGTACATATTGGAATTTAATACTAACCCAAACCTTAACCAACCATGCGGGTGTACAACTAGTATGGGACCTCGTGTCCTTTTGTAGTTTCCACCTGCCTCTGGGCAAATTCTTTTTAAATAAAATAAATAAAAACCCAAACCTCAATATTACTCCAAGTTTAACTTAGTCTCTTAAATTTTAGTCTATTCGAGTCCTCGGATGAGGAGGACTTTGTTTTTTGTTCTCAGGTGTAAGTACAAAATTGGAATTTTATACTAACCCAAACCTAAACTAACCTTCACCCCAAAACATTAATCTTACTACAAGTTTAACTCTTAAATTCTAGTGTCAAAAAGCATTAAGATACCTGAAAGTGAGGAAGAAGTAGAAGTGTGTGGTTCTCAGGTGTAAGTACAAAATTTTAATTTATTACTAACCCAAACCTTAACCAACTGTCACCCCAAAACCTCAATCTTACTACAAGTTTAACGTAGTATCTTAAATTTTAGTGTGATAGACGACAATCAAAACACAACTAAGAAGTAAGTACAAAATAGTAATTTGATACTAACCTAAACCTTAACAAACCATCACCTCAAAACGACATTCTTACTGCAACCTTAACTTTGTCTTAAATTCTAGTTTGAAAAACATTTCCATGGGCGACGATGAGGTGTTTGGATCTCAGGTGTAAGTACAAAATTGTAATTTATTACTAACCCAAACCTTAACCTTAACCAACCAACACCCCAAATTGTCTGTTCGACTCCCCTGATAAGTTGGTTCTCAGGTGTAAGTATAAAATTGGAATTTAATACTAACCCAAACCTTAACCAACTGTCAACCAAAAACCTCAATCTTACTACAAGTTTAATGTAGTCTCTTAAATTTTAGTGTGATAGACGACAGTGAAGACACCGATTCAGAAATTGTGTTTGGTGATAAGTAAGTACAAAATTGGAATTTGATACTAACCTAAACCTTAACAAACTATCACCTCAAAACGACATTCTTAGTCTGTTCGACTCCCCAGAAAAGGATGAGGAGCTTCGTCCCCAGGGGTAAATACAAAATTTGGATTTAATACTAACCCAAACTTAACCAACCGTCACCCCAAAACCTCAATCTTACTACAAGTTTAACGTAGTCTCTTAAATTTTAGTGTGATAGACGACAGTGAAGACACCGATTCAGAAATTGTGTTTGGTGATAAGTAAGTACAAAATTGGAATTTGATACTAACCTAAACCTTAACAAACTATCACCTCAAAACCTCATTCTTACTGCAAGTTTAACTTAGTCTCTTAACACAAATTATTAGTAAATGTAATTTTGGAATCTCTTGAATTTTAGAGTCGTCGATGATACAAATCCGTTGCATTCTTCAGAAGTAAGTTTATATCCATTTACTATTTATTATAAAAAACATTAAAACATGAAAGTAGCTACACAATTTATATCAAATTGTTCGTCTCATTAGGGGCATTAATAATAGGCAATAATTAATTTCCGCTGTTTTACTGCCTGACGTCACTTATAACGTTTGTTCTACTGCATCTGTATTGTTCCACTGAATCTGTATTGTTCCAACTTATATCAGTCTCTTTGTTATTATAAGGGGAACAATTTAAGATATAGTAGAGTTTTTTAGCTCTTTTAGAACAAGCGTTATAAGCGAAAATGTAAAGGGCATTAATAATAAGCTGTAATTAATTTTTGGTATTTTACTTATGTTGATCACAGATGAACAACACTACGGAAGAGGAAGACCCGGACATGTATAGTTCCAAAGTGTAAGTAGATAATTGGAATTTAATACTAACCCAAACCTTAACCAACCATACAGGTGTACTATCTAGTATGGGACCTCGTGTCCTTTTGTAGTTTGCACCTGCCTCTGGGCAAATTTTTTTTAAATAAAATAAATAAAAACCCAAACCTCAATATTACTCCAAGTTTAACTTAGTCTCTTAAATTTTAGTCTATTCGAGTCCTCGGATGAAGAGGATGAAACAAATCCGCCGGAATCTTCACAAGTAAGTTTATATACATTCCAACTTATATCAATCTCTTCGTTATTATAAGGGGAACAATTTGAGATATAGTAGAGATTTCTAGCTCTTTTAGAACAAGCGTTATAAGCGAAACTGTAATGGGCATTAATAATAGCCTATAATTAATTTCCGTTATTTTTCTGCCTTACCATTTCATTTATAACGTTTGTTCTACTCCATCTGTATTGTTCCAACTTATATTAATCTCTTCGTTATTATAAGGGGAACAATTTAAGATATAACAGATTTCTAGCTCTTTCAGAACAAGCGTTATAAGCGAAACTGTAATGAGCATTAATAATAGCCTATAATTAATTTCCGTTATTTTTCTGCCTTACCATTTCACTAATAACGTTTGTTCTACTGCATCTGAATTGTTCCAACTTATATCAATCTCTTCGTTATTACAAGGGGAATAATTTAAGATATAACAGATTTCTAGCTCTTTCAGAACAAGCGTTATAAGCGAAACTGTAATGAGCATTAATAATAGCCTATAATTAATTTCCGTTATTTTTCTGCCTTACCATTTCACTAATAACGTTTGTTCTACTGCATCTGAATTGTTCCAACTTATATCAATCTCTTCGTTATTATAAGGGGAATAATTTAAGATATAACAGAGATTTCTAGCTCTTTCAAAACAAGCGTTATAAGCGAAACTGTAATGAGCATTAATAATAGCCTATAATTAATTTCCGTTATTTTTCTGCCTTACCATTTCACTAATAACGTTTGTTCTACTGCATCTGAATTGTTCCAACTTATATCAATCTCTCCGTTATTATAAGGGGAACAATCTAAGATATAGTAGAGATTTCTAGCTCTTTCAGAACAAGCCTTATAAGCGAAACTGTAATGGGCATTAATAATAGCCTATAATTAATTTCCGTTATTTTTCTGCCTTACCATTTCACTAATAACGTTTGTTCTACCGCATCTGAATTGTTGCAACTTATATCAATCTCTTCGTTATTACATGGGGAATAATTTAAGATATAACAGATTTCTAGCTCTTTCAGAACAAGCGTTATAAGCGAAACTGTAATGAGCATTAATAATAGCCTATAATTAATTTCCGTTATTTTTCTGCCTTACCATTTCACTAATAACGTTTGTTCTACTGCATCTGAATTGTTCCAACTTATATCAATCTCTTCGTTATTATAAGGGGAACAATCTAAGATATAGTAGAGATTTCTAGCTCTTTCAGAACAAGCCTTATAAGCGAAACTGTAATGGGCATTAATAATAGCCTATAATTAATTTCCGTTATTTTTCTGCCTTACCATTTCACTAATAACGTTTGTTCTACCGCATCTGAATTGTTGCAACTTATATCAATCTCTTCGTTATTACAAGGGGAATAATTTAAGATATAACAGATTTCTAGCTCTTTCAGAACAAGCGTTATAAGCGAAACTGTAATGAGCATTAATAATAGCCTATAATTAATTTCCGTTATTTTTCTGCCTTACCATTTCACTAATAACGTTTGTTCTACCGCATCTGAATTGTTGCAACTTATATTAATCTCTTCGTTATTATAAGGGGAACAATTTAAGATATAACAGAGATTTCTAGCTCTTTCAAAACAAGCGTTATAAGCGAAACTGTAATGAGCATTAATAATAGCCTATAATTAATTTCCGTTATTTTTCTGCCTTACCATTTCACTAATAACGTTTGTTCTACCGCATCTGAATTGTTGCAACTTATATCAATCTCTTCGTTATTACAAGGGGAATAATTTAAGATATAACAGATTTCTAGCTCTTTCAGAACAAGCGTTATAAGCGAAACTGTAATGAGCATTAATAATAGCCTATAATTAATTTCCGTTATTTTTCTGCCTTACCATTTCACTAATAACGTTTGTTCTACTGCATCTGAATTGTTCCAACTTATATCAATCTCTTCGTTATTATAAGGGGAACAATCTAAGATATAGTAGAGATTTCTAGCTCTTTCAGAACAAGCCTTATAAGCGAAACTGTAATGGGCATTAATAATAGCCTATAATTAATTTCCGTTATTTTTCTGCCTTAACCATTTCACTAATAACGTTTGTTCTACCGCATCTGAATTGTTGCAACTTATATCAATCTCTTCGTTATTACAAGGGGAATAATTTAAGATATAACAGATTTCTAGCTCTTTCAGAACAAGCGTTATAAGCGAAACTGTAATGAGCATTAATAATAGCCTATAATTAATTTCCGTTATTTTTCTGCCTTACCATTTCACTAATAACGTTTGTTCTACTGCATCTGAATTGTTCCAACTTATATCAATCTCTTCGTTATTATAAGGGGAACAATCTAAGATATAGTAGAGATTTCTAGCTCTTTCAGAACAAGCCTTATAAGCGAAACTGTAATGGGCATTAATAATAGCCTATAATTAATTTCCGTTATTTTTCTGCCTTACCATTTCACTAATAACGTTTGTTCTACCGCATCTGAATTGTTGCAACTTATATCAATCTCTTCGTTATTACAAGGGGAATAATTTAAGATATAACAGATTTCTAGCTCTTTCAGAACAAGCGTTATAAGCGAAACTGTAATGAGCATTAATAATAGCCTATAATTAATTTCCGTTATTTTTCTGCCTTACCATTTCACTAATAACGTTTGTTCTACCGCATCTGAATTGTTGCAACTTATATTAATCTCTTCGTTATTATAAGGGGAACAATTTAAGATATAACAGAGATTTCTAGCTCTTTCAAAACAAGCGTTATAAGCGAAACTGTAATGAGCATTAATAATAGCCTATAATTAATTTCCGTTATTTTTCTGCCTTACCATTTCACTAATAACGTTTGTTCTACCGCATCTGAATTGTTGCAACTTATATCAATCTCTTCGTTATTACAAGGGGAATAATTTAAGATATAACAGATTTCTAGCTCTTTCAGAACAAGCGTTATAAGCGAAACTGTAATGAGCATTAATAATAGCCTATAATTAATTTCCGTTATTTTTCTGCCTTACCATTTCACTAATAACGTTTGTTCTACTGCATCTGAATTGTTCCAACTTATATCAATCTCTTCGTTATTATAAGGGGAACAATCTAAGATATAGTAGAGATTTCTAGCTCTTTCAGAACAAGCCTTATAAGCGAAACTGTAATGGGCATTAATAATAGCCTATAATTAATTTCCGTTATTTTTCTGCCTTACCATTTCACTAATAACGTTTGTTCTACCGCATCTGAATTGTTGCAACTTATATCAATCTCTTCGTTATTACAAGGGGAATAATTTAAGATATAACAGATTTCTAGCTCTTTCAGAACAAGCGTTATAAGCGAAACTGTAATGAGCATTAATAATAGCCTATAATTAATTTCCGTTATTTTTCTGCCTTACCATTTCACTAATAACGTTTGTTCTACTGCATCTGAATTGTTCCAACTTATATCAATCTCTTCGTTATTATAAGGGGAACAATCTAGGATATAGTAGAGATTTCTAGCTCTTTCAGAACAAGCCTTATAAGCGAAACTGTAATGGGCATTAATAATAGCCTATAATTAATTTCCGTTATTTTTCTGCCTTACCATTTCACTAATAACGTTTGTTCTACCGCATCTGAATTGTTGCAACTTATATCAATCTCTTCGTTATTACAAGGGGAATAATTTAAGATATAACAGATTTCTAGCTCTTTCAGAACAAGCGTTATAAGCGAAACTGTAATGAGCATTAATAATAGCCTATAATTAATTTCCGTTATTTTTCTGCCTTACCATTTCACTAATAACGTTTGTTCTACTGCATCTGAATTGTTCCAACTTATATCAATCTCTTCGTTATTATAAGGGGAACAATCTAAGATATAGTAGAGATTTCTAGCTCTTTCAGAACAAGCCTTATAAGCGAAACTGTAATGGGCATTAATAATAGCCTATAATTAATTTCCGTTATTTTTCTGCCTTACCATTTCACTAATAACGTTTGTTCTACCGCATCTGAATTGTTGCAACTTATATCAATCTCTTCGTTATTACAAGGGGAATAATTTAAGATATAACAGATTTCTAGCTCTTTCAGAACAAGCGTTATAAGCGAAACTGTAATGAGCATTAATAATAGCCTATAATTAATTTCCGTTATTTTTCTGCCTTACCATTTCACTAATAACGTTTGTTCTACCGCATCTGAATTGTTGCAAATTATATTAATCTCTTCGTTATTATAAGGGGAACAATTTAAGATATAACAGAGATTTCTAGCTCTTTCAAAACAAGCGTTATAAGCGAAACTGTAATGAGCATTAATAATAGCCTATAATTAATTTCCGTTATTTTTCTGCCTTACCATTTCACTAATAACGTTTGTTCTACCGCATCTGAATTGTTGCAACTTATATCAATCTCTTCGTTATTACAAGGGGAATAATTTAAGATATAACAGATTTCTAGCTCTTTCAGAACAAGCGTTATAAGCGAAACTGTAATGAGCATTAATAATAGCCTATAATTAATTTCCGTTATTTTTCTGCCTTACCATTTCACTAATAACGTTTGTTCTACTGCATCTGAATTGTTCCAACTTATATCAATCTCTTCGTTATTATAAGGGGAACAATCTAGGATATAGTAGAGATTTCTAGCTCTTTCAGAACAAGCCTTATAAGCGAAACTGTAATGGGCATTAATAATAGCCTATAATTAATTTCCGTTATTTTTCTGCCTTACCATTTCACTAATAACGTTTGTTCTACCGCATCTGAATTGTTGCAACTTATATCAATCTCTTCGTTATTACAAGGGGAATAATTTAAGATATAACAGATTTCTAGCTCTTTCAGAACAAGCGTTATAAGCGAAACTGTAATGAGCATTAATAATAGCCTATAATTAATTTCCGTTATTTTTCTGCCTTACCATTTCACTAATAACGTTTGTTCTACTGCATCTGAATTGTTCCAACTTATATCAATCTCTTCGTTATTATAAGGGGAACAATCTAAGATATAGTAGAGATTTCTAGCTCTTTCAGAACAAGCCTTATAAGCGAAACTGTAATGGGCATTAATAATAGCCTATAATTAATTTCCGTTATTTTTCTGCCTTAACCATTTCACTAATAACGTTTGTTCTACCGCATCTGAATTGTTGCAACTTATATCAATCTCTTCGTTATTACAAGGGGAATAATTTAAGATATAACAGATTTCTAGCTCTTTCAGAACAAGCGTTATAAGCGAAACTGTAATGAGCATTAATAATAGCCTATAATTAATTTCCGTTATTTTTCTGCCTTACCATTTCACTAATAACGTTTGTTCTACCGCATCTGAATTGTTGCAACTTATATTAATCTCTTCGTTATTATAAGGGGAACAATTTAAGATATAACAGAGATTTCTAGCTCTTTCAAAACAAGCGTTATAAGCGAAACTGTAATGAGCATTAATAATAGCCTATAATTAATTTCCGTTATTTTTCTGCCTTACCATTTCACTAATAACGTTTGTTCTACCGCATCTGAATTGTTGCAACTTATATCAATCTCTTCGTTATTACAAGGGGAATAATTTAAGATATAACAGATTTCTAGCTCTTTCAGAACAAGCGTTATAAGCGAAACTGTAATGAGCATTAATAATAGCCTATAATTAATTTCCGTTATTTTTCTGCCTTACCATTTCACTAATAACGTTTGTTCTACTGCATCTGAATTGTTCCAACTTATATCAATCTCTTCGTTATTATAAGGGGAACAATCTAAGATATAGTAGAGATTTCTAGCTCTTTCAGAACAAGCCTTATAAGCGAAACTGTAATGGGCATTAATAATAGCCTATAATTAATTTCCGTTATTTTTCTGCCTTACCATTTCACTAATAACGTTTGTTTCTACCGCATCTGAATTGTTGCAACTTATATCAATCTCTTCGTTATTACAAGGGGAATAATTTAAGATATAACAGATTTCTAGCTCTTTCAGAACAAGCGTTATAAGCGAAACTGTAATGAGCATTAATAATAGCCTATAATTAATTTCCGTTATTTTTCTGCCTTACCATTTCACTAATAACGTTTGTTCTACTGCATCTGAATTGTTCCAACTTATATCAATCTCTTCGTTATTATAAGGGGAACAATCTAGGATATAGTAGAGATTTCTACCTCTTTCAGAACAAGCCTTATAAGCGAAACTGTAATGGGCATTAATAATAGCCTATAATTAATTTCCGTTATTTTTCTGCCTTACCATTTCACTAATAACGTTTGTTCTACCGCATCTGAATTGTTGCAACTTATATCAATCTCTTCGTTATTACAAGGGGAATAATTTAAGATATAACAGATTTCTAGCTCTTTCAGAACAAGCGTTATAAGCGAAACTGTAATGAGCATTAATAATAGCCTATAATTAATTTCCGTTATTTTTCTGCCTTACCATTTCACTAATAACGTTTGTTCTACTGCATCTGAATTGTTTCCAACTTATATCAATCTCTTCGTTATTATAAGGGGAACAATCTAAGATATAGTAGAGATTTCTAGCTCTTTCAGAACAAGCCTTATAAGCGAAACTGTAATGGGCATTAATAATAGCCTATAATTAATTTCCGTTATTTTTCTGCCTTACCATTTCACTAATAACGTTTGTTCTACCGCATCTGAATTGTTGCAACTTATATCAATCTCTTCGTTATTATAAGGGGAACAATCTAAGATATAGTAGAGATTTCTAGCTCTTTCAGAACAAGCCTTATAAGCGAAACTGTAATGGGCATTAATAATAGCTTATAATTAATTTCCGTTATTTTTCTGCCTTACCATTTCACTAATAACGTTTGTTCTACCGCATCTGAATTGTTGCAACTTATATCAATCTCTTCGTTATTACAAGGGGAATAATTTAAGATATAACAGATTTCTAGCTCTTTCAGAACAAGCGTTATAAGCGAAACTGTAATGAGCATTAATAATAGCCTATAATTAATTTCCGTTATTTTTCTGCCTTACCATTTCACTAATAACGTTTGTTCTACTGCATCTGAATTGTTCCAACTTATATCAATCTCTTCGTTATTATAAGGGGAACAATCTAAGATATAGTAGAGATTTCTAGCTCTTTCAGAACAAGCCTTATAAGCGAAACTGTAATGGGCATTAATAATAGCCTATAATTAATTTCCGTTATTTTTCTGCCTTACCATTTCACTAATAACGTTTGTTCTACCGCATCTGAATTGTTGCAACTTATATCAATCTCTTCGTTATTACAAGGGGAATAATTTAAGATATAACAGATTTCTAGCTCTTTCAGAACAAGCGTTATAAGCGAAACTGTAATGAGCATTAATAATAGCCTATAATTAATTTCCGTTATTTTTCTGCCTTACCATTTCACTAATAACGTTTGTTCTACTGCATCGGAATTGTTCCAACTTATATCAATCTCTTCGTTATTATAAGGGGAACAATCTAAGATATAGTAGAGATTTCTAGCTCTTTCAGAACAAGCCTTATAAGCGAAACTGTAATGGGCATTAATAATAGCCTATAATTAATTTCCGTTATTTTTCTGCCTTACCATTTCACTAATAACGTTTGTTCTACCGCATCTGAATTGTTGCAACTTATATCAATCTCTTCGTTATTACAAGGGGAATAATTTAAGATATAACAGATTTCTAGCTCTTTCAGAACAAGCGTTATAAGCGAAACTGTAATGAGCATTAATAATAGCCTATAATTAATTTCCGTTATTTTTCTGCCTTACCATTTCACTAATAACGTTTGTTCTACTGCATCTGAATTGTTCCAACTTATATCAATCTCTTCGTTATTATAAGGGGAACAATCTAAGATATAGTAGAGATTTCTAGCTCTTTCAGAACAAGCCTTATAAGCGAAACTGTAATGAGCATTAATAATAGCCTATAATTAATTTCCGTTATTTTTCTACCTTACCATTTCACTAATAACGTTTGTTCTACTGCATCTGAATTGTTCCAACTTATATCAATCTCTTCGTTATTACAAGGGGAATAATTTAAGATATAACAGATTTCTAGCTCTTTCAGAACAAGCCTTATAAGCGAAACTGTAATGGGCATTAATAATAGCCTATAATTAATTTCCGTTATTTTTCTGCCTTACCATTTCACTAATAACGTTTGTTCTACCGCATCTGAATTGTTGCAACTTATATCAATCTCTTCGTTATTACAAGGGGAATAATTTAAGATATAACAGATTTCTAGCTCTTTCAGAACAAGCGTTATAAGCGAAACTGTAATGAGCATTAATAATAGCCTATAATTAATTTCCGTTATTTTTCTGCCTTACCATTTCACTAATAACGTTTGTTCTGCTGCATCTGAATTGTTCCAACTTATATCAATCTCTTCGTTATTATAAGGGGAACAATCTAGGATATAGTAGAGATTTCTAGCTCTTTCAGAACAAGCCTTATAAGCGAAACTGTAATGGGCATTAATAATAGCCTATAATTAATTTCCGTTATTTTTCTGCCTTACCATTTCACTAATAACGTTTGTTCTACCGCATCTGAATTGTTGCAACTTATATCAATCTCTTCGTTATTACAAGGGGAATAATTTAAGATATAACAGATTTCTAGCTCTTTCAGAACAAGCGTTATAAGCGAAACTGTAATGAGCATTAATAATAGCCTATAATTAATTTCCGTTATTTTTCTGCCTTACCATTTCACTAATAACGTTTGTTCTACTGCATCTGAATTGTTCCAACTTATATCAATCTCTTCGTCATTATAAGGGGAACAATCTAAGATATAGTAGAGATTTCTAGCTCTTTCAGAACAAGCCTTATAAGCGAAACTGTAATGGGCATTAATAATAGCCTATAATTAATTTCCGTTATTTTTCTGCCTTACCATTTCACTAATAACGTTTGTTCTACCGCATCTGAATTGTTGCAACTTATATCAATCTCTTCGTTATTACAAGGGGAATAATTTAAGATATAACAGATTTCTAGCTCTTTCAGAACAAGCGTTATAAGCGAAACTGTAATGAGCATTAATAATAGCCTATAATTAATTTCCGTTATTTTTCTGCCTTACCATTTCACTAATAACGTTTTGTTCTACCGCATCTGAATTGTTGCAAATTATATTAATCTCTTCGTTATTATAAGGGGAACAATTTAAGATATAACAGAGATTTCTAGCTCTTTCAAAACAAGCGTTATAAGCGAAACTGTAATGAGCATTAATAATAGCCTATAATTAATTTCCGTTATTTTTCTGCCTTACCATTTCACTAATAACGTTTGTTCTACCGCATCTGAATTGTTGCAACTTATATCAATCTCTTCGTTATTACAAGGGGAATAATTTAAGATATAACAGATTTCTAGCTCTTTCAGAACAAGCGTTATAAGCGAAACTGTAATGAGCATTAATAATAGCCTATAATTAATTTCCGTTATTTTTCTGCCTTACCATTTCACTAATAAACGTTTGTTCTACTGCATCTGAATTGTTCCAACTTATATCAATCTCTTCGTTATTATAAGGGGAACAATCTAGGATATAGTAGAGATTTCTAGCTCTTTCAGAACAAGCCTTATAAGCGAAACTGTAATGGGCATTAATAATAGCCTATAATTAATTTCCGTTATTTTTCTGCCTTAACCATTTCACTAATAACGTTTGTTCTACCGCATCTGAATTGTTGCAACTTATATCAATCTCTTCGTTATTACAAGGGGAATAATTTAAGATATAACAGATTTCTAGCTCTTTCAGAACAAGCGTTATAAGCGAAACTGTAATGAGCATTAATAATAGCCTATAATTAATTTCCGTTATTTTTCTGCCTTACCATTTCACTAATAACGTTTGTTCTACTGCATCTGAATTGTTCCAACTTATATCAATCTCTTCGTTATTATAAGGGGAACAATCTAAGATATAGTAGAGATTTCTAGCTCTTTCAGAACAAGCCTTATAAGCGAAACTGTAATGGGCATTAATAATAGCCTATAATTAATTTCCGTTATTTTTCTGCCTTACCATTTCACTAATAACGTTTGTTCTACCGCATCTGAATTGTTGCAACTTATATCAATCTCTTCGTTATTACAAGGGGAATAATTTAAGATATAACAGATTTCTAGCTCTTTCAGAACAAGCGTTATAAGCGAAACTGTAATGAGCATTAATAATAGCCTATAATTAATTTCCGTTATTTTTCTGCCTTACCATTTCACTAATAACGTTTGTTCTACTGCATCTGAATTGTTCCAACTTATATCAATCTCTTCGTTATTATAAGGGGAACAATCTAAGATATAGTAGAGATTTCTAGCTCTTTCAGAACAAGCCTTATAAGCGAAACTGTAATGGGCATTAATAATAGCCTATAATTAATTTCCGTTATTTTTCTGCCTTACCATTTCACTAATAACGTTTGTTCTACGGCATCTGAATTGTTCCAACTTATATCAATCTCTTCGTTATTATAAGGGGAACAATCTAAGATATAGTAGAGATTTCTAGCTCTTTCAGAACAAGCCTTATAAGCGAAACTGTAATGGGCATTAATAATAGCCTATAATTAATTTCCGTTATTTTTCTGCCTTACCATTTCACTAATAACGTTTGTTCTACCGCATCTGAATTGTTGCAACTTATATCAATCTCTTCGTTATTATAAGGGGAACAATCTAAGATATAGTAGAGATTTCTAGCTCTTTCAGAACAAGCCTTATAAGCGAAACTGTAATGGGCATTAATAATAGCTTATAATTAATTTCCGTTATTTTTCTGCCTTACCATTTCACTAATAACGTTTGTTCTACCGCATCTGAATTGTTGCAACTTATATCAATCTCTTCGTTATTACAAGGGGAATAATTTAAGATATAACAGATTTCTAGCTCTTTCAGAACAAGCGTTATAAGCGAAACTGTAATGAGCATTAATAATAGCCTATAATTAATTTCCGTTATTTTTCTGCCTTACCATTTCACTAATAACGTTTGTTCTACTGCATCTGAATTGTTCCAACTTATATCAATCTCTTCGTTATTATAAGGGGAACAATCTAAGATATAGTAGAGATTTCTAGCTCTTTCAGAACAAGCCTTATAAGCGAAACTGTAATGGGCATTAATAATAGCCTATAATTAATTTCCGTTATTTTTCTGCCTTACCATTTCACTAATAACGTTTGTTCTACCGCATCTGAATTGTTGCAACTTATATCAATCTCTTCGTTATTACAAGGGGAATAATTTAAGATATAACAGATTTCTAGCTCTTTCAGAACAAGCGTTATAAGCGAAACTGTAATGAGCATTAATAATAGCCTATAATTAATTTCCGTTATTTTTCTGCCTTACCATTTCACTAATAACGTTTGTTCTACTGCATCGGAATTGTTCCAACTTATATCAATCTCTTCGTTATTATAAGGGGAACAATCTAAGATATAGTAGAGATTTCTAGCTCTTTCAGAACAAGCCTTATAAGCGAAACTGTAATGGGCATTAATAATAGCCTATAATTAATTTCCGTTATTTTTCTGCCTTACCATTTCACTAATAACGTTTGTTCTACCGCATCTGAATTGTTGCAACTTATATCAATCTCTTCGTTATTACAAGGGGAATAATTTAAGATATAACAGATTTCTAGCTCTTTCAGAACAAGCGTTATAAGCGAAACTGTAATGAGCATTAATAATAGCCTATAATTAATTTCCGTTATTTTTCTGCCTTACCATTTCACTAATAACGTTTGTTCTACTGCATCTGAATTGTTCCAACTTATATCAATCTCTTCGTTATTATAAGGGGAACAATCTAAGATATAGTAGAGATTTCTAGCTCTTTCAGAACAAGCCTTATAAGCGAAACTGTAATGAGCATTAATAATAGCCTATAATTAATTTCCGTTATTTTTCTACCTTACCATTTCACTAATAACGTTTGTTCTACTGCATCTGAATTGTTCCAACTTATATCAATCTCTTCGTTATTACAAGGGGAATAATTTAAGATATAACAGATTTCTAGCTCTTTCAGAACAAGCGTTATAAGCGAAACTGTAATGAGCATTAATAATAGCCTATAATTAATTTCCGTTATTTTTCTGCCTTACCATTTCACTAATAACGTTTGTTCTACTGCATCTGAATTGTTCCAACTTATATCAATCTCTTCGTTATTATAAGGGGAACAATCTAAGATATAGTAGAGATTTCTAGCTCTTTCAGAACAAGCCTTATAAGCGAAACTGTAATGGGCATTAATAATAGCCTATAATTAATTTCCGTTATTTTTCTGCCTTAACCATTTCACTAATAACGTTTGTTCTACCGCATCTGAATTGTTGCAACTTATATCAATCTCTTCGTTATTACAAGGGGAATAATTTAAGATATAACAGATTTCTAGCTCTTTCAGAACAAGCGTTATAAGCGAAACTGTAATGAGCATTAATAATAGCCTATAATTAATTTCCGTTATTTTTCTGCCTTACCATTTCACTAATAACGTTTGTTCTACTGCATCTGAATTGTTCCAACTTATATCAATCTCTTCGTTATTATAAGGGGAACAATCTAGGATATAGTAGAGATTTCTAGCTCTTTCAGAACAAGCCTTATAAGCGAAACTGTAATGGGCATTAATAATAGCCTATAATTAATTTCCGTTATTTTTCTGCCTTACCATTTCACTAATAACGTTTGTTCTACCGCATCTGAATTGTTGCAACTTATATCAATCTCTTCGTTATTACAAGGGGAATAATTTAAGATATAACAGATTTCTAGCTCTTTCAGAACAAGCGTTATAAGCGAAACTGTAATGAGCATTAATAATAGCCTATAATTAATTTCCGTTATTTTTCTGCCTTACCATTTCACTAATAACGTTTGTTCTACTGCATCTGAATTGTTCCAACTTATATCAATCTCTTCGTTATTATAAGGGGAACAATCTAAGATATAGTAGAGATTTCTAGCTCTTTCAGAACAAGCCTTATAAGCGAAACTGTAATGGGCATTAATAATAGCCTATAATTAATTTCCGTTATTTTTCTGCCTTACCATTTCACTAATAACGTTTGTTCTACCGCATCTGAATTGTTGCAACTTATATCAATCTCTTCGTTATTACAAGGGGAATAATTTAAGATATAACAGATTTCTAGCTCTTTCAGAACAAGCGTTATAAGCGAAACTGTAATGAGCATTAATAATAGCCTATAATTAATTTCCGTTATTTTTCTGCCTTACCATTTCACTAATAACGTTTGTTCTACCGCATCTGAATTGTTGCAAATTATATTAATCTCTTCGTTATTATAAGGGGAACAATTTAAGATATAACAGAGATTTCTAGCTCTTTCAAAACAAGCGTTATAAGCGAAACTGTAATGAGCATTAATAATAGCCTATAATTAATTTCCGTTATTTTTCTGCCTTACCATTTCACTAATAACGTTTGTTCTACCGCATCTGAATTGTTGCAACTTATATCAATCTCTTCGTTATTACAAGGGGAATAATTTAAGATATAACAGATTTCTAGCTCTTTCAGAACAAGCGTTATAAGCGAAACTGTAATGAGCATTAATAATAGCCTATAATTAATTTCCGTTATTTTTCTGCCTTACCATTTCACTAATAACGTTTGTTCTACTGCATCTGAATTGTTCCAACTTATATCAATCTCTTCGTTATTATAAGGGGAACAATCTAGGATATAGTAGAGATTTCTAGCTCTTTCAGAACAAGCCTTATAAGCGAAACTGTAATGGGCATTAATAATAGCCTATAATTAATTTCCGTTATTTTTCTGCCTTACCATTTCACTAATAACGTTTGTTCTACCGCATCTGAATTGTTGCAACTTATATCAATCTCTTCGTTATTACAAGGGGAATAATTTAAGATATAACAGATTTCTAGCTCTTTCAGAACAAGCGTTATAAGCGAAACTGTAATGAGCATTAATAATAGCCTATAATTAATTTCCGTTATTTTTCTGCCTTACCATTTCACTAATAACGTTTGTTCTACTGCATCTGAATTGTTCCAACTTATATCAATCTCTTCGTTATTATAAGGGGAACAATCTAAGATATAGTAGAGATTTCTAGCTCTTTCAGAACAAGCCTTATAAGCGAAACTGTAATGGGCATTAATAATAGCCTATAATTAATTTCCGTTATTTTTTCTGCCTTACCATTTCACTAATAACGTTTGTTCTACCGCATCTGAATTGTTGCAACTTATATCAATCTCTTCGTTATTACAAGGGGAATAATTTAAGATATAACAGATTTCTAGCTCTTTCAGAACAAGCGTTATAAGCGAAACTGTAATGAGCATTAATAATAGCCTATAATTAATTTCCGTTATTTTTCTGCCTTACCATTTCACTAATAACGTTTGTTCTACTGCATCTGAATTGTTCCAACTTATATCAATCTCTTCGTTATTATAAGGGGAACAATCTAAGATATAGTAGAGATTTCTAGCTCTTTCAGAACAAGCCTTATAAGCGAAACTGTAATGGGCATTAATAATAGCCTATAATTAATTTCCGTTATTTTTCTGCCTTACCATTTCACTAATAACGTTTGTTCTACCGCATCTGAATTGTTGCAACTTATATCAATCTCTTCGTTATTACAAGGGGAATAATTTAAGATATAACAGATTTCTAGCTCTTTCAGAACAAGCGTTATAAGCGAAACTGTAATGAGCATTAATAATAGCCTATAATTAATTTCCGTTATTTTTCTGCCTTACCATTTCACTAATAACGTTTGTTCTACCGCATCTGAATTGTTGCAAATTATATTAATCTCTTCGTTATTATAAGGGGAACAATTTAAGATATAACAGAGATTTCTAGCTCTTTCAAAACAAGCGTTATAAGCGAAACTGTAATGAGCATTAATAATAGCCTATAATTAATTTCCGTTATTTTTCTGCCTTACCATTTCACTAATAACGTTTGTTCTACCGCATCTGAATTGTTGCAACTTATATCAATCTCTTCGTTATTACAAGGGGAATAATTTAAGATATAACAGATTTCTAGCTCTTTCAGAACAAGCGTTATAAGCGAAACTGTAATGAGCATTAATAATAGCCTATAATTAATTTCCGTTATTTTTCTGCCTTACCATTTCACTAATAACGTTTGTTCTACTGCATCTGAATTGTTCCAACTTATATCAATCTCTTCGTTATTATAAGGGGAACAATCTAGGATATAGTAGAGATTTCTAGCTCTTTCAGAACAAGCCTTATAAGCGAAACTGTAATGGGCATTAATAATAGCCTATAATTAATTTCCGTTATTTTTCTGCCTTACCATTTCACTAATAACGTTTGTTCTACCGCATCTGAATTGTTGCAACTTATATCAATCTCTTCGTTATTACAAGGGGAATAATTTAAGATATAACAGATTTCTAGCTCTTTCAGAACAAGCGTTATAAGCGAAACTGTAATGAGCATTAATAATAGCCTATAATTAATTTCCGTTATTTTTCTGTCTTAACCATTTCACTAATAACGTTTGTTCTACTGCATCTGAATTGTTCCAACTTATATCAATCTCTTCGTTATTATAAGGGGAACAATCTAAGATATAGTAGAGATTTCTAGC
The DNA here is from genome assembly GCA_035771165.1 of Paragorgia papillata. NCBI lineage: Eukaryota > Metazoa > Cnidaria > Anthozoa > Scleralcyonacea > Coralliidae > Paragorgia > Paragorgia papillata. The sequence continues at coordinate 252,907 of JAWNZC010000366.1, read as the reverse complement.
TCTTTCAGAACAAGCCTTATAAGCGAAACTGTAATGGGCATTAATAATAGCCTATAATTAATTTCCGTTATTTTTCTGCCTTACCATTTCACTAATAACGTTTGTTCTACCGCATCTGAATTGTTGCAACTTATATCAATCTCTTCGTTATTACAAGGGGAATAATTTAAGATATAACAGATTTCTAGCTCTTTCAGAACAAGCGTTATAAGCGAAACTGTAATGAGCATTAATAATAGCCTATAATTAATTTCCGTTATTTTTCTGCCTTACCATTTCACTAATAACGTTTGTTCTACTGCATCTGAATTGTTCCAACTTATATCAATCTCTTCGTTATTATAAGGGGAACAATCTAAGATATAGTAGAGATTTCTAGCTCTTTCAGAACAAGCCTTATAAGCGAAACTGTAATGGGCATTAATAATAGCCTATAATTAATTTCCGTTATTTTTCTGCCTTACCATTTCACTAATAACGTTTGTTCTACGGCATCTGAATTGTTCCAACTTATATCAATCTCTTCGTTATTATAAGGGGAACAATCTAAGATATAGTAGAGATTTCTAGCTCTTTCAGAACAAGCCTTATAAGCGAAACTGTAATGGGCATTAATAATAGCCTATAATTAATTTCCGTTATTTTTCTGCCTTACCATTTCACTAATAACGTTTGTTCTACCGCATCTGAATTGTTGCAACTTATATCAATCTCTTCGTTATTATAAGGGGAACAATCTAAGATATAGTAGAGATTTCTAGCTCTTTCAGAACAAGCCTTATAAGCGAAACTGTAATGGGCATTAATAATAGCTTATAATTAATTTCCGTTATTTTTCTGCCTTACCATTTCACTAATAACGTTTGTTCTACCGCATCTGAATTGTTGCAACTTATATCAATCTCTTCGTTATTACAAGGGGAATAATTTAAGATATAACAGATTTCTAGCTCTTTCAGAACAAGCGTTATAAGCGAAACTGTAATGAGCATTAATAATAGCCTATAATTAATTTCCGTTATTTTTCTGCCTTAACCATTTCACTAATAACGTTTGTTCTACTGCATCTGAATTGTTCCAACTTATATCAATCTCTTCGTTATTATAAGGGGAACAATCTAAGATATAGTAGAGATTTCTAGCTCTTTCAGAACAAGCCTTATAAGCGAAACTGTAATGGGCATTAATAATAGCCTATAATTAATTTCCGTTATTTTTCTGCCTTACCATTTCACTAATAACGTTTGTTCTACCGCATCTGAATTGTTGCAACTTATATCAATCTCTTCGTTATTACAAGGGGAATAATTTAAGATATAACAGATTTCTAGCTCTTTCAGAACAAGCGTTATAAGCGAAACTGTAATGAGCATTAATAATAGCCTATAATTAATTTCCGTTATTTTTCTGCCTTACCATTTCACTAATAACGTTTGTTCTACTGCATCGGAATTGTTCCAACTTATATCAATCTCTTCGTTATTATAAGGGGAACAATCTAAGATATAGTAGAGATTTCTAGCTCTTTCAGAACAAGCCTTATAAGCGAAACTGTAATGGGCATTAATAATAGCCTATAATTAATTTCCGTTATTTTTCTGCCTTACCATTTCACTAATAACGTTTGTTCTACCGCATCTGAATTGTTGCAACTTATATCAATCTCTTCGTTATTACAAGGGGAATAATTTAAGATATAACAGATTTCTAGCTCTTTCAGAACAAGCGTTATAAGCGAAACTGTAATGAGCATTAATAATAGCCTATAATTAATTTCCGTTATTTTTCTGCCTTACCATTTCACTAATAACGTTTGTTCTACCGCATCTGAATTGTTGCAACTTATATCAATCTCTTCGTTATTACAAGGGGAATAATTTAAGATATAACAGATTTCTAGCTCTTTCAGAACAAGCGTTATAAGCGAAACTGTAATGAGCATTAATAATAGCCTATAATTAATTTCCGTTATTTTTCTGCCTTACCATTTCACTAATAACGTTTGTTCTACCGCATCTGAATTGTTGCAAATTATATTAATCTCTTCGTTATTATAAGGGGAACAATTTAAGATATAACAGAGATTTCTAGCTCTTTCAAAACAAGCGTTATAAGCGAAACTGTAATGAGCATTAATAATAGCCTATAATTAATTTCCGTTATTTTTCTGCCTTACCATTTCACTAATAACGTTTGTTCTACCGCATCTGAATTGTTGCAACTTATATCAATCTCTTCGTTATTACAAGGGGAATAATTTAAGATATAACAGATTTCTAGCTCTTTCAGAACAAGCGTTATAAGCGAAACTGTAATGAGCATTAATAATAGCCTATAATTAATTTCCGTTATTTTTCTGCCTTACCATTTCACTAATAACGTTTGTTCTACTGCATCTGAATTGTTCCAACTTATATCAATCTCTTCGTTATTATAAGGGGAACAATCTAGGATATAGTAGAGATTTCTAGCTCTTTCAGAACAAGCCTTATAAGCGAAACTGTAATGGGCATTAATAATAGCCTATAATTAATTTCCGTTATTTTTCTGCCTTACCATTTCACTAATAACGTTTGTTCTACCGCATCTGAATTGTTGCAACTTATATCAATCTCTTCGTTATTACAAGGGGAATAATTTAAGATATAACAGATTTCTAGCTCTTTCAGAACAAGCGTTATAAGCGAAACTGTAATGAGCATTAATAATAGCCTATAATTAATTTCCGTTATTTTTCTGTCTTACCATTTCACTAATAACGTTTGTTCTACTGCATCTGAATTGTTCCAACTTATATCAATCTCTTCGTTATTATAAGGGGAACAATCTAAGATATAGTAGAGATTTCTAGCTCTTTCAGAACAAGCCTTATAAGCGAAACTGTAATGGGCATTAATAATAGCCTATAATTAATTTCCGTTATTTTTCTGCCTTACCATTTCACTAATAACGTTTGTTCTACCGCATCTGAATTGTTGCAACTTATATCAATCTCTTCGTTATTACAAGGGGAATAATTTAAGATATAACAGATTTCTAGCTCTTTCAGAACAAGCGTTATAAGCGAAACTGTAATGAGCATTAATAATAGCCTATAATTAATTTCCGTTATTTTTCTGCCTTACCATTTCACTAATAACGTTTGTTCTACTGCATCTGAATTGTTCCAACTTATATCAATCTCTTCGTTATTATAAGGGGAACAATCTAAGATATAGTAGAGATTTCTAGCTCTTTCAGAACAAGCCTTATAAGCGAAACTGTAATGGGCATTAATAATAGCCTATAATTAATTTCCGTTATTTTTCTGCCTTACCATTTCACTAATAACGTTTGTTCTACGGCATCTGAATTGTTCCAACTTATATCAATCTCTTCGTTATTATAAGGGGAACAATCTAAGATATAGTAGAGATTTCTAGCTCTTTCAGAACAAGCCTTATAAGCGAAACTGTAATGGGCATTAATAATAGCCTATAATTAATTTCCGTTATTTTTCTGCCTTACCATTTCACTAATAACGTTTGTTCTACCGCATCTGAATTGTTGCAACTTATATCAATCTCTTCGTTATTATAAGGGGAACAATCTAAGATATAGTAGAGATTTCTAGCTCTTTCAGAACAAGCCTTATAAGCGAAACTGTAATGGGCATTAATAATAGCTTATAATTAATTTCCGTTATTTTTCTGCCTTACCATTTCACTAATAACGTTTGTTCTAACCGCATCTGAATTGTTGCAACTTATATCAATCTCTTCGTTATTACAAGGGGAATAATTTAAGATATAACAGATTTCTAGCTCTTTCAGAACAAGCGTTATAAGCGAAACTGTAATGAGCATTAATAATAGCCTATAATTAATTTCCGTTATTTTTCTGCCTTACCATTTCACTAATAACGTTTGTTCTACTGCATCTGAATTGTTCCAACTTATATCAATCTCTTCGTTATTATAAGGGGAACAATCTAAGATATAGTAGAGATTTCTAGCTCTTTCAGAACAAGCCTTATAAGCGAAACTGTAATGGGCATTAATAATAGCCTATAATTAATTTCCGTTATTTTTCTGCCTTACCATTTCACTAATAACGTTTGTTCTACCGCATCTGAATTGTTGCAACTTATATCAATCTCTTCGTTATTACAAGGGGAATAATTTAAGATATAACAGATTTCTAGCTCTTTCAGAACAAGCGTTATAAGCGAAACTGTAATGAGCATTAATAATAGCCTATAATTAATTTCCGTTATTTTTCTGCCTTACCATTTCACTAATAACGTTTGTTCTACTGCATCGGAATTGTTCCAACTTATATCAATCTCTTCGTTATTATAAGGGGAACAATCTAAGATATAGTAGAGATTTCTAGCTCTTTCAGAACAAGCCTTATAAGCGAAACTGTAATGGGCATTAATAATAGCCTATAATTAATTTCCGTTATTTTTCTGCCTTACCATTTCACTAATAACGTTTGTTCTACCGCATCTGAATTGTTGCAACTTATATCAATCTCTTCGTTATTACAAGGGGAATAATTTAAGATATAACAGATTTCTAGCTCTTTCAGAACAAGCGTTATAAGCGAAACTGTAATGAGCATTAATAATAGCCTATAATTAATTTCCGTTATTTTTCTGCCTTACCATTTCACTAATAACGTTTGTTCTACTGCATCTGAATTGTTCCAACTTATATCAATCTCTTCGTTATTATAAGGGGAACAATCTAAGATATAGTAGAGATTTCTAGCTCTTTCAGAACAAGCCTTATAAGCGAAACTGTAATGAGCATTAATAATAGCCTATAATTAATTTCCGTTATTTTTCTACCTTACCATTTCACTAATAACGTTTGTTCTACTGCATCTGAATTGTTCCAACTTATATCAATCTCTTCGTTATTACAAGGGGAATAATTTAAGATATAACAGATTTCTAGCTCTTTCAGAACAAGCGTTATAAGCGAAACTGTAATGAGCATTAATAATAGCCTATAATTAATTTCCGTTATTTTTCTGCCTTACCATTTCACTAATAACGTTTGTTCTACTGCATCTGAATTGTTCCAACTTATATCAATCTCTTCGTTATTATAAGGGGAACAATCTAAGATATAGTAGAGATTTCTAGCTCTTTCAGAACAAGCCTTATAAGCGAAACTGTAATGGGCATTAATAATAGCCTATAATTAATTTCCGTTATTTTTCTGCCTTACCATTTCACTAATAACGTTTGTTCTACCGCATCTGAATTGTTGCAACTTATATCAATCTCTTCGTTATTACAAGGGGAATAATTTAAGATATAACAGATTTCTAGCTCTTTCAGAACAAGCGTTATAAGCGAAACTGTAATGAGCATTAATAATAGCCTATAATTAATTTCCGTTATTTTTCTGCCTTACCATTTCACTAATAACGTTTGTTCTACTGCATCTGAATTGTTCCAACTTATATCAATCTCTTCGTTATTATAAGGGGAACAATCTAGGATATAGTAGAGATTTCTAGCTCTTTCAGAACAAGCCTTATAAGCGAAACTGTAATGGGCATTAATAATAGCCTATAATTAATTTCCGTTATTTTTCTGCCTTACCATTTCACTAATAAACGTTTGTTCTACCGCATCTGAATTGTTGCAACTTATATCAATCTCTTCGTTATTACAAGGGGAATAATTTAAGATATAACAGATTTCTAGCTCTTTCAGAACAAGCGTTATAAGCGAAACTGTAATGAGCATTAATAATAGCCTATAATTAATTTCCGTTATTTTTCTGCCTTACCATTTCACTAATAACGTTTGTTCTACTGCATCTGAATTGTTCCAACTTATATCAATCTCTTCGTTATTATAAGGGGAACAATCTAAGATATAGTAGAGATTTCTAGCTCTTTCAGAACAAGCCTTATAAGCGAAACTGTAATGGGCATTAATAATAGCCTATAATTAATTTCCGTTATTTTTCTGCCTTACCATTTCACTAATAACGTTTGTTCTACCGCATCTGAATTGTTGCAACTTATATCAATCTCTTCGTTATTACAAGGGGAATAATTTAAGATATAACAGATTTCTAGCTCTTTCAGAACAAGCGTTATAAGCGAAACTGTAATGAGCATTAATAATAGCCTATAATTAATTTCCGTTATTTTTCTGCCTTACCATTTCACTAATAACGTTTGTTCTACCGCATCTGAATTGTTGCAAATTATATTAATCTCTTCGTTATTATAAGGGGAACAATTTAAGATATAACAGAGATTTCTAGCTCTTTCAAAACAAGCGTTATAAGCGAAACTGTAATGAGCATTAATAATAGCCTATAATTAATTTCCGTTATTTTTCTGCCTTACCATTTCACTAATAACGTTTGTTCTACCGCATCTGAATTGTTGCAACTTATATCAATCTCTTCGTTATTACAAGGGGAATAATTTAAGATATAACAGATTTCTAGCTCTTTCAGAACAAGCGTTATAAGCGAAACTGTAATGAGCATTAATAATAGCCTATAATTAATTTCCGTTATTTTTCTGCCTTACCATTTCACTAATAACGTTTGTTCTACTGCATCTGAATTGTTCCAACTTATATCAATCTCTTCGTTATTATAAGGGGAACAATCTAGGATATAGTAGAGATTTCTAGCTCTTTCAGAACAAGCCTTATAAGCGAAACTGTAATGGGCATTAATAATAGCCTATAATTAATTTCCGTTATTTTTCTGCCTTACCATTTCACTAATAACGTTTGTTCTACCGCATCTGAATTGTTGCAACTTATATCAATCTCTTCGTTATTACAAGGGGAATAATTTAAGATATAACAGATTTCTAGCTCTTTCAGAACAAGCGTTATAAGCGAAACTGTAATGAGCATTAATAATAGCCTATAATTAATTTCCGTTATTTTTCTGCCTTACCATTTCACTAATAACGTTTGTTCTACTGCATCTGAATTGTTCCAACTTATATCAATCTCTTCGTTATTATAAGGGGAACAATCTAAGATATAGTAGAGATTTCTAGCTCTTTCAGAACAAGCCTTATAAGCGAAACTGTAATGGGCATTAATAATAGCCTATAATTAATTTCCGTTATTTTTCTGCCTTACCATTTCACTAATAACGTTTGTTCTACCGCATCTGAATTGTTGCAACTTATATCAATCTCTTCGTTATTACAAGGGGAATAATTTAAGATATAACAGATTTCTAGCTCTTTCAGAACAAGCGTTATAAGCGAAACTGTAATGAGCATTAATAATAGCCTATAATTAATTTCCGTTATTTTTCTGCCTTACCATTTCACTAATAACGTTTGTTCTACTGCATCTGAATTGTTCCAACTTATATCAATCTCTTCGTTATTATAAGGGGAACAATCTAAGATATAGTAGAGATTTCTAGCTCTTTCAGAACAAGCCTTATAAGCGAAACTGTAATGGGCATTAATAATAGCCTATAATTAATTTCCGTTATTTTTCTGCCTTAACCATTTCACTAATAACGTTTGTTCTACCGCATCTGAATTGTTGCAACTTATATCAATCTCTTCGTTATTACAAGGGGAATAATTTAAGATATAACAGATTTCTAGCTCTTTCAGAACAAGCGTTATAAGCGAAACTGTAATGAGCATTAATAATAGCCTATAATTAATTTCCGTTATTTTTCTGCCTTACCATTTCACTAATAACGTTTGTTCTACTGCATCTGAATTGTTCCAACTTATATCAATCTCTTCGTTATTATAAGGGGAACAATCTAAGATATAGTAGAGATTTCTAGCTCTTTCAGAACAAGCCTTATAAGCGAAACTGTAATGAGCATTAATAATAGCCTATAATTAATTTCCGTTATTTTTCTGCCTTACCATTTCACTAATAACGTTTGTTCTACTGCATCTGAATTGTTCCAACTTATATCAATCTCTTCGTTATTATAAGGGGAACAATCTAAGATATAGTAGAGATTTCTAGCTCTTTCAGAACAAGCCTTATAAGCGAAACTGTAATGGGCATTAATAATAGCCTATAATTAATTTCCGTTATTTTTCTGCCTTACCATTTCACTAATAACGTTTGTTCTACCGCATCTGAATTGTTGCAACTTATATCAATCTCTTCGTTATTACAAGGGGAATAATTTAAGATATAACAGATTTCTAGCTCTTTCAGAACAAGCGTTATAAGCGAAACTGTAATGAGCATTAATAATAGCCTATAATTAATTTCCGTTATTTTTCTGCCTTACCATTTCACTAATAACGTTTGTTCTACTGCATCTGAATTGTTCCAACTTATATCAATCTCTTCGTTATTATAAGGGGAACAATCTAAGATATAGTAGAGATTTCTAGCTCTTTCAGAACAAGCCTTATAAGCGAAACTGTAATGGGCCATTAATAATAGCCTATAATTAATTTCCGTTATTTTTCTGCCTTACCATTTCACTAATAACGTTTGTTCTACCGCATCTGAATTGTTGCAACTTATATCAATCTCTTCGTTATTACAAGGGGAATAATTTAAGATATAACAGATTTCTAGCTCTTTCAGAACAAGCGTTATAAGCGAAACTGTAATGAGCATTAATAATAGCCTATAATTAATTTCCGTTATTTTTCTGCCTTACCATTTCACTAATAACGTTTGTTCTACTGCATCTGAATTGTTCCAACTTATATCAATCTCTTCGTTATTATAAGGGGAACAATCTAAGATATAGTAGAGATTTCTAGCTCTTTCAGAACAAGCCTTATAAGCGAAACTGTAATGAGCATTAATAATAGCCTATAATTAATTTCCGTTATTTTTCTGCCTTACCATTTCACTAATAACGTTTGTTCTACTGCATCTGAATTGTTCCAACTTATATCAATCTCTTCGTTATTATAAGGGGAACAATCTAAGATATAGTAGAGATTTCTAGCTCTTTCAGAACAAGCCTTATAAGCGAAACTGTAATGGGCATTAATAATAGCCTATAATTAATTTCCGTTATTTTTCTGCCTTACCATTTCACTAATAACGTTTGTTCTACCGCATCTGAATTGTTGCAACTTATATCAATCTCTTCGTTATTACAAGGGGAATAATTTAAGATATAACAGATTTCTAGCTCTTTCAGAACAAGCGTTATAAGCGAAACTGTAATGAGCATTAATAATAGCCTATAATTAATTTCCGTTATTTTTCTGCCTTACCATTTCACTAATAACGTTTGTTCTACTGCATCTGAATTGTTCCAACTTATATCAATCTCTTCGTTATTATAAGGGGAACAATCTAAGATATAGTAGAGATTTCTAGCTCTTTCAGAACAAGCCTTATAAGCGAAACTGTAATGAGCATTAATAATAGCCTATAATTAATTTCCGTTATTTTTCTGCCTTACCATTTCACTAATAACGTTTGTTCTACTGCATCTGAATTGTTCCAACTTATATCAATCTCTTCGTTATTATAAGGGGAACAATCTAAGATATAGTAGAGATTTCTAGCTCTTTCAGAACAAGCCTTATAAGCGAAACTGTAATGGGCATTAATAATAGCCTATAATTAATTTCCGTTATTTTTCTGCCTTACCATTTCACTTATAACGTTTGTTCTAATGTACCTATATTTGTTCTTATAGAAACGTCTTAACTCTTTGAGAAAAAGGAAGGATGGTGGGGTGGCAAAGCGAAGGGCAAGCAGCCTTCACTTATTTTTGAAGAACATTTCAACGAAGAAAATAATGTAATTAATGTAACTAATGTAATTAATTGTTTATATTAAAGATTGCATTTGCCAATTAAAATTTGTTATCCTGTGTTATCTTTATTTGTCTCACGGTTGGTTACGCCGGCGAAAAAAAGTACATTTTTCTGGCAGGTGGGAAATTTACAGCGAAGTCCAAATTTTCAATTATTTAAAAATCCTGTTTTCTTTTATTTTTTTCTTTATTTTTTTTCAGTCAATCGTCGAAATTCCGTTTAATAACCCACTATACCATGCTCGGTCGCCAAAAAAAAATACCTTTTACTGGCCGGAGGAAAATTCTTAGCGAAACGCCGCGCGTTCTCAACGCGTTTTTTTACGAAAAAAACGAAAAATACCCGTGGGACCACGTTTTTTAGGGTCTCCGTGCGATGCTGATCATTTTCTGTTATGGAATTTAAGACCCTTTTTTTAAAATTTTAAAATTTTTTTGAAAACTGTATTTTTTGCTGATTATGCAAAAAAAGGCAAAATTATACTATGTAGAGACTAAGCTATTTAAGATACAAATTCCAAGCTTACATATGTTAGACACAATTAGGATCTAAATACAAAAATCATGTTACCATAGCAACCTACCGTTTCTAAATATAGATATTTGATCAGGGACCAAATCCACAAAGGCCACCAAAAAAAAATCCACAAAGGCCACTAAGCCAGGAACCGGTCCCTGAAACGTCCACAAAGGCCACTTTTTTCAGGGACCGAAAATCCACAAAGGCCACATCCACAAAGGCCACTTGGAAAAAAAAGTGGCCTTTGTGGAATGGCCTTTGTGGACTCTTTATCCACAAAGGCCATCGGTGTTCCACAAAGGCCACCCACAAAGGCCACTTTTTTTTCAAGAACCTAGCACTATTAAGAACCTCAGGCTGAAATTAAGAATTTATTATATAAGAATATAAGAACCTATCCCAGGCTGATTTGGTAAAATGTAGGTTCTTGTTAGCGGGTTTTTACTGTACTATATATGGTAGTTTATGTAGTAGTTCTTTTTTAGAAGAAATTATATAGTTGATTTTCTACAAACAATAGTGATCTAGTTTTAGTCATAAACAATGGTTTCACTAGATTAATATCTAATCGGAAGGAAATGCCAATATTAATCTTTCTCAGGGTTGTCCTGGTAGTAGCATTTTTCGCAACTGGTCTCATTGGTGACACCCGTAATTTCACCATCACAATTTTTCTAACTATGGTTTTAGTCTGGTCAGATTACATTCATACTTTAGAAAATGCTAGAATGATGAAAATGTTTGTCAGAATTCATTAACCCTCTCAACCCTGAATTCCCTTTTAGTATTTTACTCTGGCTAATGCCAGACGATTTTACTCGTCATATTGGGAGGCTGCTAGGATTGAAAGGGTTAAAACCTATCTCAATTAACCCTCTCAATCCGGAATTCTCTTTTAGTATTTTACTCTGGCTAACACCAAGGGTTGAAAGGGTTAAGTTAAGTTAAAGAAAACCAATACAGATTTAATGATATGGCCAGTTTAGTTTATTTCCATTAATTAACAATTAAGCTATAACTACACTATAATACACTCGAATAACTATTATATAAAATTACAGAATAAATATTTACAGAATAAATAGTTCTTAGGATATACAAGAATACCATTATTCCATCTCAACCATATTCGGCATGTCAATAAGGTACATTTTGTTGTTGTGCTCAACTTTAATACACTTGCTCACTATTTCATGCAATTGTAGTGAAACAACTAGTTGTGAAGATTCTGATACCTCTGATAAAAAATTCAGAAGCTATATTGAAAAGAGCACACCTGAACAATCTATTATTTACAATGTTAATAGGCCTGCACGTCGGAACATTATATTTACAACAGGCACATTGCTCATGATGCTGGATGGCACAATTACATTGCTTTAAAGTAACTAAACCTTTTATTTTACAGTACAATGTTCTGCCTTGACTTCTTGCTTTGATATAGCAGTTTTTACGTTTGGCAGATCTCTGATACTGTTCAGTATCATAAAGCTTTCCATTCCATATGAATCGGTTGTATTCATACACACCTTTGTTCACTACTCCACCAGCAGCCTCTGTCAAGGATACACTTTCCTCAATGGAAATATCCCGAATCTTCGCGTTGCTTAACGCCATTAGATTCTCAGCTAGTCTTACAGCTCTTCTTGTTTCGGTTTTCCCATGTATTAGCTTCTGTAAGACTTCGTTTACATGCTCATTTCCTTGGACACTTTGTTTCATGAAAACAGGCAAAGTCTTCATGATAGCATATGTTTGGCATACCTGGTCAGAAACATACTGTGTTCCCTGAATCATTTTCTTCAAGATGGCATTGTTACTTTCAAAAGTGAAAGTAGAAACTGCCCACAACGGCCCACACATCTGTGTACTTTTAGCCAGGTGAGACAACTGGTGGACATTGAACGTGCAATTACCAACTCCATACAGCTCTTCCATCTTGACAATGAAGAAATCGAGTGCAGCTTTGACTTTCATCAAGTCGTCTGGTGAAATACAGGTGCCAAGCAGCTTATGAAGACTCCATACAAACGAAAAATAGTGATTCAAAAATGGCAAGGGTAGAATACCTTGTAAAACAATAAGAGAATAATAGAGGACAAAAGTTTTGTACTCATTGGCTTTCCAGTGTTCACGTGTTGTTATTGATCGTGGCAACCGTCTGACTTCTTTCGGAACAGCAATGTTCTTTAGGTTGGTGTCGTACATTGCTTGTTTGGAAGGCTGTCCAATGTACCAAGGGTTTTCATGGTTGCTGGTCTCAAACCACAAGGACGTAAGTTGACGTGCCACTCCAAGTAGGGCACAGTGCAAGAAGTCAGGGACAAAACCATTTACTAAGTCAAAGTGACTAATTCTGGAAAGCATACTTGGTCCCTTTACACCATACTGGGGGGTTTTCTTCTCCAGGGCTTGTACTGCAAATAATTCCATCTCTTGTTGGGTTCGTTCTTTTTGAGCCTCATCAAATGGGTATGCTCTGGCATAGCCTTTACCGCGGACCACTTGTATTCCTAGAATACAATATTGATATGCTAAAAATCGAATACCAGCACCATGCAAAAATGTTTTAAACACATTTATACTAATAAAAAGCCTATAATTATTGAAAATTTCAAATCTCATGCCCTGCACTTGTAAAAACATACCTGGATGAAGACACCAATCACAACCACAGATCCCATTGAACTGCTTTGTATTTTTCAGTTTCGGCCTTGCAGGGGCATCAGCTGAACAAATAGGTGCAAAAACCCGAACACGGCGACCATTGAACAAAAAACCTATAAGAAAATTAAAGATTCGTCTTGTTACGTAAATGTACACTCCACATTGCCAACAATTATATATACCTGTCTCTTCCATTACAGTGGGTAAATTTATTGCACAAACTCGCTAACCAATACCATGGTTACTGTACAAAAATAAACCGGATACACAAAAGCAATGAATAGCCGCGGAATCATTCTCAGTGCTAATTTTATACACAAGAAATTACTGATAGATTGGTAAGATGTATGTACGCAGAGAATGTACTGGTCTGATGTATTGGTTCGCCAGTTTTAGCAGTAACAATGAGAACAATACAACATTAATATCAACATGGCATCATTACTTTGGAGAAATATCCCACACCATTCAGCTTACTGTATCATTACCTTGAGTTGCTAAATGTTCTGTTTCTTCAACAAATGGATGAAGGAGAAGGTCCATGTTAAGTTTACATTTTGAAAACCATAATGCCGGCATGATTATGTTGTTCTTTCGCAGATCTACAGGCAGCTCTAGAACAGTGCAGTGGATTGGCCAAAGATCCTGATTAGATGACCTGGCGAAAAAAAAAGACAAAGCAGCACATAACTAACTGATAGTGTGGTCTAGTACAGTACCAGTAGTTATACATATATAAAAACCCTAGGGAGCCACCTTAAGTCAAACTCTATAATTCACACATCTGCACTACTTACAAGTGTAAAGTCAAACATTACAGAAAACCACATACCGGAATACAGGAACTCCATCAGCATTCCATAGCAGTGAGATGTCGTTGGGCCCATAACCGTGAACTTCTTTGAGCTGTTTGTACAGATCCCCATCTGTAGCATCTGTTATACAATCACCATGATCCTTCTCAGTTTTGGTTGAGTAGACAGTCGGCAATGGTATCATCTTGTAGTAATAACGTAAGTTGAGACTGGAGTAACCAATATGAAAAATACCATTTATTCATCTTGGCAGTTTCCACAGACTTTGAAACATGGCATGAGCACACTGTATCTGCATCACACATATCGCTTGGTCCAAAGTAGAATGTGCAATCTCCACAAAAGTAATGACGGACAAAAGTTTGGTGATTAAACTTCTTGTAGAAGAGGTATTTTGTCTCAGGTACAACATTAGGTAAGTGCATGTTCATTATGGTTAGAAAATCATTCAGTGCTTGATCTGTCAGTTGGTGCTTCAGTACAAATGACATTAAAAGCAATAGTGACTGATTGTGTGTCAGATCTGCACCCTCATAAATTGGTTGATTCCCACCACTTACAAAACCAAAGTTGTGGTCTTCTTCATTATCATTGCTGCTATATTCAGCACCTTCATTGAATATATCACTGCTTTCTTCAAAGATATCACTGCTAATACTGCTATAGGCATGTTCACTTTCTGTATCAGAAGGAAAATGGTCAACAAAGGAAGCTGGTTCATCAATGTCCAGCTCATCCTCATCACATGAAGGATAGCTTAGTTCAATGAGTCTCTCAGATTGGACTGTGTTTATACATGTAGGCAAAGTGATTGTTTGTCTCAGGTTGTTGTAGACTGTTTGGTTCAGCAATGTACTCTGCTTCACTTCTCCAACGTGTAGTTCTAGGAACAACAGCTGTATCCTCCCTCAAATATTCTTTATACCTTCTTTTTGACATACTGGTAGCTATGAGTGAAATTACATTGCACACGTCACCTATTAATTAAAGACAACCCATTTTAATTCAAAACTTCTATTTGCAAAAAAACATAACCCTAAACATAATGTTGGGCAGTCAGTATGTCCACTAAATGGCAACATCTATTTATTGAATGCTAAAAAAAAACCAACAGTATTTTCTGTGCTTATCATTTATGTTGAAATACATTGTGAGCTTGTGGTAATAGGCAAGTGGCACTTCTAGCCACTGCTGGATTACAGAATGAATAGCTGGATACAAGTCTATCACAGTCAAACTGGATGTTCTTTCCCACATGACCTTGCATTATTAACAGCAACATTGCAATGTTGACATGCAAATGGTACACAGCGAGCTTGGCAAGTTGCTAAAAATTCACATTTTAAATATCGAACTTCACATAATATGAAGTTCTATTGAATGTCAGAACAATTAACTCTAAGTAAACTTCATGTTAAGTGAAATTCGATATTTACAGTAAAAGACAAATATTTAGCAACTTGCAAAGAAATCGCGGTGTACATTTGCAAGTCAACATTACAATGTTGCTGTCAATATTGCAAGGTTGTGCAGGAAAGAATATCCGGTTTGACTGTAAATCACAATACTAACTGCAATCTAGTGCAATGAGCCTATGCATGGCACTAGATAGTACAATAACATGCTCAAGTTCCCAAAACAGATAATGTTTTCTTGGCATGGATTTTTTTCTTGGTTTTGTTGACATTATTTTATACAAAAATAAGAAAAAATTAAAGGCATTAATTTACAAAAGAAATAGATGCAGCGTGATTATCGAGTTATAACACTCAAGAATCTACTGTATAACTTGACAATTGCCCTTGTGGTTTACATACATCTGAGCTCTCATGCTGTTTATTTTAAAATCGATAATCGCATGCAGCACTTTATACAATCAGTTTAGGGGAGAACAATTAGATTATTAATGTGTGGAACATGTAAATACAAAAAAAAAAATATCAAGCAAGCTCTTATACAGTATTTAAAAAATACTGGTTGAATCGAGCAATCAAAAAATGGGTATTGTTTTAAGTATTTTGATGTTGAAAACATCAAGCAGCTAAAAAATCATACAACCCCCATCAAAAATCTAATGGTCCACCCCTTTAATATATTTCAAAGAAAGCAAGGTTGCCAACACTGTATTAAAATACCACTCCTAAATACACTTCCATATTCTAACGAATGATTGCCAGCATTTGAACTTATTCTTGGTCATAGATCAGCAAAACCTTTCGCTTCTCTTTCTTCATAATTGGACAAGCCCTGCATTAAGTTATCTTCAAAAATTTTTAAGATCGAGTATTTAATAAAACCACATTTTTTCTTCTGCTTCCGGTTGTCTTATATATTAAATTACAGCAGGCGATATTACAAGCACGATTACAGTAATTCTTAAGTATGTGACTATTCAAGTACTAAATACTTACCCTTACCTCGACCAATAGATGATGGAAGATGGCAATTGGGAAGCAGTAGTGATGTCCTATATTTAGTTTATGGTTTATCCTCCGAGTTCTCGATCGAACAAATGCTCTCGTGTCATATGTATCTCCGCCGTTACGATCGTTGCACGAGTACACGAATCCAACACGAGCCTACACGACCATGCCCAAAAATGGGAATACTCGTCTATTGCGTCATGCATCTGAACACGTGATGAGTGACCTCGGCCGTGCCTCGGCGTACAGCAATTCATTTCAAGTTTTGGCGGCCATTTCGAAAGTCTTTTCTATTTCTCAGCAGTTCGCCACTCTCTCAAACGTAATATTCAAGAAACATGGCTTTTGCTTTAGTGCATTTCTATCAGGAGAATATGTGGGATGTTATTCCTTACTCTGATGTCGTCCTTGATGACGAACATATAAAAGAAAATGATGCCGTTGAGGGAATTAAAACTTTAGTTCTATGGAGAGCAAAAGGAAAATCGTCTAAGGTCCCTGCTGAGATAATAAAGGTTTCAGGTTGGTGATTAATCTTTTTACAGGAACAATCTTTTGGTTGTATTGTCATATTAAAGTGGGATACTATTGTGTTCTATATGTGTTCTATAAAGTCCACACGGACGCCATTTTAATCGTCACTGGTCTTGTTACAATTATAAAATATATAAAATGCAAGTGGTAAATCAATAAATAAATATTAACATTGACTTGCAATCAAACAAGATAACTATTGAGATGATATAAAGCTGTTGATCATTATCAGATTGCATTCGATGGATTTGATAAAAAAGGATTGTATTTGTCTAATAATTGTCTATTTTATGATGCTCTAAATGGTCTTCCCCACTGTGTGTGGGGGAGGGGGCATTGCCAGCAGGGTATGCGGTAAGTTGGGGTATGGGGTACAGACTAACTGTAAGTTGCCACTACCCACATCAGGTTGAGCCTGTATCTCAGAAATATTATATTTCCTTATATATAAACAGATGATAAAGACTATTTGCTGAAAGTCATGAAAGGAGAGGATATTTCACCGATAAAGAAAGGCAAAGGATGTCGTAAGCGGATAAATAATGCGAAGTATTTTGATGAAAGCGATAATGATGTAGAACTGTCAGAAGAACTGGTAAGATATCTGTTTTTCAATGGTGTGTTTTTGCATAATTTTTAAATATATCATAGGGTAATTATCTAATCTTTCTCCTTGTAGCATCTAATCTTATCCAATCTTTCTCCTTTTAGCCTGCGGTGGCTGCAAAAAGGTTGAAAACAGCCTCAAAGAAAGCTGAATTGAACCGTTCAGACAGTCTTGCTAGAATAATTAAGGAGAGATTATGCAAGGTTTGTACTTGACAAATTCATGTTTGGTTCTTATAAAGCAAAAATGTTTTGTTAGCTGTGTAAGTATTATTATTGAGAATAGATTATTGTGATGCCAAGCCTTAAAATATTGGTCAGACATGGATGTTGTCTGACCAATTTGTGAAATTACAGATTTTAATTACTTCTTCCCACAAGGGCCCTACGACACATTTATGACACACATGTCAGACCACGAATCACAGACCTAGGTGTTGATTTTATGGAGGGAGGAAAACCGGATAACCCGGAAAAAAAACCTCGAAGCACAGGAGAGACCAACTAAACTCTACTCACATGAGTGTTCCAAGCTCGAGAACAGGGTTATTCCCAGACGGTCACCCATCCAAGTACTAACCCCGTCGAACCGGACTTAACTTTTGGTGAGGCAGCGCCCTACCAGCACACGCCACCCGTGCAACGTTTGGTGAGAGGCAGTGCCCTAACAGCACACGCCACCCGTGCATGAAGGAAACTGCCTGACAAACTTTCTGACACATGTGAAATTGAGGTTATAGTTAATTGTCCAATCAGAGTGTATTGTTGTCTACATGAACTGTAGAGCAGTGTGGGGTGCTGAAGATATGTCCTTGCCCCTTAATGGGTTAGCTTAGATCTGAAGCCATCTTAGCTCTAGATCTGCCTTAATATCGTGCATATTTACCATTTGTAATACTATAATTACCTCGTTTTCCTTTACTTTCTGATGAGTTGGTGCAATGTCATAAAGGGCTTCACTGACTTAATACATGTAGATGTAGAGGTAGGATTAGACTAATACAACCCTATGTGATATTGCACAGGGTTGTATTAGTCTAATCCTACCTCATTAAACTGCATGTGGATGATTAATTTGAGCAATGGTATTGGTCACAATGAAAAAGGATGTTAGAGAGTCCCCAGTGTTGATGATAGACAACACAAGTTGACAGCTGTTGGCAAGCATGCCAGCAACTGAACCAGATGTCCCTATGTCCTTACAGGTACATTAAAAAGTCTGCAAAACTCTTACCGCATTTTCGCTACACGTGGGACTGCACAAGCAATTCTGCCCATGCTCAATAATATTCATATATTCCCATAATTTTCGTCACTTCTGTAATCATGATAAACCTGAGTCACTTCGGTAATCATGGTAATTGTATTAATTACAAATTAATAACATGAAATTAGGTGCACCAGCTATTACACCTCCCGCTCACCTTGGGCCATTTAGTAAATCGGGCTAATTTTACTAAATGACCCAGGTGAGTGGGAGGTTTAATAATAGGTAATTGCATGATATTACTTATAATAATACATTGTCACTGTGTCAATATTAATTTGCACTCATATTAATAAGCTCTTCAAGCTTATTTTTGAGCTGAATGTCTCAAGTCGTTGGATATTTGTCCAACTCAAAGTCTTCGCAGGCATTTTGTCTTACTAGCTGCTCTGCAAAACATATTTGAAGGCCTGCAAAGCCAATAAAATTTCAATTTATTGTATATGTATAGCAAAACCAGCAACAGGAAGATGTGTTTTGTAATGATGAATGCAAGCATAAGAAAGAAAATCAGGTGATTGAGGAAAAAATCAAAATGCTGCAGAAAGAAAATGATAGACTTCGTGACCATATTGCAAGCACTGATGGTAAGTTTTACTTCAATCAAAATTGCATTTAGTAGCAAATTGAGGTTGTTCCTTTGACTGTAGCTCCATGGCTAGACTGTTATTCACTCACCAATCATAGAATGGTACATGAATTATTGAGTTCACTGTTCACTTGTTTGTACAACCCAAGCTAGCAAAATCTTCAACTTAGTAGTTATTGATCTATTTTATTTGCTTCTAATTGTTGGCAGACTTGAAAAGCTCTCTGAAAAAACTGAAGAGATATGTAGCCAATTTGGAAGGTGCTCCAAGAATGCCATCTCCAGTATCTGGAGAGTCTTCAGCCTCAACACGAAGCTTTTCACCATCAGGATCGTCATCGTCATCTGGCAGATCTTCACCATTAGCAATTGGCAGGTCTTCACCCATGGCAACTGGCAGATCCTCACCCATGGCAACTGGCAGATCCTCACCCATGGCAACTGGCAGAACTTCACCCACAGCAACTTGTGTGACAACCAATTCCCAGATATTGATGACAACCAACAACACAACCAGTTTTCCACAACCAGTCACCTATTACACCATGTCAAAATTCCACTGGAGAAGAATTCGATTTTATGCCAGAGGAGGATGAGCACACCGACAATGCAGTAGAATGTACCCAAGATATCGATGAAACACCTGGTACTAGTAATATATCTTCTGATATGGTATGTATCACTATTTCTATTCTATGCACCTAAATTTAACAATTATCAGGTTATTACTTATATATACATACAGTATACAACTGTAAAAATTGCATTCCTTTTTGGGGTTTTTTACACATGTGATGTCATACTTTTTCACAATTATCAAGAATTTTTCCACCAAAATGCCAAATTAGTAACCAGCTCGCGTGCTCTCATAACACTCGAGGGAGCCACCTTAAGGCATGGTATTTTACAGTTTTTTTCTTTGCTAGAAGTTCTAGCATACCGTTTACATTGTATGAACTATTGTAATTATCTGGCATTAGCCATAGTAAAATTGGAAAACATTGTCTGGATTGGAATAGGCAAAGTGACTTTATGTTATCAGGCAATACATTCTGAAAATGTTTTGAACCAACGGAACTACGTATATGAATATATTACTTATCTTAAAGATATGTATAAGGATCGAACCTGAGCCACAATTTGCACCTATTTTTTTTGTAGGTTGTCTTAGGACCTGGTTTGGTAATATCAAAAACAGTGTTGAAGAGAATTAAAATAAGGAAAGTAGGGACCTATGTGGCAAGTATCATGGGGGCTACACTGTCCAGAGAGCACATGGCCACCCATAGCTATAAAGGACAAAAGGGGAAAAAATGGTCAAGTGAAGCCCAGGCTTGATGCCACATATACTACTTCATTAATTGGTAAGTTATAATTAAAGTATTATGTATGTTGGAAAAGGCTTCTTCAATTAGTAATGAGTATTTAAGATATTTTGATAAGCACCCCGTTTTGGCAGCAGTTTTCATTTGGGAATTGGTAGTACAATTATTTTTTGTTTTTGTTCTATAGGGCATGCAAAAAATGTGCAATATTCAGATATGCCACGTCAAGTGATTGAAGAAGATATTGTAAAGGCGATTAAATTCAAGCTCAACAATGAGGAACAGGCGTGGAAGAAACAACACGATGAGAAGCCTAAGAAAGAGTAACATTGTCATATTACTGTACAAGGATGTGAACTCTGTATATACAGTCTGTATATAAAACAATGGATATATTAAAAATCTTTGCCTTCATTGCAATTATTTTCCTCTTGTTAAATAGCCTCAACATAATGCAGGTTTTTTTTTCTTCTGCTGCATGATTACTAAGTTTGAATTAATTTAGTTAGTGAATAGCTTGCCAACTATGCATCACAAACGGGTAGTTATATTAACTACAACTGTCTTCTAGTAAGTAATTGTACTAGTTTATATAAGCAGTCCACTACTACAGTTCTAAAAACTATGGTTTCAATATAAGATATATTTACCCAGAAACTATAGTTTTTTTTAGAACAAAGTAATTAAGTTCTTTGAAAAACTATACTACCTAAAAACTATAGTTACGAAAACTATAGTTTTGACCACTATAGTCTAAATAACTATAGTTTTTGTTCCAAAATACTAGTTTTTTTAAAACTATAGTTTTTGAATCTTAAAACTATAGTTTTTTAACACTATAGTTTTTGAGTCTTTAAAACTATAGTTTAAATAACTATAGTTTTTGTTCCAAAATACTATAGTTTTTTAAAACTACAGTTTTAGGGTCTTAAAACTATAGTTTATTTTTGTAAGGGCGGTATCCTTGTCCTCATCTGTTTAACTTATCAAATGACATTTTGGTGGACCTGTCATCATTTTCCAGGCTAGTAGTGTTGCCATTAACATCTTTGACTTGAATAGAATCCAGAGTTAGACCAAACGAATCAAGAAACCAAAGTGCTCTTTCTGCTCTGGTTTTGAGCTCTTTCACCTTCCTGTTTTTTATGACGTTTTCCAAGTTCATGAACTGGCTTGCCAGTATTTAGAAAATTGTCATGCAACTCCTACAAGCACCGTTCTGCTCAAGGTTATCCAGGTAGAAACTATGTTCTGTGTTCTGTTGCCCAATCATATCTAACTCCTTCTCCAGATTTTTCACACTACCCTTTACAGTCATCAAATTCCTCCACAAGTTGTTGACATCTGCTGTCAAGTTCTGCAACTTCTCGAGCCAATTCTATGTTGTCGTTTTTACATTTTTCAAAACATTTCCTCATATTGCTGATGTTGACAATCTCTTCCTGGTATATTTTAAACGACCATACCTTCTTTAAAAAATTATTCCTTGTGCGACCTCTTTTCCCTATACTTTGTGAGTAAACCCTGCAGGCTTTGATCCTCACACGCTCCTCGACTTTCTCTGCCCCTGGTTCAACAAGAAAAGGTAAATGTTCTGTACTTAAGCGAAGAAGTTCCAGGTAAGTTACATTCACCATCGTAGTTTTCAAATGCCGCCATTTAAGCAGTACTTGGTGAGGTATTTGGACAGTCAAACATGTACCATCCTGCACATCTGAAGAATATTCAGCAATTCGTATTTGAAAATCATTTTTTAATTGCTCTTTCCAAGAACAATTACCAGACATGTGGAGACGAATATGATATATAAAAGATTCACATTGCAATTGTATTTGTAAACCAAAATCAAGATGTAAACATTTTGAATTTAAATAAACCGCGCTTTACCGCGCAAATAAATGGTAACGACTGCTGCCCAATAAACGGGCTCATTTAATTTCCGGCCCATATAATATTGTACACAAAGTACTTGGAATAGCGGTAGATACACAACTGACCAAACATATTATATTCACGAGAAAGGAGGGGAAATTTGCTTTGAAATGCAGTTTTTTTTACTTATTTTGGTCCATAGATGGGGCCGAGATATTGAACTTTGAAAATTTTAGCAGGGATTATTACTGATATTAGGTGAATTGTCTTTGAAGCACAGTTTTCAACCAGCTGAAGTAATCATCGAAACTAAATATGCTCGTCAACGAGTATTGAGGTAGGCTCATTTTAAGTATGCTTTATCATGATCCGTCTGAACATTTTTACTTTCGTCCTCAATTCAGCGACAATCGCAATATATAAACTATGATTTTCGGGATTTTGGCAGAATCCTTACTGCCCTTATACAAAATTTTAACTTTTATCGTTTTTTAAAAACGTCTCTTAAGTAATCATGAAGTTTTATAAATCAGCTTTAATTTCTTTACAATCTGCTAGATTATATGTTAACCATTGAAGGCCCGTCTGAACATTTTTTATTTAAATTGTTCTGTGAGGATATTAAGTGAAATGGTTCAGAGGCTATATGATTTCCATACAAATCACCGCGCATATTCCGACGGTAATTCTACCCTCTAAATTGGATTGCAAAATCGCATGTCC
This sequence comes from Paragorgia papillata, assembly GCA_035771165.1. Lineage (NCBI taxonomy): Eukaryota > Metazoa > Cnidaria > Anthozoa > Scleralcyonacea > Coralliidae > Paragorgia > Paragorgia papillata. Next base: position 229,802 of record JAWNZC010000366.1, on the reverse strand, counting down.
CGAATTTCTAGCGATGTCTTTTGTTTAGGTTCATTTGCATTGAGTTTGTGTCATGTGAAGTACGTCGTTTGACCCGGGCCTAAGAGCATGGCTAGCGGGCTACCCGGGTTGATTCTGGCCATGCCATTCTTTCCTCGACCGCAAAAAGAGATTTGAATTAACGTTAGGATGTGCTTACATCCGAAACTAAACCAATTCTTCTTTGTAAATTTAGTTCATGCAAGTTTCCAAACCACAGTACAATTCTGATCAATCGCGTGAGCCCGGTTAACCGGGATAGCGCGGCTGATGTAAACAGCCCCTATATTAATATTCACATTTTTTCTATTGTGACTTCTGTCAACCCCATGTGAAAAATAATTACGCTCGTGGTGAATAAATCACATATGCCCTCGTGGCCTCAAAATAACCTATATTTCATTTCAACCACTTACGTTTACAAAATATTTCAATAACAATGCCAAAATGCGCTTCTCATATTCAAAATCACACTCCTCACAGCACGTCACAATTGATCGTCTTAATACAGTCCGAAATATTTTTCGTGGCTCAAACAAAAATTTGCTGCATTTTTCTTTACAAGTTCTAAATAATTTTTCTACCTTTACTCTAATTTTATTCAATTTCCGAAAATTGAACTCCATTTTTAATGAATTCCTCCCAATTTCGAAGTTTCTTCTCATCTCTGCGCCGCCACTTGTTCCGGCGGCCTACATCTATGCAGCAACATATAGCTATATTTCAAAAATCATGTAATATTTAAAACACGTGATGCGAGTGTTTAGAATGGCTTCAAAAACGATTCGTTATTGGATGTTATGTTCATTAGTATTCTTTATATAAAATTGTATGTTCATTAGTATTCTTTCTGACGTCAAGAAGTTTTATTCAGGTATAAAACCACGGACATGGTACTGATTTCCTTTCTGTTTTCCTCGTGAATTATTAATGAGTTTTTTAAAGGATCTTAAAAACATTAATTACATCTCTGCCATTCAAATAACAAAAACAATTACTTTTTAATGCTAATTTTTCATAATTTTAGCGCTGCAATAACCCCTAAATCAATCTGTCCATTCTTTATCGCTTGACTAAGTCCCAATTAATTGTTCACTGCCCATTAACAGTGGAAGATAATCCGCTGAATTTATACATGCCAACCGAAGCATATCAGAAATGACATTTGCAACCTTAAGGAAAACGCTAAGGTCTTATTTTGTCAGATATCGCCCGCCTGTTCATCAACGGATAATCTGTCTCCGCAGCAGATAACAAGTCAACTCAGGTAAGATAATAGCACTTTATTAACTACAACACATGTTCTTTTCCCCCCTCTGTCTCGCAAATATTTCATAGACTTCCCTAACGTTTCTAACTCCAATTGTTTCGCCAGATATCGCCCGCCTGTTCATTTACGGGACAATCCGTCTGCATCATCCTAGGAGATAACAAGTCAACTCAGGTAAGATAATAGCACCACGATGACCTTTAAAAAGTTAAATAACGTATGAATGCCAGTTAAACTATTTACCAACATCATTCATTGTTAAAGAAAGCTGAAAAAGTATAAATCACCTCATTTCAAACAGTGAAAAAATAACATGAGTTCATTTAAAGCACTTAACCATTACAAAATCACAAAATAACAATGGTAAAATCTGCCTCTGATGTTCAAAAGTCACTCGCCATACCACATTACAATTCATGACCTTAAAAAGTTAGATAACCTATTGATGCCATTTAAACTATTTAACAGCATCATTTGAGTGTTTAAAAAAGCTGAAAAATAATAAATCAGGTCATTTCAAACAGTTCTGTTTAGAAAATATCCAAATAATAATTATTGAATAATGTTGTGATATCTGAAAAAATTCTTACAGCACTCAAAACTATTGTAAGGGAAAAACAAGAAATAATGCATAAATGATATTGCTAATGTTTATGAATCTTATTGATGCTTAAAGAAAAGCAGGAAAAAATAACATGAGTTCATTTCAATCACTTACCTTTACAAAAATCTGAGAATAACAATGGTAAAATCTGAGAATAAACAATGGTAAAATCTGCTTCTGATATTAAAAAGTCACTCGCCATACGACATTACAGTTCATGACCTTAAAAAGTTAAGTAACTTATTAATGCTATTTAAACTATTTAACAGCATCATTTGAGTGTTTAAGAAAGCTGGAAAATAATAAATCAGCTCATTTCAAACAGTTCTGTTTAGAAAATATCCAAATAATAATTATTGAATAATGTTGTGATATCTGAAAAAATTCTTACAGCACTCAAAACTATTCTAAGGGGAAAAACAAGAAACAATGCATAAATGATACTGCTACATGTAATGTTTATGAATTTTATTGACTCTTAAAGAAAGCAGGGAAAAAATTAATAACATGAGTTCACTTAACAAAATCTCAGAATAAAAATGGTAAAATCTGGCTCTGATGTTCAAAAATCACTCACCATATCACATTACAATTGTTTAAGAAAGTTGAAAAATAATAAATTATCTCATTTCAAACAGTGAAAAAATTACTTGATTTCATTTTGAGGACTTACCTTTAGAAAATCTCAGAATATAACAATGGTAAAATCTACTCCTGATCAAAAGTCACTACCCATACCACATCACAATTTATGACCTTAAAAAGTTAAATAACGTAATGAATGCCAGTTAAACTATATTCAGCAACATCATTAACTGTTTAAGAAAGTATAATAAATGAGCTCATTTCAAACAGTTCTGTTTACAAAATATCCAAATCATAATTATTGAATATTTATATTGTGATACTGAAAAAAATTCTCACAGCGACTAACATTGTGATGTTCACAATTCATACGGTAAAAAAAAGAAATAATGCATAAATGATGCTGCTAATGTTTATGAACCTTATTGACTCTTAAAGAAAGCAGGAAAAACTAACACGAGTTGATTTCAAGCACTGACCTTTACAAAATCTCAGAATAACATGGTAAAATCTGCTTCTGATATTCAAAAGTTACTCGCCATACGACATTACTGTTCATGACCTTAAAAAGTTAAATAACCTATTAATGCCAGTTAAACTATTTACCAACATCATTGAGTGTTTTCGAAAGCTGAAAATCATTCCAGAATCACAATTTATAAGGAAAAAAACAAGAAATAATGCATATGTAAATGATATTGCTAATGTTTATGACTTCTATTGACCGCTAAAGGGGGTATACAGTCCGTTCTGTGCATGACCAATGTGGAGTCCCCCAAACATGATATTCGTAGATAATTACATGAAGTACTCAGCTCAATGTAAACTCTTGGGAGCAAAAAACCAAGTGATTCAGTGAAGATATCTCTTTGGATTTCATCCATTTCTTTCGAAAATGTTCTATTTTGGGTACAAGTGATGAAGAGGAACGAAGAAAAGCTTACAATCTTGAATAAGGTATCAGTATTTTTTTGGTAAATAAAGATGTAAACATCAGTTTCCTACTGTACATGTGCAGAACAGAGTGTAGACTGGCTCTTTAAAGAAAGCAAGCAACTTTCCTTTTTTAACTATTTTAAATCGAGTAAACTGACGTAAATAAACATCGATTTGGGCATGCAGTCTGGCTTTCTTGACAGTTATAAAACGTACACCTTGTCTTGTCAGAATAAAATAAATCCATTATAAAAAACATTGTCTTTTCGTGTTCAGTTCAGCCACGTTTTCTAAATAACCCACCTGTAAGACGTTGTTTCAAAGGTTAACTCGCAATAAGACCTTTATTACTTGCATTTGCTCAACTATTTATACAGTTCGTTACACCGGAAGTCCACCGGAAATCCATGCATCTAATTACAAGTAAATACATCTAAATCTATTACATCTCCCTTTCTCCTAAAATATTTTTCTTCTTCTAATTTATAAACAGATTAAATATAAACACCTAGCTATCAATTCAATATAACTTAAAATTTTTTGTCTCTTTTTCTCAAAGTTTTTAACTACGAAGATTTAATTCATTTGAACTTTATCCTACTTTGTCTCTTTTTAACTAAAAAATTTACAAATTTAATCTATTTGGTTCTTTAACCACTCTTCCCGACCTTGTAACTCTGCATGTAAGCTGTTTGTCTGGCTGCGATAAATTCATGGACTGGCTAGTTTCTCCGGCAGATGGCTGGTCTTCTGACACATCTGATTCCTCTAGCTCTGTTGCTTGTTCATAAGGTTCTTCAACTTTACACAGATGTCGTCGATTCCTTCGAAATTGTCCACTTCGCGACTGAACAATGTATGACCTTGGGTGTTCTGTTTCGTTGACCACTACTGCTTTCGGACTTCCTTTCTGATCTTGTATTCTAACGACATCTCCTGGCCTCAAAACTGGCAGGCTTTTGCTCCCCACGTCGTAATTTCTCTTTTGTTGCTCTTTATAAAAAGAAAGCTGCTTCTGAACATCCGCGGGTTTTAGGACTTTTGGTCGAAGTTGCTCTTCCGTCACTGGGAGTATGGACTTAGTGCGACGGGACATCAAGCATTGAGTAGGACTACCAAGAACACAATCTCGAGGTGTGTTGCGATGATTAAGCATAGACATGTATGGATCTTTGCCGTCCTGTCGAGCCTCTTTCAGTAGTTTCTTTGCAACTTGCACTGCTCGCTCGACTCCTCCATTGCTCTGCTCGTACCTTGGAAAGCTGGTCACGTGCTGAAATCCCCACTGACGAGAAAAATTCTGAAACTCAATATTAGAAAATTGCGGTCCGTTATCGCTGTGTACGAAATCCGGAATTCCGTATCGCGCGAAGTGAGTTTTCAGCTTTGCAATTACCATGGATGACGTAAGCGAACTCAGCAAATCGACTTCAAACCATCCCGAATAGAAATCAGCTGTCAACAGATACTGCTTCTGCTCGAAATCAAAGATGTCGACGCCAATCCTTTGCCATGGTCTGGATGGAACCGGAAGAGATTTAAGAGGCTCTTTTTGTTGAAGCTTCTGGTTGCTATTGCATACAGCACAGTGCTTGACCATTTATTCAATATCACCACACATGCTTGTTTAATATACGACTTCACGAGCTCTGCGCTTTTGAAGCTTCAATTCCCAAATGTGGTTGGTGAACAGCCTCCAAAACGACTAATCTCATGGACTTGGGTATAATCGTCTTATCTCCTTTGAATACGATCTCGTCGTTGATGGACATCTCTTCTTTAAAATCCCAATACACACGAATCTCGGGACTAACTTGGGACTTTACTTTCCTCTTGCAACTGCTGTAGGCGTTCCTCAGACATAGGCAGTACAACATGCACTTCCAACTCTTCTTCTAGTTGGTCTTCTGGCTGGATGTCCAAATATGATCTGCTTAACGCATCAGCGATATAAAGCTCCGATGCAGGCTTGTAGGAGACTTCGAGATCATACCGTTGGAGTCTCAGTAGCATTCTCTGCAACCTCAGCGGTGACTCGTTCAATGGCTTTCTAAAGATTGCTTCGAGCGGCTTATGATCAGTCTCTACTTGCACTTGCTTTCCATAGATGAAGTCGTGGAATCTCTTGCAACCAAAAACTATCGCCAAGAGTTCTTTTTCAATCTGCGCATACCGTTGCTGCGTATCTGTAAGGGCTCGAGACGCATAGGTTATGGGTTGATCGTTCTGCATACAGACATCTCCCAAACCAGATTGACTGCTGTCCACAGAGATTGTGACAGGCTTATTCACATCATAGAATGCCAGTGTTGGTGGTTTGCTGCAGGCTTGCTTCAATTCGTCATACGCATCTTCTTGTTCGTGATTCCAAACCCAGGGCATGTCTTTTCTCATTAAATCTCGTAGTGACTTGCTTTTTTCAGCTACAATCATTGACAAAATTAGTTGAAACGACTCAAGTGAATCATGCCATGTTAATTGCTAAGCCTCTTTTTTTGGCATAAATTGCTATCCCCCCGTCCCCCCTTTTCAATGTTGTTATTCTGAACATTTAAATGTAATGGCAGATGACTGAGTGCAAATTGTACACGTTTTGAGTTCCACAACATTGAAGTGGGGGACGGGGGGACATTAAACCATTTAATGTTAGTTTCGTTTCAAGAATTTTGTCAATGATTGTCTGAGAACAAAATGAACACAAACGCAACAGATTTCATTGATAAAAATCAATTTTCTCTGATGAATTGACAATTAATGTTTTAAAATATGATAAAGAAGAATATGTGGTTAGTTTAAATGCATATTCTATTATCGAACGGGATTACAATAATTTTTTTGTAAGCATTTGAAGTTAAAGTTTTATCCAATCAACAAGCGATTAATTACAGTTGTAGCCATTTAAAAGAAGTTGCGTATGCCACGGCCCACAGGCATAATGACCTCTGTGACAAAACAAATTGAAGAAACCACTCAAGTCAAGAAATTACCAAGTTATTTAGTAAAAGATTAGTAGTTTCATAAAGAAACTGTCGTCCTATTCAATTTCTATAGAACCGTGGCGAAGTCGATTGGCTCATGTGCCGCTGGTTGCTCAATTATACTTTGAATAAAAAATTTTCGCGATAGAACATAGTGGAATTAGTGTGGCAGCATAACAGGAATTATTCGTAAATAAAATTTAAGCGTCAGGAATAACATGGAATTTAGGCGGTTTCTCCAATCGATCGTATACGATTACGTTCAACCGGATGTCTTGTTTTTTTGAACAAAGCTCCCATGGGGTCTATCGCAACATGGCGCCCTGCTGCTTAATATTTGCTATACTTGTGAATGAAATTGGACAAATAAATAGTGCTATCGGATTATTTCGAGTGAAATGAACTGTTTATAGTACTTTCTTAGCTACATCGTTTTATATCAATTCAGTTTACCATATAAATTTTGTATTTTGCCACACTTTACCACACTTTGCCACACTTTACCATGTTTATGTTAATAAATTAGATTATGATTCTTTTATATATGCAGATTGTGGTAAAGTGCACTAAATTTTAGTGTAAGTATATGGTAAAGTGTGATCAAATGCAACAATTATGTCCACTTAATGCTTAAGTACAGCTAAAGTTTAAAAACATCTTTGTGTATCGAATATTTCAGTTGAAGTTGCACTGAAAATTATGCTAAGTTTGTGGTAAAGTGTGGTAAACTGAGCTTAATTTTAGGGCTCTCGTACATAGCAAAGTGCAATGATAACTTAGAAGTATATATGTGTTGCCAACTATTTGTAATGATAAAAGTATAAGGGAGAAATGTTTGGGTATCGATTATTTTTGTTGAAATCGAGCTGAAATCCTCGATTCGTTGTTTATTATGTTCCTTGACATATGAGCTCTTTTATAACACGAGTGCCAGTTGTAACTTGAGATGAATTCGAAGCCTTGGGTAATTATTTTATTGACAAGTTTTCAATGAATGCAACTGGTGAAATAATTTTTTTCACCTTTCTGCAAACAATTTGTTCTGTTCTTTTAGGCATTTACTTAAGACAATTTCTTCCCGACTTTTCTCTTTATATCAGCATGAATGGTCAAATATTTTAATGATTTGCGTAAGTGCGGGGTATACATTATTCTTCATGATAGGTCTGCAATAAAGTTATCGGCAGATTTTAATTTTACGGGTAGGTTTTGTGTCAGAATTATAAATTCATCATGGAAATACACAGTGCGTGCGGAGCTTTTAAACCGACAATAATCTTGAACCTGATTTCCGCGTAGTGACAGTTAACATTACGACGTCATGGTGACGTCATGTAATTAACCTTTAAAATTATCGGTTGTTGTTAGTGATCAATATATGTGTTAAATGTATGTGAGATCACTTTGCGCAGTCGTGTGTAAAATATGCCGTTTCTCTGCAACGAAAAATGTATGGAGAATAATCAACGTAAATTCAGACAATCATTGACAAAATTAGTTGAAACGACTCGAGTGAATCATGCCATGTTAATTGCTAAGCCTCTTTTTTTGGCATAAATTGCTATCCCCCCGTCCCCCCTTTTCAATGTTGTTATTCTGAACATTTAAATGTGATGGCAGATGACTGAGTGCAAATTGTACACGTTTTGAGTTCCACAACATTGAATTGGGGGACGGGGGGACATTAAACCATTTAATGTTAGTTTCGTTTCAAGAATTTTGTCAATGATTGTCTGAGAACAAAATGAACGCAAACGCAACAGATTTCATTGATAAAAATCAATTTTCTCTGATGAATTGACAATTAATGTTTTAAAATATGATAAAGAAGAATATGTGGTTAGTTTAAATGCATATTCTATTATCGAACGGGATTACAATAATTTTTTTGTAAGCATTTGAAGTTAAAGTTTTATCCAATCAACAAGCGATTAATTACAGTTGTAGCCATTTAAAAGAAGTTGCGTATGCCACGGCCCACAGGCATAATGACCTCTGTGACAAAACAAATTGAAGAAACCACTCAAGTCAAGAAATTACCAAGTTATTTAGTAAAAGATTAGTAGTTTGATAAAGAAACTGTCGTCCTATTCAATTTCTATAGAACCGTGGCGAAGTCGATTGGCTCATGTGCCGCTGGTTGCTCAATTATACTTTGAATGAAAATTTTTCCCGATAGAACATAGTGGAATTAGTGTGGCAGCATAACAGGAATTATTCGTAAATAAAATTTAAGCGTCAGGAATAACATGGAATTTAGGCGGTTTCTGCAATCGATCGTATACGATTACGTTCAACCGGATGTCTTGTTTTTTGAACAAAGCTCCCATGGGGTCTATCGCAACATGGCGCCCTGCTGCTTAATATTTGCTATACTTGTGAATGAAATTGGACAAATAAATAGTGCTATCGGATTATTTCGAGTGAAATGAACTGTTTATAGTACTTCCTTAGCTACTAATCGTTTTATATCAATTCAGTTTACCATATAAATTTTGTATTTTGCCACACTTTACCACACTTTACCACACTTTACCTTGTTTATGTTAATAAATTAGATTATGATTCTTTTATATATGCAGATTGTGGTAAAGTGCACTAAATTTTAGTGTAAGTATATGGTAAAGTGTGATCAAATGCAACAATTATGTCCACTTAATGCTTAAGTACAGCTAAAGTTTAAAAACATCTTTGTGTATCGAATATTTCAGTTGAAGTTGCACTGAATATTATGCTAAGTTTGTGGTAAAGTGTGGTAAACTGAGCTTAATTTTAGGGCTCTCGTACATAGCAAAGTGTAATGATAACTTAGAAGTATATATGTGTTGCCAACTATTTGTAATGATAAAAGTATAAGGGAGAAATGTTTGGGTATCGATTATTTTCGTTGAAATCGAGCTGAAATCCTCGATTCGTTGTTTATTATGTTCCTTGACATATGAGCTCTTTTATAACACGAGTGCCAGTTGTAACTTGAGATGAATTCGAAGCCTTGGGTAATTATTTTATTGACAAGTTTTCAATGAATGCAACTGGTGAAATAATTTTTTTCACCTTTCTGCAAACAATTTGTTCTGTTCTTTTAGGCATTTACTTAAGACAATTTCTTCCCGACTTTTCTCTTTATATCAGCATGAATGGTCAAATATTTTAATGATTTGCGTAAGTGCGGGGTATACATTATTCTTCATGATGTCATGGTGACGTCATGTAATTAACCTTTAAAATTATCGGTTGTTGTTAGTGATCAATATATGTGTTAAATGTATGTGAGATCACTTTGCGCAGTCGTGTGTAGAATATGCCGTTTCTCTGCAACGAAAAATGTATGGAGAATTATCAACGTAAATTCAGACAATCATTGACAAAATTAGTTGAAACGACACGAGTGAATCATGCCATGTTAATTGCTAAGCCTCTTTTTTTGGCATAAATTGCTATCCCCCCGTCCCCCCTTTTCAATGTTGTTATTCTGAACATTTAAATGTGATGGCAGATGACTGAGTGCAAATTGTACACGTTTTGAGTTCCACAACATTGAAGTGGGGGACGGGGGGACATTAAACCATTTAATGTTAGTTTCGTTTCAAGAATTTTGTCAATGATTGTCTGAGAACAAAATGAACGCAAACGCAACAGATTTCATTGATAAAAATCAATTTTCTCTGATGAATTGACAATTAATGTTTTAAAATATGATAAAGAAGAATATGTGGTTAGTTTAAATGCATATTCTATTATCGAACGGGATTACAATAATTTTTTTGTAAGCATTTGAAGTTAAAGTTTTATCCAATCAACAAGCGATTAATTACAGTTGTAGCCATTTAAAAAGAAGTTGCGTATGCCACGGCCCACAGGCATAATGACCTCTGTGACAAAACAAATTGAAGAAACCACTCAAGTCAAGAAATTACCAAGTTATTTAGTAAAAGATTAGTAGTTTGATAAAGAAACTGTCGTCCTATTCAATTTCTATAGAACCGTGGCGAAGTCGATTGGCTCATGTGCCGCTGGTTGCTCAATTATACTTTGAATGAAAATTTTTCCCGATAGAACATAGTGGAATTAGTGTGGCAGCATAACAGGAATTATTCGTAAATAAAATTTAAGCGTCAGGAATAACATGGAATTTAGGCGGTTTCTGCAATCGATCGTATACGATTACGTTCAACCGGATGTCTTGTTTTTTGAACAAAGCTCCCATGGGGTCTATCGCAACATGGCGCCCTGCTGCTTAATATTTGCTATACTTGTGAATGAAATTGGACAAATAAATAGTGCTATCGGATTATTTCGAGTGAAATGAACTGTTTATAGTACTTTCTTAGCTACATCGTTTTATATCAATTCAGTTTACCATATAAATTTTGTATTTTGCCACACTTTACCACACTTTACCACACTTTACCATGTTTATGTTAATAAATTAGATTATGATTCTTTTATATATGCAGATTGTGGTAAAGTGCACTAAATTTTAGTGTAAGTATATGGTAAAGTGTGATCAAATGCAACAATTATGTCCACTTAATGCTTAAGTACAGCTAAAGTTTAAAAACATCTTTGTGTATCGAATATTTCAGTTGAAGTTGCACTGAATATTATGCTAAGTTTGTGGTAAAGTGTGGTAAACTGAGCTTAATTTTAGGGCTCTCGTACATAGCAAAGTGTAATGATAACTTAGAAGTATATATGTGTTGCCAACTATTTGTAATGATAAAAGTATAAGGGAGAAATGTTTGGGTATCGATTATTTTTGTTGAAATCGAGCTGAAATCCTCGATTCGTTGTTTATTATGTTCCTTGACATATGAGCTCTTTTATAACACGAGTGCCAGTTGTAACTTGAGATGAATTCGAAGCCTTGGGTAATTATTTTATTGACAAGTTTTCAATGAATGCAACTGGTGAAATAATTTTTTTCACCTTTCTGCAAACAATTTGTTCTGTTCTTTTAGGCATTTACTTAAGACAATTTCTTCCCGACTTTTCTCTTTATATCAGCATGAATGGTCAAATATTTTAATGATTTGCGTAAGTGCGGGGTATACATTATTCTTCATGATGTCATGGTGACGTCATGTAATTAACCTTTAAAATTATCGGTTGTTGTTAGTGATCAATATATGTGTTAAATGTATGTGAGATCACTTTGCGCAGTCGTGTGTAGAATATGCCGTTTCTCTGCAACGAAAAATGTATGGAGAATTATCAACGTAAATTCAGACAATCATTGACAAAATTAGTTGAAACGACACGAGTGAATCATGCCATGTTAATTGCTAAGCCTCTTTTTTTGGCATAAATTGCTATCCCCCCGTCCCCCCTTTTCAATGTTGTTATTCTGAACATTTAAATGTGATGGCAGATGACTGAGTGCAAATTGTACACGTTTTGAGTTCCACAACATTGAAGTGGGGGACGGCGGGACATTAAACCATTTAATGTTAGCTTCGTTTCAGGAATTTTGTCAATGATTGTAGGTTTGGTATAAACTTTCCAAGATATTGAATCATTCCCATAAACCTCTGGACTTCTTGCTTATTCTTCGGTGTTGTCATCTCGAGAATGGCGGCAACCTTGCTTGTACAGTTGACTATCAGTCAGTCATGGCGGATTGTCACGAGTCTGTGAGCTCTCCGTCTCCATCGATTTCTGAACAAAGAAGCGTCGTTAGTGATACGAAATTGGTCAAATTGTCTTCTTTATACATATGTGGAAGTGAGTTCTTCTGGAAGAACGATTTAGATAGCTTGAAGAAGTTTGTTGAAGCCGATTTAAAATTAGACGGAAAATAGTCCTCGCCTGGTGGCGATACGAAGCTATTTACAAATCCTGACTTTGTCTTTAAATGGCATGGGGCAACGAAGAAAAAAGTCGTTATTGTGAAAGACAGTGAAGAGAGTCATTTAAAAGCTACCTTGACGAGCTACGCACATACGAATGAAGGCGAAAATGAAACCGACAAAGAACGCGAGCAAGAAGCTAGCGAACACGTGGTTCATATTGTGACTGAAGCCAGTGAAGGCGACACTCGTATAGACAAACAATGCGAGCAATGCGAACATTATAAAGGTGAAATTGAAAAAATGATGTTACTGATCAACGAAGTTCAGAAGAAACAAAACGAAGAACAACAAAATACGGTTTTACGAGCGGCAGAATCCGACGCCAAGACACTAAAATTTGATCGATGACAACAACAAAATGGCGGCCGAGATGGAAACTTTGAAAGCCACTGTGGCCGAGTTGAAAAGTGAAGGAGAGGGCATAAAGAAAATTCTGGACATTAAACAAGACGAGTGGATCAAGATTGAATCTAAAGAAAACTCGGGTAGGCGTGAAACCACCACTACACACAATATATCTTCAACTCCAATTCAAAATCGCTTCACTATATTGGACATTGAAGAGGAAGAAAGAAACAGTTTGCCAGTGGACACCATAAAAGAAGATGCAACCAATAACATCAGCTTCCAAATCGACAATTATCGTTCAAAACCAGAAGCTGAAGTTTACCAAGTTGAAGAAGAAACGAAAGAATCCACATACAAACAGCCATGGCCATGTTGGAACTGATAGATCCTCAAAGAAACTCATTGAAAACAAGAAAAGTACCTTGGTAATCGGGGATTCCATGGTTAAGCATATCGATCAGAAAAAAATCGAAAGAGCGGCAAGAAGCAATGCAGTTTGGCATTCGTACAGTGGAGCAACAGTCGGTCAGATCCATAAAAAGTTTCAGGAAAATTCGTGAAGGTCAAGCCTACAACTCAATTATTCTTCATGTGGGAACTAATAATCTGGTACATGAGGATGCAGAACAAGTAGCAGAGAAAATGGAAAGGCTGATAGAAGATGTGAAACATCAGGCAGAGAAGGTTGCTGTATCTAGTGTGATCAGAAGAAATGATGGTCAAGTTGTGGCAAGTAAAATATCGTGTTATAATAAATTAATATATAATTTATGTTTAAAGCATGAAATTTCTTACATCGATAATGACAATATAAGCAAGTCCTTTTTAAACCACTCTAATTTACACTTAAATCAAGTAGGAGACAGAGCATTAGGGAGTGCATTTTGCACCTTCCTAAAATCAATGCGAATTAGAACTGCTGGTGCCAATTCATCGGTGCCAATTAGAAATGATGAGCCAGTTGAGCCTTTTTTTCGAGCAGCTTATGGACATCACAAGAAAGATTGAACAACATATCTAAAGTATGTCAGTCAAGTACTGAAACATTAGTTAATGATTTATCAAACAAAAATGTGAGTAGCGATTTTTTCACTAGCCTTAACTCCATTCCTAATGAAAGAGGTTTTAAATTGGCTTTTCTTAACATTGTTAGTCTGCCCAAAAAAATTGATGAAATAATGTATTCAATGTCAAACAAATTCATTGATCTTATTGCCTTCAATGAGACACGCCTTGATTCAAATATAACTGATAATATGATTCATCTTAACGATTATGATATTATTAGAAAAGACAGATCAAGGAATGGGGGTGGAGTTTGTATCTACTTGCGTAGCTCCATAAACTACAATATAAGACATGATCTGATTCCCTCTGAACTAGAGGCTGTTTGTGTAGAAATTACTAAGCCACATAGCAGACCATTTCTTGTTACAACAGTTTATAGACCACCCAATGCATCATCTGAATTCTTTGATCATTTGGAAAAATTATTAAAAACTATTGATGATGAAAATAAAGAAATGTATATTCTTGGTGATCTAAACTGTGATATGCTAAAAACAGATAAGGATTCTAATGTGCCAACAAAGAAAATAAAGTCATTGTATGAATTGTATCAGTTATCACAATTGATCGATGAAGCTACTCGAGTAACTATGACAACCTCCAGCCTAATTGATCATATAGTTACTAATACACCAGAGAAAGTTTCTGATTCTGGTGTTATCCATACAGGTATAAGCGACCATAGTTTAGTATTTGCAATCAGGAAACTTTCTGTTATTAAAAAACAAGAAAACACTGTTCAGATTAGAAATATGAAAAAATTTGATAAGCAAAAGTTTGTTGAGGATCTGATGCGACAACCCTGGGAAAATGTGTATTTTTTGGCTGAAGATCCAAATTCTATGTGGGAAATTTGGAAGAAATTATTCTTAGAGGTCCTAGATAAACATGCACCACTTCAACACAAAAAGATTAGAGCAAAAAAAGTTCCTTGGATTACAAGTGCTATAAAGGAACTTATAAATGCAAGGGACAAATTAAAAAGAAAAGCCATTATTACAACCTAGAAAAGGATTGGTTAAACTATAAAACAACAAGAAATCAAGTAAATATAGAGCTAAGAAATGCTAAAAAAGATTATTATTCCACGAAAATTGCTTGTCAAAAATGCAATCCTAAACAGGCTTGGAAAACTATAAACAATTTATTAGGTAGACAAAACAAACCAACAGTGGTGAATGAGCTAAAACTAGGTGGAAATAGTTTAACAAATCCCAAAGATATTGCAGAGGGCTTTAATGATTATTTTTCAAATATTGGCCCTGATTTAGCTAGCAAAATTGATACATCAAATTACAACTTTGAAACATATGTTAAGAATGCTAAATCAGAATTCACTGCATTCCAGCCAGTTACCGTCAGTAATGTCTACCATCTCTTGCATGGTCTTTCTGGCAATAAAGCCACTGGCGTTGATAAGATTTCTTGTAAAATTATTAAAATAGCTGCACCTACCATTTCAGATTCACTGACACATATTTTTAATCAGGCTATTACTCTATCCTCTTTCCCTGATGAATGGAAAATGGCTAGAGTAATACCTCTATAAAAATGGTCAACGAAACGTGCCAGGAAACTACAGACCAATTTCAGTTTTGCCAGCCATTAGCAAGATTATGGAACGAATTCTGTATGATCAACTGTACAATTATTTAACCAAATTTGGACTTCTAAGTGATTGTCAATTTGGTTTTCGAAAATGTCACTCTACAGCTACAGCATTACTGGACTGTACTAATAACTGGTATATGAATTTAGACCGGAAAATGTTTAATCTAGTAGTCTTAATCGACTTAAAAAAAGCATTTGATACTGTTGATCATCAAATTCTATTGAGGAAATTGGAGCTCTATGGAGTAAAAGGACAAGCTCTATCTTTTCTCAAATCTTATCTCTCAAATCGAAGTCAGAAATGCCAAATAAAAGGATCTATTTCATCAGAGAAATTGATCAAATGTGGCGTACCACAAGGCTCTATTTTAGGGCCACTATTCTTTCTATTATATATTAATGATTTGCCTCAATGTCTATATAAAACAAAACCTCGGTTGTTTCCTGACGACACAAACCTGACAGCTTCTGGAGATTCTATAACTGATCTTGAAGCTGCAGTGAATTCTGATTTGGAAAACCTTAGAAAATGGTTAATCGCCAATAAACTTAGCCTAAATGTAGCTAAGACTGAATTTATGTTAATTGGTTCAAAACAAATGATAAAAAGTATTTCAAATTCGCAACCAAATGTTAAAATTGAAAACAAACCGGTTAAACAAGTTTATGAATGCAAAACGCTTGGAGTGACAATTGACCAGCATTTATCTTGGAAACTCCAAAATAGAGCTGCTCGAATTATCATGAATATGAGCAATGACATAGATCATTCTGTTGCTTTACAAGCATTGGGCTGGGAGCCACTTAAAACAGAAAGGAAGAAAGCTAAAGCAAAAATGATGTACAAATTATTAAATAAAATGGGCCCTGAGTCACTCACTAATCTTTTCACATATAAAGGTGAGATGACAAACTATAATCTTCGGAACATTTCAAGTCTTTGTTTACCACAACCGCGTACTAATAATATGAAAAATAGTTTCATGTATGACGGAGCATACCTTTGGAATTCTATTCCAAAAGAAATTAGGGAGAGCAAATCCCTTTCTTCCTTTCGAAGGAAAATCGCTACTCACATTGATAGTAAATGTAAATAGATGTACCTGTAAATAGATTACTACTAGTTGATTACGTTAATACTATATCTTATATTTTGTAAATAGCTTTTTAATACTATACTTCTACACTTCTTTTGTACACGCCCCTCGTGGAAATCAGCTTCGGTTGACGGGGTTAGCGTGTTTAAATAAAGTTTTCTATCTATCTGGCTTTACTCCATCTGAGGTAAGTTGATGTCCTACATACGTCACCGATCGGACTCTAAATCTGCATTTCTCTTCGCGAAGCTTGAGACCAACCTCTTGCACTCTCTCCATGACCCTTCTCAAACTCTCATCGTGGCTTTCTGACTTGATAGCAAATGGTAGACGTTTGAACTCGTACCTTCCAAATGGCGTATTAAAACAAGTGAGCGATGAAGACTCTTCGTCGAGTGGTATTTGCCAGAATCCACTTGCTGCGTCCAGTTTTGAGAAGACCTTCGCGTTGGGCAAACGTGACACTACTTCCTCAACAGTTAACATCGGATAGTGTTCCCTTTTGATGGCTAAATACAAATCACGCGGATCTAAACAGATTCTGAGCTTTCCTGGCTTTACCACGGTGACCATGGACGAAACCCAGTCGGTCGGCTTGTTTACCGGACGAATGACGCCAAGTTTTTCCATTCTGTCTAGCTCTTCTTTAACACGTGACCGTAGTGCCATTGGTACTCGTCTCGGAGCGTGAATTACTGGTTTAACTGCTTCATCTAACTGTATGTGATGTTTTACGGGTAAACATCCAATGTTATCAATGTTATCGAAAACCTCCTGGAACTTAGCGACCATTTTAGACTGGAAAAGTTCTTCCTGATGTTCTTCCTGTTTGAGACTTTGTATTCGTTGCAACAGGCCAAGGTCTTCACACGCTCTTAAGCCCAATAGCGGTTGTGTTGCTTGTTCCACGACAAAATACTGCATCATGTAATCATCGTTTCGGTACTTGCTCTTTAGATAAACTTCTCCAGCCACAGCTATTCTGTTCCCGCCATAAGAAAAAAGCCTGGTCGTGGTCTTATTCAGCGGCGTCGAGGTTCCAATCTTTTCGAATATCTTTCTTGGTATAACATTGTATTTAGCGCCGGTGTCTAGCTTGAAGTTGACATCTGTCCCTTCGATATTTAAGACGGCATGCCATTCCTCGTCTTTCGCTGTAACTTCGCTAACCACTTCGTTTTGATTGATCATTCCGATGAAGAAATCGTCGTGTTCCATAGTATGAACTGGCTTGCTTCTACACACTTTCGCGAAGTGATTTCTTTTCTTACAGGCGCTACAAACTTTACCAAAGGCCGGACATTTTCCTCGCATATGTTGTAGTTCGCAGTATTTGCATAAAGCTTGTTGATTCTCATCGCGGTACGCTTGGGAATTACCTCCTTTTCTCTTTTCAAGACCATGAATACTTGTCTCGGATGACTTCAGGGCGGATATCTGACTCGACGAAACTTCTGCTGCTCGGCAAATATCAACCGTTTTCTGCAACGTCAACTCACTTTCTCTCAACAATCTGCTTCTCACCGTATCATCCTTCACTCCAACTACAATTCGATCTCGGATAAGTTCGTTTGTGAGCGACCCGAACTCACAATGCTTCGCTTGCAATTTGAGTTCGGTGACATAATTATCAATTGTTTCGCCGGTCGCTTGCATTCTTGAGTTAAACACATGTCTCTCGTATGTTATGTTCCTCTTTGGTATACAGTATTCTTCAAACTTTCGAATGACTTGTTCTAGATCATCAGCATCCTCATCGTCGCCAAAAGTGAACGTATTAAACACTTCAATTGCTTGTTCGCCAGCAAGGTTTAATAACATGCACGTCTTTTCTTTCTTTGATTTCCTCTCATATCCTGACGCTACTACGAATATCGAATATCGCTGTTTAAATCTCCTCCAATTTTCAGCGACATTTCCGTCGAAAGACAGTGCATTCGGCTTTACGAATCCTTCAGCCATCCTTGTTTCACCGCTGCCACCATGTAAGACGTTGTTCAAAGGTTAACTCGCAATAAGACCTTTATTACTTGCATTTGCTCAACTATTTATACAGTTCGTTACACCGGAAGTCCACCGGAAATCCATGAATCTAATTACAAGTAAATACATCTAAATCTATTACACCACCGCCAGTAAGTTCTATTTTTGCCCTCGAAACACGTGACCAGCCCCAACCAGGGTCTTTTCGCAGCGCGTGGGCGGGGGAGCGGAGATGAGACCCTGGGTACGAGGTTGGTTTCGATATTGATGCGAGATGACGGCGGTAACGAACACGTAAGTCTGTGCGTAGAAATTCATCTGGGAGATGTTCCTCTTCTAGGTCAAAGTCCAAGGTTGTTGGTCTCAGTCGTTGGGGCATCCTGTTTGCTTGCCGAGCAATATATTCTGGCTTTGGTAAGCTAGGACATGGTATGTCTTTAAGCTCCTCTAGACAAACCTACAAGAAAGATAAAAACCCAAATAAATACGTTTAGATAACAATTCTAATGTTTCACTTCATGTGGTCTTTACAAATGTGATGGACACTAACATGGTTATAATTACCTCATCGACAATAGCTGCTGCTGACATAAATACATCTTCCACAGCTTTGGCTTTCACACAAGAAGTTACTCTGGCCACCATCGCTGCTCCCACTTCTGCTGGATCCATGTTTACCATGTTCAAAGTATGGAATGCCACGTCGGGTTATCCTGGCTCTGCATGGGTTAAGTTTTCTACGGACTGTACACTGCCAATCTATTGCATCACCTCGTCGTTGTTGTACATTGTAGGTGTACCCTCTACTGTCGATTAGTTTCTTTCGCCCTCTTTTGGTACTCTGCTCTACTATCTCATATGTTAAAGTAAAACTTGAATGTTCATCATGGATGGATGGGTCATCAATTAAGTGAGGACTCATCAAAATATATTTCATTGCCGAAAATATATTTCACTACCCAAAATATATTTCATTGCCGAAAATAAATTTCACTACCGAAAATATATTTCACTACAGAAAATATATTTCATTGCCGAAAATATATTTCATTGCAGAAAATATATTTCATTGCCACACAATTTAGAAAAAAACTGCACCCATAGCTGACACTCATTCCACGGACCTTCCAGTACGCATGACAAACAGTAGTGTCCAGGGATTTCTTTCCCATGCTGATCAATTATAACTTTATTTCTCAAACTCTAAATTGTTTTACGTGATGTTTAACATAACATGTTTCCACTTTGAACTTTCCTCACTACTCCCCAAATGCAGAGTATTTGCGGGTTTACTCGTGGAGACTTAGGGTTTTTGTTTAGGGCAGGCATACATGAAGTACTTGACAGCTTGGTTTCGGGACTTGCCGGTTTCCCGAAACGCAGCAATTAATGTAGCGAAACGAGCGAGTCATGTGTAGTGAAAGATGTAGCAAAACGACTTTATGTGTGTAGCGAAACGACTTTATGTGTGTAGCGAAACGACTTTATGTGTGTAGCGAAACGACTTTATGTGTGTAGCGAAACGACTTGTAGCGAAACGACTCTGTAGCGAAACGACCGGTAATCTATATTAATTATGCATGTAAGTGAGCATTTTTGGGCTCATGCGTCAAGAACGTCCTTGTCGCCGAGCCTGGAAATGCTTCTCCGACTTTAAAAAAAACTGTTTACTGCACGAAATATGTCAACTTAAACATTCACTATAAAAAAGATCGCGAACAAATAATGTGTAACACAAGTGGACAATAAAAAATAAACCAAAGACCACTGACATTAATAACTTCAAGACTCATCTGATTAGGGTGGGATGGGTTTGGAAGGGCTCAGTGACATCAGATTAACCCTTGGTTATCCCCGTGGTAACTTTTCGGACACCTCTAGCTTAAAACTCGTAAGAGACAAAGGATCGACAGGCCATGCTTTCACAGTTTGTATTCATACTGAAAATCAAAATCAAGTGAGCTTTTACCCTTTTGTTCTACATTGAGCTCACCTTAGGACACCTGCGTTATCATTTGGCAGTAGTGCCGCCCCAGCCAAACTCCCAACCTGACAGTGTCTTCGGCCCGGATCGACCGGCAGACGAGCGATCTTAAAACTAACATGTGGACGCGTAACGTCCAGTTCCGCTTCACCGAGTAAGAAAAAAACGACGAGAGTAGTGGTATTTCACCGGTGGATTGCTCCTCCCACTTATTCTACACCTCTCGTGTTTTTTCACAGAGTCAGACTAGAGTCAAGCTCAACAGGGTCTTCTTTCCCTGCTGTTGCCGCCAAGCCCGTTCCCTTGGCTGTGGTTTCGCTAGATAGTAGATAGGGACAGTGGGAATCTCGTTAATCCATTCATGCGCGTCAGTAATTAGATGACGAGGCATTTGGCTAATAATAATCTTTAATAATCTAAACAATAAACATTACATTCGGGCATAAGAAGGTGCAGCCCTCACACCGTAAAATTATTAAATAAATACTAATAAATAAATCAATTTAAATATAGGTGCGTTAGCCTATTCCATCTCGTTCATCTGGTAGCCATTGCTCACCAATACCTTCCCTAAATGTAGATTTTTTAAACGTTAACCAGGTGTGAAAACTTCGTTCTAAAACAATTACCGACAAGAGTACAATAAAACTTTTTGTCATTCCTAACCTATTTCGCAATAACTCATAAGATGGAGGGGCTAACGCGTCTCTCCAATTAAAGGTAACAGAGGAATATTTAATGCACAACTTACCACCAACATGGGATACCCATGTGGTAACATGTGGCTGGTTGTAATACACCACTTTTAACTCATGAGCCGCATACAAGTCCGCGTTATCTGCCACAATGGTGACGTCTATCACATAAGCTTCCTCAACGTTAGCGTTCCACGTAATTATATCGGGTCGTCTTATACCCTCCGGAGTAGGTATAGTTGGTTCTACTAAGACAGACCATTGGCTTTGTAAAAGCATTTTTACCACTCTCGAGAGGATGGTATTATGTCTATCTATACGTGCACCATGTGTTCTAGGGCAGACTTGCAAAATGTGGCCCAGAGTTTCAATTCGCCTACAGGCATCACAGGACCGTAACATCTGTGGTCGACCTCTGGCCATCCGCGAAGGCGTGGGCATCAAATTACCTCTGATTTTAAGCGCTCCGATGTAATTAGTTGGATTTACCACCCAACTATGGATGTCAGGTATCAGCCCACAGCTAGCCAGCCCGAAGCCATCCACAGACGTGTGAAGTTGGTAAGTATAAGCCCTCTTTAACGAGGGCTTATCACAGATCACCGTGTTGCCCATAGTTTGAGGCATAGACAACTTACTCAACATGTTAGACACATAAGGTAGAGCCAATACAGCGCTGATGGCAAGATCGCTTGATTGCAGAGCTTTCTCCAAACGAGATTTCTTCGTGATAGGTATGGTGTATCGTAAATTTACTATACCCAACCCTCCTTCCTCAACCGGAGCGTAAAGAAAACTATTGTTGGTATCTTTAGGCAGTTTTAGCCGTTTCTTTACTGCTCCACGTATTTTGGCATCAAGAAATCTCAAGGTTTTGCTCGTAGACCTAGCGAGCACCAATTGATGGAATAAAGATGAAATAATATGTACTTTTAAAATGTACATGCGCTGCTGGGGTTTTAATGGTGCCCTCGGTGTATTGTCATCATAGTTACTCCCGCCATTTACCCGCGCTTGGGTGAATTCCTTCACTTTGACATTCAGAGCACTGGGCAGAAATCACATTGCCTCAACACCGGTCACCAGCCATCGCAATATTTTGTTTTAATTAAACAGTCGGATTCCCCTTGTCCGTTCCAGTTCTAAGTCGGTTGTTAATCGCATGCCGAATTGACCTGGCGATCACAGCTGAGTCCATCGACGTGAAGCCCCTTCCCGATCCGGCCGAGACCCTGAAGAGTCCTGACCAGTCCAGGACGGGTCCGCACGCCTCCAGTCCCAGCCCGACATGCCCAACCCTTAGAGCCAATCCTTGTCCCGAAGTTACGGATCCATTTTGCCGACTTCTCTTACCTACATTGCTCTATCGACTAGAGGCTGCTCACCTTGGAGACCTGCTGCGGTTATGAGTACGACCAGACAAGAAAATGAACAACTCCCCCCGGATTTTCAAGGGCCGTCGAAGGCGCACCGGACCCCACAAGATCTGTGTGGAGCTTTACCGAACGTGAAACCCTATCTCCGCCTAAACCGATTCCAGGGTGACAGTCCGTTAAAAAGAAGAGAGAACTCTTCCCGGGACTCTCGCCGACGTTTCCGAGTTCGTTTGCGTTACCGCTTGGGCCACAAGTGGCCATATCCCTGTTCTGGTTCGGGAATATTAATTGATTATTCCCTTTCGACAGGCGGCCCCCGAAAGTGGGCGCTTTACAACGGAACTTTCCTATGTCTTAGGATCGACCCACCCATGTCCAACTGCTGTTCACATGGAACCTTTCTCCGCTTCAGTCTTCAAAGTTCTCTTTGAATATTTGCTACTACCACTCAGGTGCATTAATGCCTGGGTCCCTCGCAAAAAATCAAGAAAAATAAGAAATAAATTCTAAAAAATTATCCATTCGTTGTTTGGAAGAGATACTTTGGTCCATAACTTATATACATCCAACGCATTTATAGCAACCAACATTTTTTTCCATGGAAACATGTCACGTGACTTGTAGTCAAATATGGCGTCGTAAAATGTGCGGTACTTTCACAGCCCATGCGGCAGTAGAAACGCACGTTCTAAGAATACCAGTAAGGTATTTCTGGAAACTGCTGCACTTATTACTCTTAACGATAGGTTCGGAGGGTGTCTCCTGAAGTGCTTTACTGCACATTTCCCCATTTTATTATATGTACCGCTGAAATGTGCTCTTATTAGCTACATTAATGGTCTTCTACACGACAATGTACCTCATGCGAACTCGAAACTAGCAAGTTTGGATTAGCCTTTAACCATTTCTGCCATTAGTTTTAAAGTAGCTATAGGTAATCACTTGCCGCAAAGCCAACAAACATTTTTGGCGATTGCTTATAACTTTTCCGACATCTTTGTCGAAGTGCTTTGGTGTGTTCAGTCGTTACAACCAGCGGACATCCACAACAACCTAGTTGCCATAGTAATAGAGAGAATGCTAAATAATTGTGAAACTACGGACTTTTTACAAATAATCACACTGCTTTATGTTTCATTCTAACCATTCTACACATTTATGCACGCAAATACGCGAGCCGACTAAACTGTATAGTAATAAATGTGTTAATACACGTACAAGTCCTTACAAACCAGCAAACATGAGTTAAAATAGTTGGCTATGAATATAAACAGTACACATTCAGCACTGGCAACGTGCCTCGAACCCACTCGTTATACTTTCCCATTTTTTATCCTCTACTGGATATAATCAAAGAGATTACATCTGGTTTACGTCTATGACAGTTCAAGTTTCCTGTTAATACGCGCATGCTTGCAAATTAGGCGCCAACATTCAAGATTCAGTCAGAGCAGAGCGGTGGACAAGAAGACGTGTGCGTAAAATATTACCCGGTATAAATAAGTAAACAATATAGCAGTAGTCAAGAATTTGTGCGATGGTTCAGAGTTTAATTCTCCCAGAGACGTGTGGATTCGCCAAAGTAGCCGCATGGGAAGTACTCGAAGCAACTCGTCGCACAATCAAGAGAGAATCCGGAGAATCGACAACAACGTTCCGCTCAAGACTAGCGGTCGCGCAATACGAATGCTATGTGAATGTTTTCGATGATCGCAAGGAGAACTTTGCAATTGAACAGAAGTATTTCCATGCAAAATTGATGGATTTACAGAAGAAATTCAGTCGCTGGAATTCGCGCAAGATAGAAGAGCGAACGCAGTACGTGAACGCGTTCAGCAGTACCAAATGGGCAAAGCTTCCATTGGACCAGAAGGATGAGCACGGTTTAATGGACTGCAAAGGTTGCGCGCAGAGATACACCAGTGAACAGTCGTTGTTCTCTGTAAAGTGCAAGCAACATCCAAATCCTACTGTAGAGAATAAAAATTTGGAAAAGGCAAGACAGCATATCCAGCAAGCGTGTGGTATAATCACAGGAGAAATGGCGAAAAATGGCAAACCGAACTCAACAGAGACAGCTCGAGCTCTATACAATGAAATCAATCCTGTATTCCAGTATTCATGCAATGTTTCTTTGTCAAAGGCCCTTACTAAAGTTCGCGAGTTACGGTTGTCACCAAAAAAATCCAAGGCTATAAAGAAGAAAGAAAGAAGAAATCTTTACAGAAAGTTCAAGTCAAACATAGAAGATCAAATGAAGGACACAGAGGTTATCAGGTAAACAGTCCCCATAACTATATCCACATTGTTATGTTTTACCCAATATTCTAAAAAGGGAAGGAATAGAAGAATAGCATTTTGGCTTGAAGGTGATATCATTACCCGGCCAGTTGGTCAGGCTGACTTGACTCTTAAAGACCTTACCATATATAACGTTGGTCTTCGGTTATCATTTGTATTATGTTAATTATAATTCACTTAAATAATATATATATATATATATATATATATAATAATAATAATAATAATAATAATAATAATAATAATAATAATAATAATAATACAGTATATTTCCTATTATCACACTAGATGTTTTGGAAATCGCCAATCATTGAGTGGACGACAGCGTGACCGCCTTACAATGGCCTTCGAAAATAAGGAAGATGCAATTAAGAGGTGTGCCCAGCAAGCATCAAGTACCAGTACTACCAAAAAGAGTCCAGTTGGTAGATTTGACCGGATGACCTGGGACAAAGAAAGTTTGAAAGAAGAAGTGGAGGGGTATGATGACAACGCAGTGGTCAACTGGTCACAGCTGGCAGTTAAATACAACATCAAAAACAAAATGGGTGAAGTGGCAAAAAATGGAGGTCAGGTTGCCAAAGAATGGCTTACATCTGTCGGAGTTGATACCAGTCAGTTCAAGAGGAAATTTGAAGATGTTGATACGGGTACCTGTTGTGACCATTCAAGAGTTAGAAGAAAGCGGAAAAGAGGGGTGGGTGGAGAAATCAGCCTTGCAACACCAAGCACAAACGAAAAGTTGAAAGAGCAGCTACAAGAAAAGATACTAAAGGGGGAATACAGCATAGGAGAAATGATTGTGCCAAAAAAGGTGATTTATAAAAAATAAATGTTAATTAATTTTTGCTAGTTCCCAATTCTTACCAAATGACATAGACTGGCTAATGAGGGGTGTATAGCATTAGTAGAACAGGGCCCAGTTGTACGAAGTCCAGATAGCTGAGCAGTCAGTGCTGGGATGCACCCTTGCCCATTAATGAGTTAATTAATATATAAATCAGATTTTAATCTATTAGCATCACTATCTGGTCTACAGAAGGTTGATCAAATCATTCTTAACTGTTTTAATAAATTGAAAAGACTATAGGGTACATTCTAATCCTTATTCTATTACTTTTTCCTAGTATGAAAAACATGTTCTTCTAGACAGTGGTGACATTGTGAAAAAAGTGTTTGAAGTTCAAGGCCGCAAACATTCTCTGATGGAAGTTCGCAAAAAAATGTTGGAAAAGCATGAACAATTCATGAGAAAGAGGACAGACCAAGAATATGCATCTTTATCAAATGCAGATTTGGTAAAGATACTAAAATCTGGTAAGGAAAACAAAGAAGACAAGACAGAGGAAGAGATGCAGAACAGGCTGAAGTTGATTGAAAGAACACGTCATTTGAAAGTATGGCATGATCAATCCACCATCGCTAATCACAGCCACCTGGTTTTTATGGTGTCTTGCATATATGATTCTGCTGTGTATTATACAAATGAGGAATATTATCCAAAATACCATAAAAAGGTTGACATCCAAGCCGCAGTTGAATCACCAGAAATCTACATTGTTGCTCGATGCAGTGGAACTGACTATGAGCAGTTAGCTTATGTAGACACAAGGCTTGAGTGTCTTCATGAGCTAAGTGACAAAGTCAGAACCAAGGATGGACAGGAAATTACTGATGTCATGAGATTTTTTCATGGTGATGGTCCTGCAAGGCAATTTGAGAGTGGACAACAGAAAGGAGGGACCTTCTATTGCTCAGTGTGTGGTGCCAATGCAAACAGGGTGTATGAAATGGATTACATTCTGAGATCCAGGATTGTTTCACTTCAAGACAAACAGAAATTACTCTTGAAAGGCATTGTAAGTAAGAAAAGATCACTAGAGAAGGTGAATGGCCCACTGAAAAACCTTACCGTGCACGATCTGACAAGGGAGCTGACATCAAGAGGAATTTTTGAGGGTGATACAAGAAAGGAGAAAGAGAAGCTGTTAGTTGAAGAAATGTCTGGTGTGCAGAGGGTGCCCGCACTGTTGTATACAGCTCCTATGGCAACTCTAGAATCAATAAATTGCCTGAATTATGAAGTTTTACCTTTTGAGCCACTGCATGACATTGGCAAACATATTGAAAATGTGCTTGTGGAACTACCAGCACATCTAACTGCTGAAGAAGCTTCCATTGTGTCAGACATTGTTGATGTTTCCCTAGGTGATAAAAATACAAAAAGAACATTTGACTATCGTTGTACACTCATAAAGGTAGCTTGTCATTCCAGAGGTAAAATAGCAGTCAAAGCCCAAACCCTCCTGGATACATTAGTTGAAATTCAAGCCATTGCTTACAGCACAGAGAATAACAGAACGCCAAGGCAAATCCTACGTCTCCACAATCTGGCCTGGCATCATGCTATATTATGCAGAGAAGTTATCGGATTTAACTTGAAAAAACTAACTACTCGTAAATTCTATGGTAGCTACTTTCATAACATTACTTCCCATGCTCCTATCCAGAATAGACTGATCAGTGGTAGATCAACTAATGCTGAAGAACAAGAAAGGGTCTTCAATACTCTCAAGAATATCTCAAGAGCTACATCATCATATCAGCCAGGTCAGATTGTGGGGAATATTTTCATCAGGTTGCAGGCAGAAGAAAAACTTAAAGGTAGCTGTTCCCCGCAATCCAGCTCGGTAGCTATGAAACAACAGAGTGATGTTTCCAAGCTTGCAAGTGCCCTACCAGTGTTCCCAAACACCAGCTTCTCTTCCAATTTTCTGAGAAAATACAGTCACCCCTGGCAAGCTCATCTAGAGAAAATATCTGACTTTCTGGTGGTTGGTGAAGGAGTCTGGTGGACTAGGGATAGTGAAGGGTTGATTGAATTTTTTGATGGAATGGGAAATGAAGAAGAACACAAAGAAGGACCACAAGTACACCATTACAGATCAAGCAGTTTTAAACAAGAAGAAAGCTACCTTGACAAGTGTTGGCAATCATGCTTGAGTAATAACACCTCTCTTCCTCTCCAAGAGTTGTGGATTCCAGATGAGAATGGCAACATGGTTCTTTCCCAAGCCTCCACAAGTGAAGTGACACAGATGGTTAAAGATAATGTATTGGTTGATGACAGTGTGGAATCCACACTGTCTTCTTCCAGCACCATATCTGTGGATACGTGTGATCACCTAGAAAGAGAAGAAAATGTGGTATCTTTTACTGAAGTAATACATGACCATGACTCCCATCAAAGTGAAGATGAGTCAGAGGCTGCTCAAGGTACAGTAAAACTAATAATATTAGCACTAAGACCAGAAAAAAATAAATAGTAAGTTAAACCATAAATAAAACTAAGTATCAATAGATAAATGGTTATTAGCCAGAATAAGATGTATAAAGGCTGACTCAGACAGGAATGGTTTAACTTGAATGCTCAAGTTGCTCAATGCTCATGATATTTCTTTATCATGTTATAATTGTAGATCTGTGCCAAGCAGTAACAGACAAACCACATACATCCAAGTCCAGTGTGAATACAGTTGCAGGCACTCCACTTAGCCTTTATAGGGATGTGACACAGGATAGCAATCCACAGGATTCCTACACATGTTGTTCCTCGATAAGCAAAACAGCAATGGTCGTTTTGGGCCCAACATCAGATGTTATTGACTTTGATAAAGCTCGTCAAATACACAAGAAGTACCCGCACAATAGAGACCACTACAATGCTTACATGAAGACACTTGCCATCCTCAATACCAAAGTATCTTCTGCAGAAAGAATCTTGAAGGCAGATATTAAAGCTTGGGAGGAGAAATATTACGCTGAACATAAATGTCAGCTACCAACCCTAGATACCTATAATTCATCAATGAAGATAAAACTGAAGAAGCTGTGGCTGGCAAAGGAATTACTGAGGAAGTTCAGAACGTGATTCATTATTTTGTTTATAAACCTAGACGATCAACTTCCACAAACTGTCATAGGGCATGTATAAAATATAATAATATTGGTGCTTTTGACGTAGATAAAATAGATATATGTATATATAATATATAAATATTAATTTAGCTTACCATAAATTATGTTTACGTTTACGTTCTGAATCCGCATAATGCATGGTAGAACGAAAAAATCAGTTAGAGTATAGCTAGTCGAGTATCACACAAAGATGCTTTCTGTTGCCCTTGGTAACGATTTGAAATACCGGATAACCATTTAGTCGCCCCAGTATTTTCCGCGCTTCTCTCACGACATGTATGGTAAACGTGCCCAAATATGGGCTCGAGTCAGAATCGCGCATTTCCCCGCGCAATTTTCATCTTCACAAAATTCATCATGGTAGGTCGTTCTATCGAAAGCAAACGACACACGCGAAACCTGAGGAAGAAGAAGCATAGACAGCAACGACGCGACGATCGCGCTAAAAAGAGGGAAATAAAAATGAATGCTCAGGTGGAAACTGCTATCCGCGCAGCACACAAGGAGACGGATAGTCAAAAGCAGCTCGCGTCAAAATATTGCTCGTTGTGGCGCAAAAGCATCAAAGAAAACAAAGGATTAAAACTCCAGTTGCTTCATAAAGAGAACAAAAGGGTAAGAAAGGGGAGATGAACTATATAGGCTATAGGCAAAGGTTACCATATTTGTGGTCTAGATTTAGTGTCAATATTTTATATCTATATATTTTATGTCTATATCTATATTTTACTACTGTCTTAATATTTTCCATGGAGGCGAGGCAGCCGGGAGGCAAGTTAACCGGAATGCCTCGCTTTACAAAAATCTTTCCTATAAAGCTGTGAAAGATTCTTTGAGTCAATTTTAACCTTGCTACGGTCAAACTAAACCAAAATCTTCGTAGAAAATATATGTTTGCCAGTACTGTAATGGGAATGACGCGCGCAAGGTATCATGGGATGAAACATGTTTTCTTGTTGATTTTGAAGTTCTGTAATTTAATGTAAATACAGTGTTTATAAGCTGTCTAAAGTGCCCCACTATCAGGTGGGGGGTGGGGGGTAAGGAAGGTAATTACCCTGATGACCAGAAGAAATAGTGGTGTTAAAACATTAATCTCAGAGACTTGGAGCAGCCCAGACCCAACTTTTGACCCATATCCCGTCCTGGCTCTCAACAACCTTGATCTTGGCTGCTTTCTCCAGGAACTCAATTCAACAAGTCCTCCCGGGTAACACACCTCCATATAAATTGGCCCATATATTGTTTATGTTCATTGAGCTTAGGAAAATCAAAGCAAGCACCTTTGTGCTTAGAGGGGGGTTAAGGTATTGTGGGTCCTAGGTCATTATTCATTAACTATCTAGGAGGGTCAACCACCCCATCTACTCCAAAATAGTATGATTACTGATCATGATTGATCATTGATCATGATTGATCATTGATCAATGACAGGCAAAACTAATGACCTCAAGACAAAAGAAAATTTCCTGTCCAATTCCCTGAGTGTATAAACCAGCCTTAGCACTAAACCAGAGAAATATTCAGGAAGTGATCTGACATTCTGATCATTTAATTGTTTTCAAAGCTGTGACCAACTGTTGGTCATATAGTCACAGTGTATTTCTACATACAATATAAATTTATGAAACACAGATGTGTCATGTCCCACCATGAGGTGGAGGAAATTCACCCAAGGCCCTCACTCTATAAGGGGCCTTGCAAACATACCAGGTAGAACTATTGTACACACTACATGTTTTTCAACAAAATAGTGAAATTTGTTGTGAGTATTTAAACAAATAATAACAATTCTCTTAATTTTTTCCTCTACTCAACAGACAGTCAATGGCCAATGTATTAACATTAGACAAAACTTGATCAAGTATCCTGCAGTTTGTGAGCTTTTACCAGAAGAGCTAGAGGAAGTATCAACCAATGTCATTGGAGCTGGTACTTATGGGCAATGCACAGTGAAAAAGTTTTTACGACTTGGAATACAAGTGGTGGAAAAACAGCTGCATGATGGCAATTTGGAACACATTTACCAGGAAGCATATTATATCCAATTATTTTCCCATAGGTGTGTGCCTCATTTGCTGGGAGTCCAGGTCAAGAGTAAGCCATACTCTATCATAATGGAGTTTCTAGGATACGGGCTTGAATCAATGACCATATATAAGCTCCTCTATGATACACAATTTGAGCATGTTAGATCAGTTATGTCACAAGGTGATTGGTTCCGTGTATGCTATGACATCACAGATGCACTGAATCATCTCCACCAGAAGGAATATTTGCATTGTGACCTAAAAACAAACAATGTATTAGTGTGTAAGAAAAAGGGATATTTAATTGATTTTGGCAAGGTTAGAAAAATAGGAAATCTTACTGCTAAGAAATATTCAAGTTTTTATGCACACATTGCACCTGAAGTCTTAAATGGCCATCCTGCCAGCACAGCTAGTGATATCTACTCCCTAGGTAAAATTATTGCAGCCATTGGCAAAAATACAAAATATGATGTCCTTCTTTCCACCGGGGACATGGCAGCACATCCACTAGCACATAAAAGACCATCTCTATTACGAGTATTGACAGATTTGCTGCCACATATAACCAAGAATTAGGAAATGTAATTATGGCTTATTGTTAAGTTTTAGTCAAGTTAATGTCATGGTATAATTTTAATGTTGTAAAAAGATACTTTCCAGTACAGTGTAAGGAAAATATGAAAGTAGGAATGCCTTATGTATTCAACTTTTAAATATTCTAATTTAACAACATGTTTATGGGGTATCAAGCGTTCCATATTCAGACTACAGTTCAGTTCATTTGCTACTGAAAATAGACTGGTTAGTAATATTAAATTAATAACGAGAACAATTCATATAATTATATTAATAGAAGTGAAACTTAAAATTAAACCCTAAAAATGCACAGGAATAGCAAGAACTTCTAAGTTGTCAAGATATTTCATGTCTTTGGTCAACGGGTTGTCAAGATGTACACGTCTTTAGGCAGCTAGTTCAAGCTTTACTGTGTACATGATTAATAGTTAAGTTGAAATTATGATATTATATATAAAATAATAAAACAATAAAACTATACTTCAATTACAAATCAAACCTAAAAATGCACAGGAATAGCAAGAACTTCTAAGTTGTCAAGATATTTCATGTCTTTGGTCAACGGGTTGTCAAGATGTACGTCTTTAGGCAGCTAGTTCAAGCTTTACTGTGTACATGATTAATAGTTAAGTTGAAATTATGATACAGTATATATAAAATAATAAAACAATAAAACTATACTTCAATTACAAATCAAACCTAAAAATGCACAAGCAATAGCAAGAACTTCTAAGTTGTCAAGATATCTCATGTCTTTGGTCAACGGGTTGTCAAGATGTACACGTCTTTAGGCAGCTAGTTCTAGTTTTACTGTATATTAAACTTAATAGTAAAGACTTAAGTTGTCTAAATTTGACTAAAAACTTCCAATTCAATTAGAAATTTAAACAGTACCCAGGCCAGAATGCACAGCATTTAGCAAAATAAATATTAATATCAGACTAATCAGAGGATAGTTGAAAGTGCTAAGTGAAATATCTAGAGAAATATATAGTTGTTACTGTTCACACACGATCTTGAGTCGCTCTTTAATACATTGACAATGGCATGCTTTCTTTTGAGACGATGAACATGAATATTCATACCATTGTATATATTACTAAATGCTGCAATTTATAAATAAACGTTTCAAACGTTGCGTGGGGACAGACCGCATATAAGCGTTTGTCCTCACGGTTGTGGTTGTCGTTCTTATTTTATTACCACCATAAAAGTTACTAATGAAACTAGAACTTGTATTAATATTAAATACACCTAATGTAGGCCCTTTTGAATTTTGATGGTTTTGTGAAGTTTATAAAACACAAGAACGAGACTTTGGGCGAAAGAGTAAGCAGTCTATATAATTGCTGTCTAAATATATAGTAAGGTATGATATACTGCCAAAACAGAGAACGTAGGAGTTTATTATTACTCGCGTTCGAGCGAAGGCCCTTCGTCAGAGTCAGAGAGAGACGTGATATATAATTGCTGGTTTCTTACTTTCATGAATTGAAGACCTCCTTTAAAAACCTCGTTGTCTTCCACTTGTAATTTTCTGTATAGTATACAAAAACTCGGCAAACCATTAACCAGAACAACGCACATCGAAACGGCTTTACTTTAGGCTTTATGCTCACTCCTAACTAACTCCATTTTGTATCGCATAAAATGTCGCAAAAACGGCGAACGCGGCCGCGTACACAAAGCGGAGGAAACTGGGATCCAGCAAAAGTTAGACCCAGGCATTAATGCACCTGAGCACCAAGATCTGCACCAGAGGACGTTTCACCCTGACTCGCGTCAAAGGCTGCGTCACGACCTCCGCGCCCTCCCACTCGTCGAAACTAGGGCATTTGCTCAGACGGTCGAGTATGGGTGCGACGCTTGAGCGCCATCCATTTTCAGGGCTAGTCGATTCGGCAGGTGAGTTGTTACACACTCCTTAGCGGTTTCCGACTTCCATGGCCACCGTCCTGCTGTCAATATCGACCAACACCTTTTGTGGGATCTGATGAGCGTCGACTTGGGCACCTTAACCCGGCGTTCGGTTCATCCCGCATCGCCAGTTCTGCTTACCAAAAATGGCCCACTAAGGACTCGCATTCCATTGTCCGGCTTCATTCTAGCAAGTCGGACTTCTTACCAATTTAAAGTTTGAGAATAGGTTAAAGTCATTTCGACCCACAGACTCGCGCACATGTTAGACTCCTTGGTCCGTGTTTCAAGACGGGTCGGATAGAACCGTATTTTCGTCAGCATCGTCAACGCGTGGTGTGTGCACCCAGATCTGGAGACGGGCAGCGGTTTGGACGCACTGGCATAGCCGTCCGCCGCAGTCGACAACCGCATCAACAGGACAGGACACCAGCCAACCCTCGGAAGGCACGCATTGCGACAGACCACAGGCAGCCTCGGGTGATTTGTTTGCGACGCTGAACAATCCCGAAGGATCTACCTTCATCGTAACTTTCTAACCCGTGACCATCTGATGCTGACACTCACCTACCAGAAGTGCGCCGCCTTCGCTCGGCCAATTTTACGAGTTGCGTCTAAAAAAATCGCGAACAAGCACGTGATCGAGCGCAGGCGACTGAATCCGGCAAGGCAAATTGCTGGTTTCATTCGCTTCCCTTTTAACGGTTTCACGTACTCTTTAACTCTCTTTTCAAAGTTCTTTTCATCTTTCCCTAACGGTACTTGTTCGCTATCGGTCTCGTGCCGGTATTTAGCTTTAGATGGAGTTTACCACCAATTTAGGGCTGCATTCCCAAACAACCCGACTCTTCGAAAGAACCTCGTCGGTATTCGAACCTTGCCACGTACGGGGTTGTCACCCTCTACGACGTGCTGTTCCAAGCAACTTAGACAAAGTCGATTTGCCAGGAGAGTAGTACTTCTCGAGACTACAATTCGCCGTTGCAATCAACGACGATTACAAATTTGAGCCAATTCCTCTTCATTCGCCATTACTGAGGAAATCCTGGTTAGTTTCCTTTCCTCCGCTTACTGATACGCTTAAGTTCAGCGGGTAGTCTTGCCTGATCTGAGGTCAAATGGGAAAGCAATGCAGCCCAAGCGAAGTCTGCGAACATTTTGGCTACGAGATGTACTTGAAAGCTATTCTATTTAGGGGGACAGTCAGCGTCACTGTCACTGGTGCTTGTATTGCCCGCTCGCGTTTCGCTTTCATGCAAAAGGTTAGCTTCGTATAGAAAGCCTTCACAGACGCATAACACATTCGACACCAGCCTTCAACTTTAATCAACTTTCATTATATGTATCAGACAGATCAGAGCAGACCAACTCACTTTAAGCGTTGGTCAAAGAAAGTAGCGACATCTAACAACAAAATGGTGGAGAACCACGCCAGAAATGTTTGATTTATGCTTGATTAAAGGAATTTAAGCAAAAACAAAAAACATACGATTCTTGCCATAATGTTCATAGAGCAGAAATACATACTTGTGTCTTTTTAAATCATTTTACAAAAAACTTTATCGGAGCTGAACTTCATCGATTTTAGCAGATCTGTCCGAGTATGTCCAAAGACGTTGAAGCATCGGCGAAATTAACAATTAAAACTACTCTCCAACATAGTAAGTTTGGTATCATACGAAAGCTAAAGGCCTTAGCTGTTTAACTTCCCTTCCAATTTTCATGCCCCAAGTATCTAATTACCATAAATCAGGCTATATTTATAGGCAAATTAGCTAGTGCCCAGGCTCTCTATAGAGAACGCGGTATTGAGAAGGAATTTTGGTTTCAACCTTATGGCGGTAAATTGACGTATGTTGACCCGGCGTGGAAACGCCTGCCGCCATACTACTAAAAAAACAAACTCCACCCCCTTTTCTCAATTATGACATGAACCAATCACGTACGAGAAATATCATATGAAAAATGTTTACTTCCTGTCAACTGATTTCATGTTGCAACTTGCGAATTGCGAGTATAGAATACTTGTATAGAATATAGATAGCGAAACTCTTTACAGAGTTATTCAGAGAATGTCGTAATGTTTGTTGACATCTGTGTGATCTTGTGTGATCTAGAATTCA
Organism: Paragorgia papillata; assembly: GCA_035771165.1. NCBI lineage: Eukaryota > Metazoa > Cnidaria > Anthozoa > Scleralcyonacea > Coralliidae > Paragorgia > Paragorgia papillata. The sequence continues at coordinate 194,469 of JAWNZC010000366.1, read as the reverse complement.
GACCTAATTAGAACGGGTTTGCGACAAAACTCGTTGAACAGAATGCAACCGAGGGAAATATATATAACCACACGGAATATGACGGAATTTAATAACACGGTAAGCAAGGAACCACATTTAAGAGCACTCCTAACACTTTACGTAATTTTGATTGAGTCACAACATATTACCAATCGAAACTATTAGATAAAAATCTATAAAATCGTTATTCTTGATTCGAAATTCATGTCTGTAAACCGCGTTCGCTGCCAAGGTTCGCGGCTAGACTTTGGCGACGGCAAACCACAACAAGGCTTTATATACATAAAACAAGCGAGGATTTTCCCACACCGACAAAACAACACCAAGTAATGTAAAAACACTAAGATATGTATTCAATTTGATGTAGTGTGCGTTTGACCCATAAATATAGTCTGACCATACACATACATCCTGGCTATACAACGTCTTCAAATAAACGAAGTTTGTCTTAAATGCAACAATAGTGCTACGTATGAAACATATTTACCTTGCAAAGGAGTATTTCTGTTTTAAAACAAACTACCAAGCGACAAGCGCGACTAAAATTAGGAATAAAACTTTATAGAGGAGCGTTCATTATCTTCGGAGTTGGCAGACAACAAGCTAAAAGCTAAATGTCACTCTACAGCTTACCGTAAGAGAATTTGTCAACATTAGCCAATGAGATCGCTGCGTTCGTGGACGAACGCATATTTGTTTTCTGAATAGCGTGGCGGCAGGCGTTTCCTCAGCTCACCTCGCCCCTCCCACTACCGAAACCCCTGCAATGCAGGCTAGATCTGTTGTTGTTGTTGTTGTTGTTGTTGTTGTTGTTGTTGTTGTTGTTGTTGTTGTTGTTGGTCTATTAAGGTCATTTGTTGTTGGTGGTGAAGTCGATGTATGATCTGTTGTTGTTGTTGTTGTTGTTGTTGTTGTTGTTGTTGTTGTTGTTGTTGTTGTTGTTGTTGGTGGTGGTGTCGATGTATGATCTGTTGTTGTTGTTGTTGTTGGTGGTGGTGGTCTGTGTAGGTCACTTGTTTTATGTGGCCTTATTTGATCATAAGGCACTTTCAGTTCGAGGGGTTGACCTGTTTCTAAATGTCAGCAATTCTACAAAAAAACAAAATTACCAGTAAGATTTAGATAGTGCGTTTAACAGCTGTCAGGTCACTGTTTATTGATGCCATCATAAACAACTAAATGTGTTTGAAAATCCTGTCATTTACAAAACTTTAAAGGTCATCTTGTCAATGGAGTTTTTTGTTTACTTGTAGTTTGAACATACAGCATGTAACCTTTTATTATGAATGTACCTATGCAGCACTGCACTATTAGTCATAGTTACCTGTAAGGACCAGTCCACAAGGCCTCCATCTTGCCACCCTTCCGACCAACATTCTTGATAACTTTACGAAGAACATGATCTCCTTCACAATGTTGGAAAACTTTTACTCCTTTGGCCTTTCTCTTAGCAAAGTCCTTCTGCTGTTTTTTCTGTGCTGTCTCCACATTTTGCTGGACCTGAACATAAAGATGGAAAATACATGTATGAGGGGAAAAAATTATATATACATGTATATATATATATTTATATAATATAATTATATAATTGAATTCCTCTTTACCTGTTGGTTGACCTTTTCCATGGTGACAGTTCTGCTTGAGACCATCTCTTCTAAGTCTTCATTACTTATAATCTCTCCTCCTATACTATTGCTTTCTTCTGATGTTTGTTCCATCTATATATATATATATATATATATATATATACATAGTTCAATCTACAGACACGGTGTTTCGCTGTACTACAGCTCATCAGTGTAGCTCGGAACAATCTGAATGAATTTCATCAATTACTTATACACATACGATCGTCGGTGACAACCGCATGTGGGACAGCATCGGTGAAGTACATTCAGATAGCGTGAAGTGCGCTCACACTTCCACAAGGGTAGTTTATTATATATATATATATATACATATATATAATTATAATTATATACAGTATAAATTAAAAGCACCCTGTGACTCAAAGTCCTTTTCAGACCATCACAGGCTTCCAGAAAAGTAGGATTTGTCAACAAACTGTATACAGTATACGGCACTTATTTTTGAGCACACATGAATGGTTACTACTAACAGTAATGCAGGTAATATAAGCATGCTATTTCCCACTGAAATTTAAAAATCTCTAAAAATCATGAAGATCACTTTTGAAGAAAATATATAAACTGAGTTAGTATTTGGCAAAGCCACAAAGGTACTGTAAGACTGTAATGTTCAGCTGTTTATATTCACCTCAATTGGAGTCTTGGATGCCGACCAAACATGAGAAAGAATGGACCGTACTGGGTAGAACCTTGTTTCTGGGTGCGGATTGAGAAGGCAACCTCATCTAAAAACTTTTCCCAGTCATTTTGGTGCTCGTTGACCAATTTGGCAAGTCGCACCTTCAAAGTTTTATTAGTACGCTCATCAAGACCATTGGTTTGAGGAGGATATGCCTTGTTACAGGTCGTTTTATATTGAATGCTTCACAAACTGCTGTGTTGACCTATTTATAAACACGCAGAAAACAATTTCAACATCTTGAACCAAAGTAACAAAGGAATTAAACGTTCAGCAGTCTGTACTAATAGAATAACAATAAAAGAAATCCATCATCCAAATATTACATTACCTTGGCAACAAATTCACGGCCCTGGTCAGAGAGAAGTCTGTAAGGGGCATCCCACCTATGAAAAAGGTAATAAAAATAATAAATAAAGTAGAGTCCCATGACATAGAGTATAATTTCATAATACAGGTGTAAGTTGTTAGGTTATTGATAATTGAACCAATCATAGTGACTACAGTGTGTTGTCAAACAAGAACAATCTACAAAGCATTGCTGTCTTACCTGCAAACAAAGGTTTTAATATATGATGCTATACCAGCACTGGAAGAGAAGGTCGATGACTCTCCAGTCTATTTAGAGTGGTCTTCAATGCAGATTTCTGTGCTGACCAAACATTAGACAGTGTATTGGGCACAAACTCTGAGCATTTTGGTTGCTGCATTGGTTTCATATTTTTCAGTGTAAAATCATGCCACATTTTTATAACTTTGTCGTTGCCCATAGCATCAACCAACATATTTGGAAGCTCTAGAAATAGGAATGAATAAACAATAGTAAATTGTATTTATCTCATGACACACCCAGTCATTTCATTGTTCCAACAGACCGGTTAAATCCTTTATTCAACTGATTAGCATGCAGATGAGTATGCATATCTCATTAACCCTTTCACCACTGTGGTGGCCCTTTAGTATTTTACTCTGGCTGACACCAGACGATTTTACTCGTCAAGGGAAACGATCTGGTGGTGAAAGGGTTTTTATAATTAAGTTTAGCTTAAACATAAACCTACCATGACATAGCTCCTGTGTCGCATTCACACGATCCAACTTTCTTTGGAGATTTTCTGATGAGCTCTTGATGAGTTAAATTTTCCAACTCATCCTCATCGTGTTCACTGCCATTATCTTCATACAATCTAAGCAACTCTTTTTCAGCACTCTTCACTGCAATCTTCCTCTTTTGTTGTACAAATGCCTGAAAAATTAAGATTGACAAACCACTTGATTTAAACAAAGGATTATGAAAGTGTAAGAAATGTCAAAAGGTTTCACTCTTGTTAGAATTTTTTTGAAATCATAGAGAACAATCACGACAATATTTCACGACAATGTTGACTCAGTGTTCTTCCGAGCAGGACCATGGCTACAATTTGGCATGGGGAATTAAGCAACGAGAACAGTGACGGTATTAAGCCATGTTACATATACAGACAGGGGAGGGGGTAACGTGAGGTTATATATATATAGGCTGTTTGCTTAAGTACATGTATATAAATGTGCCTGGATATGTAACATGCCCGTATATGTAACGTCACGTTACCACCCTTTGGTTGGAACAGGGTGGTAACGTGATGTTACATATGGGGTGTTTGCTTGAGTAATAATAATAATAATTCCCACTAAAGAAGTCTTGATCGGTGAAATGTCTGGGAGTTTTAATAAAGAACTTTTTATGTCTGAAGAAGTCTAATTTTAATTAATTTTGGTCACACATATACACATTCATTCAACAAATGCTCTCACGAATCAGTGTTAAGCCCGAGGGGGGAGGCCCACCTTTTACCCAGCCTCTCCTGCCCTCGGGCTTAACACTGATTCGTGCATAATCAGTGTAGCTTGGAACAATCTGAATGAGGCTATAATATTTTCATGTTTGAATGAATGGGGGGGGGGAGGTTCGAACTTCCGGTTTATTAGCAGGGGTTTTGCAAGGGGTTATCAATTAGGAGGGGGTCTTTCTTGTTGCACCAATTCCATAAAGACTGTCTGACTCTACAAGGACCCAATATATTTATTATTTATCCAATAGTTTTTGGTAAATAATGTAAATTAATCAAGAAACCACATGGATACAAGTGAAAGAACATGTCGCAGACTCGCGGTCGTAGGGGACCATACAAAAGGTGGATGAACGAAGAAGATGCAGTTGATTTACCAAAGACAACAAGATGGCGTAGAACGACATTTTCAAATAAAGATCATTCTTCAAGCCATTTGACGGCAACAAGTGATCATAATAATAGTCTGTGAAATGATGACAATCAAAGCTGTTGCTCCATGGATTTAGATGCTGTCGATTTGAACGAAAATTGTGATGCAGAAGAACAAGATTATTCTGCTTTTGTTCCACTGCAGGATGAGGATAACTTCGTACCAAACGAACATCCGGAATACGTAGTCCGATGACGAGAATGGTGGATTTCTATTTTCTGGACAAGCAGAAGACGTTCAAGAGGTAAGCTTTAGTAGTGTCATTATGGTATTGCTATATACCAGTTTTTTTGAGAATTATGTCCGGAAAGAGCATCGGGAATATTTAGCACACCGCAAAAGCTCTATTAATGCACTTGTCATCGGAAACACACACCCCAACCCCGGGGAGAAACATGGAAGGAAATTGCAATGACAAGTGTATAAGCCCCGACTCTCTCTTGACTCTGATACATGTATTAATGATCAAGTTGTCGAAGTTGTTTGAGATTTTATCGTTTTATTAGAAATTAAACATGTACTGGCTATGTGAGTCAGTGTGTACAGATCCAAGAGCGGAGCCTTGTTCTGTTTTAAGCCCCTTAAAGCCCTTTTTTATTAAGGTCCTTCTAGACGGGTTACCCTGATAGACGGGTCAAAAGATAGCCCCTATTTACATGGTGTAGGGTGACCCTTGGAGCAGGGATAACTCTGCGTGATCACTAAGCAAATCGAAAGTGGTGGATAAAAGAAGTGTTTCATTGTTTGGTCTCTCAGGCCTTTCGTTGTCATATTTCAATGCTGTGGTCTGATGACTATACATTGTAGTCTGTTGTGGCCTGTTGACAATACATGTACATGTTGACAATATTACATAAATTTCTAAAGTAAAAGTTCTATTAAGCTGGGTGGCTTAACAGAGTTTTTACAATATGCAATCCTATAGTAAGATGTCATCTAGCATAAAGACTAGAGTTATTAAAATGACTACTCCAAAGGAGGCTGCGAGGGGCAGAATCCTGAAACATTGGATATATGTGAAAGGATAATATATGATCAGCTTTATGATTATCTTAGTAAGAACAGTTTATAAAATAATGTCAGTCTGGTTTTCACTCCCTCCACTCAACAGTTTACAGCTTTGTGTGATGCAACTAATGAATGGTAGTTGAATATTGATAAAGGGCACTTACAGTAAATGTTGTTGCATTTTTGGATTTGGCCAAGGCCTTCGACACGGTCTCTCACAGTATCGTATTGGAAAAAGTATAGTTTTATGACATGTATGGAATTACTCTTGCATCATAATTAGCAAATAGAAACAGTGTTGTTTAGTTGAAGGTTGTACATGTGTTTACAAATGGCTCAACCAATCAAAATTCTGTACTTTTTCGTGCATACTGTAATAGAGCAACTGTAACTATGTCACCAAAATTTATATTCTACGGGATCCTGGCAACTTCGATGAAGCCCTTTATGAAAATTCGAAAGTTACACTTGGACAATGCCTGTTGCTCTTGATGTCGTTTATTTTGACGAATGGGCTAACATCATCAGCCATATGTAATTTGTTAAAATTACTATCCCTAATTTTACCAGCTGGTAAACTGTTGCCGGATACAAAGTTTTTATTCAACAATTACTTTGAAACTTTCAAAGAAGGGACAGAATTTCATCTCTACTGTCCTGAGTGTCAAAAATGGTTTGGAGTAGAAGATTCAGTTCGGTGTGATGTCTGCCACATCAGATACACAAAGGAAGATTTAATAATTATTTGTTTATTTACCTTTACAAGATCAATTGAAAAAACTTTTACAAAGAGCACATATTGGCACCAAAATTGATCACCGATTTACCAGAACGAAACAGAATGAACACAACTATGAGGACATTTATGATGGTCAAATGTACAAACAGATCTCAGAGGGAAAACTAATGAACGATCCAAATGCATTAAGCATTTCGTTTAACTGTGATGGCGTTCCTGTATTTAAATCGTCAAACTTCAGCGTCTGGCCATTACAAGCTATTCTCAATGAGTTACCAACAAAGGAAAGAATTGAAAATGTTTTCCTTGTGGGAATTTGGTTTTGTAATTTGAAGCCCATCATGACAACATTCCTCCACCCATTTACAGAGGAAATGAAACGGCTGGCTTCAACTGGAATTAACTGAGTTCGAGATGGTGAATGGATCCTGTCAACTGTTCATACTTGTCTCTGTTCTGCAGATAGTGTTGCCAGGTGTAATTTGCAAAACATTAAACAATTCAACGGCCAATTTGGCTGCAACTGGTGCCTTAACCCTGGTGAGGTTGTTGCTAAAGGACATGGGTATTGCAGAGTGTATGCAACATCAGATGAAGGAGACAAATTGAGAACACACAGAGATGATAAAGAATGCACAGAGGGCTTTTGAAGACAACACAGATTTTCAAGGAGTGAAAGGTCCGACCAAGCTTGTGCAATTACCACAATTTAACCTAGTGTCTGGTTTTGTGGTTGACAACCTGCATTGTATTGACCTTGGGGTATCAAGACAGTTGGGTCATTTATGGTTTGATTCCTCAAACAACCAAAAACCATGGTATATTGGCAATAAGGTCGGGTCCATTGATGAAAGATTAAATCTTATTCATCCTCCACATGAGGTTACAAGGCTTCCAAGGTCTGTAACTCAGCGTGCATACGGGAAGGGCTCAGAATGGCATTGGTGGCTGCTTCTTTATGCTCCTGTTGTATTGTTTGGCATTCTACCTCAGCGCTTTCTTCTCCATCACATGTTACTTGTAGAAGCGGTCTTTTTGTTGACAAGCTCATCTATTTCCCGGAGAGATATCAACAGGGCAGATTCTTGTTTATTCCAATTTGTCTTTCGGTTTCAAGACTTGTATGGAAAGGAACATTTGACATACAACATCCACCAGCTTCTCCACCTAACTAAAACAGTAACAGACTGGGGTCCACTGTCATGTTATTCTTCATACATCTTTGAAGGTTTCAGTTTCATGGTACACAGGCTGTCCCAAAACAGATCTCTAACACATTCCTTCTATACAGAGGGATATTGACCCAGTCATGGCTTACATAGACACAGTCCTGAGTGGCTGTACTCCTCTTAAGAAGGCAATGAAACTGCAAGGTGTTACTGGGAGCCCATTATGTCAGAGAACTAAGTTTAGAGGAGCGTTTCCTTGCTGAAGAATATTTCGGTGAGGGTGTTGCTGACCAAGCATTGGTATTCCAAAAAGCAGTTGTCAAAGGTAATGTTTTGTATTCAAAAAATTACCGTAGGGTTGTTAAACGGAACAATTATACTATTGGATTGAAAGATGGAACAATTGTTCAAATTATTAATTTTGTGGTTGTTAAGCTGACCACAGGATGCAGGATAACAATTGCCTTTGGAAACAATGTTATTTGTGGTCGACAGTGGTTAAGACCTGATGTTGAATGCGGTTCCTGCTGTTCTCACTTTCGTATTGTAGCTAAATATGAATCTAATCTCAGGATAATTGAACTTTCAACCATAGAACACAAATACGCCATTATTCAAAATGGCCATTCAATCCCTACAGATTACCTAATCTTGTTGACAGAGATTAGATGGAATAGCAGGTCTCATGGTGGCAGCTAACATTTGCAAGTAGGGCAAGATATTAGTAAATATACGTGTAACATATTTTATATTAACTAAATTTAATTAAACAATAAATTACAAAGCAAAAGGCATGCAATATTGCAATAACCAACGAACTTTCAATTCGAAAATGAACGCGTCACCGGGTTCCCGCCTCATCATAGGATAATAATCCCGCGTTAGCCTCGCGTGGTCTTAAGGTAGCACAAAATGTTTATGTAAATTCGCCCATATAGTCGAAAGTCGAAAAAAGCCATACATTGAGTTTTACAAATCAATATTTCTACTTTTTAATTGAACTTTATGGGCCAGTATATTTAGGTCATTTGACAAGTTTTGTGTCTAATCAAATAGTGTGTAGCATGCTGCACTAAATATCTGTTAGCACAGGAATTTTTAAGATAAGAAACGTATATAGTTAGTGTTTGGTGGAAATATTGGTGAAACACTTATAAGCAAAATATGACAAATGGTAAACTTGGAAAAGCATTTGAAGCTCAATATTATGACTTAGAGATGAATAAAAAATCGAATAGAATATTCTATAGAATATAATATTCTATAGAATATTCTATTGGCTCATATAGTTAATTTAATATAATACTTTGTTGGAAGAAAAACCAATATGCTATAGAAAATCCAATAGAATATTCTATTTGGACATATAAAAATATTCTATAGAATATTCTATTGGCCTCATATAGAAAATCTAACATAATACTTTGTAGGACTGGGAGAAAAACAAATATGCTATAAAAAATCCAATAGAATATTCTATTGACACTTTGAATATCCAACAGAATATTCTGTTGAAAAAAAAAATCCAACAGAATATTCCATTGGATTTAGATTTCCAACAGAATATTCTATAGGATTCTATAGAACATTTTCGTAAGGGAATGGTTGATGACTAGTTTTAATAGAATGGAGTACATGGTAAAATAACTCTTTCGCCTAAGGAGTTCTTCATTATCATTTGTTCTAGGATAAATACCAATATCATCCATCAAGTCATATTCAATATGTTGCTTATTTTACCAGGATCAAAACATCCAAATAATTCACTAGCTTTTGAGCCTATTTGCTGATCTTGTTCATTTCTGTGTTGCGCATTAGGAGCGACATTAGCAAGCTCTTCATTTTCAACATTCTCAATGGCCTGATCCAGAACTTCAGTGTGATTCTCATATTGTTTTCTGTTTTTTTCTATAAGATCTTTAAGAATTTCAAATCTTTCTTGATATGTTTCTACATTTTGCAAGAGGTCTTTGTTTTAATTTCTCCATGCAGTATAAAGCATAATTTGTTCCCTATAATGATTTTTAGGGTCTTTGTTCTTATTAAATCTTACTGATCGAATGATTTTTGGTCTTCGTCTCTTAACAAGTATCATTCCTCCTTTTAATTCATACTGATCATCTTCACATATTGTTTCATTATTGTCAGAGAGATCATCATCAACATTCTCATTAAAATAATTTTCCAAAAGATAGTCATCAGATGATGAATTTGGCTTACTTTTTTTTGTTTTCTTTGAATTATCTTCTCTCTTGCAATTATACCATGCAGCAAAGTCTGCCAAACACACATTTTCCAACTGTTTAGGTCGTCTTCTTTGTTATCTTTTAATCACGTTATCTGATTCTATGTCAGCAGAATTGTCTGGGAGATCTTTAATCTTTTCCATATCTTTCAGTAAAAATGTTCTTTCACCTGGGTGAGAAGTATTAATAAATTGAAATTCACGAGATGATCTTCTTAAAGGCATTTGCAAAACTAAATATGCAGCTTCCTGTGCACTTATCTCAACAGCATTGAGAAATTTATTACCGATATGTCAGACTCTATTCACAATATTTTTATTGCCTTCTTTTGCTTCTTCGCATGCTTTTTGCAGTAGCTTGCTCATTCCTCGTTGACCTTTTTTAATATAAGAAAGAATATAGACAGCACAAGCATAGGCGTCTAATATATACTGAATGTCCATATTTGCCTGCCAACATTTTATCAAATTTGCATTGTAAGAATTTATTCTAATTTCAGTTGGGGATCGTTTTAGTAGTAGAGTATAACGTTTACGAGAAAGCCTAGTGGCCTTTAGATATTGTTTTTCGGAGAAATCTAACTTCCCAAGAAATTCAGTAAAGCTGTGTGATTCATTGGGTTTCAGGGAATCTAATAAACTATGGATTCTTTCTAAATCTTTCTTTAATGCGATTGCAACATCTTCTTCCAATTAATTAATTAATTAATTTCCCAGCACAATACAGCTATATCCCCTTGGGAGACGGCTAGGTCGAAGTTTAATCCAAAGAGCTTCGAACAACGGGTCTTCCAAATCCTCCAAAATAGTAAAGTTTATATTGTTTTTAATAAACGTACAGACTCCACCATGTATGGTATCCACTCTGTCCCTTCGTACCAGGTTAAAACCATCTAAAGCGACCACATTGTCGTGTACATGACTTTGGAGCCAAGACTCAGTTATACAAACACAGTCTAGCTTTGCATAAGGAACAACGTGGCGGATCTCGTCAATCTTGGGAGCCAAGGACATGACATTGGATAAATACAGCGATGGAACATAGGCAGATAGTGATCCATCCCTTCTAGTAGTAGAATTTGGAGTAATTCGCACGCAATTAGACGGACTGTCATGTTACTGAAATCTCTAAGAAGGTGTCAGTTCGTTTGTATTTTCTGAGACAATTAAAAAGAGCGAATATTGCAGCAAAAGAACTCCTAACCTTTTACACCACCTGCATCCGACCGATTATGGAATATGCTTGTTCAGTTTTCCATAACGCTCTGCCGTTGTATCTTTCCGATGAGCTTGAATGTTTACAGACGTGCGCCATGAGGATTATCTTTCCTTTTGTCGCCTATAACGATGCTCTGATAGCTTGTAATTTAGATAGCCTATCTGATCGCAGGAGAATCATAACTAACAAACTATTTGAGAAAATAAGTAACAATAATGAACATAAGCTGCACAAACGTTTACGCAAGGAAAACCATTGTAGCAAGAACTTGCGAAGCGCTCGGAAATTCCATGTTCCAGTCTGTAAGACTAATCGACTAAAGAACAGTTTTATCTATAGTAATTGCATAGAGTACTTTCATTTTTTTATATTTATATATTTTAAAGTAATTCATAGATCTAATTGATGTAATGTTTTTATCTAATTCAGCCTTAGCAGGCTGCAAATTTTGATACTTAATAAACTATCTATCTATCTATCTATCTACCAATTCGGACAGAGGTTGTAAAATCATTGTCCTTGGCGCCAATTGGAGGTAAAGGAAAATTAAACCTACAGATTTTCTTACCCTTTTTCTTACATGTTTTAGAGTGCCTATGTCTTTGTAAATTTACTAGATCTCCTAAATCGTCAGTCAGCTTTACATGTGGTATAGCTATCTACAAATTTAGCAATGTCATCAAGATAATCTTTGCCATACTCAGGAGCATCTTTTATCCAGAATAAACCATGTATATGTGGTGATCCACGTTGTTGGAATTCAACTCGATAGAAAAAATCAACAACTTCTCCGATTGGATTAAGTGAGCTTTTGATAATCTTTGTTTTAATTTCTCCATGCAGTATAAAGCATTGTTTGTTCCCTATAATGATTTTTAGGGTCTTTGTTCTTATTAAATCTTACTGATCGAATGATTTTTGGTCTTCGTCTCTTAACAAGTATCATTCCTCCTTTTAATTCATACTGATCACCTTCACATATTGTTTCATTATTGTCAGAGAGATCATCATCAACATTCTCATTAAAATAATTTTCCAAAAGATAGTCATCAGATGATGAATTTGGCTTACTTTTTTGTGTTTTCTTTGAATTATCTTCTCTCTTGAAATTATACCATGCAGCAAAGTCTGCCAAACACATTTTTTCCAACTGTTTAGGTCGTCTTCTTTGATACCTTTTAATCAGGTTATCTGATTCTATGTCAGCAGAATTGTTTGGGAGATGGGAGATCTTTAATCTTTTCCATATCTTTCAGTAAAAATGTTCTTTCATCTGGGTGAGAAGTATTAATAAATTGAAATTCACAAGATGATCTTCGTAAAGGCATTTGCAAAACTAAATATGCAGCTTCCTGTGCACTTATCTCAACAGCATTGAGAAATTTATTACCGATATGTCAGACTCTATTCACAATATTTTTATTGCCTTCTTTTGCTTCTTCGCATGCTTTTTTTGCAGTAGCTTGCTCATTCCTCGTTGACCTTTTGTCATTAAGAGAATCTTTGCCATACTCAGGAGCATCTTTTATCCAGAATAAACCATGTATATGTGGTGATCCACGTTGTTGGAATTCAACTCGATAGAAAAAATCAACAACTTCTCCGATTGGATTAAGTGAGCTTTTGATAAAATTGTGGAGAAAGAATTGTACCATGCGTTCAAAATTTCTTGCACATGTGACTGGATCTTTTTGTATTAATTCTGACTTCTTCTGCCAAGTCATTTCTTTTATCTCATCAGTATATTCTTTATTATCAACAAGACGGCAAAGGATTTCAAGCAAATGCATCCATCTAGTTTCTGCAGCTGAGAATGAACAGAACCAAGTTGGTTTACCAAGTTGACGAATCATTCCGAATAAGTCTTTCTTACATCTTTCAAAGTAAGGAGGTGAGCCTCGTAAATTTCTAAGAACTCTGAATCCTTCATCTAAAGCCTTCATCTGAGTCCTTATAAAGAGAATTTTCAGATTTTAAATCTTCAGCTGTGTATGTTTTACCTTTGCTTTTACATTTACGCAATGACAATGTTGCACTTCCGTGAATTTGTTTGAACGGTCTCATTTATAACGTTTGTACTACTGCACCTGTATTGTTCCAACTTATATCCAACTCTTTGTTATGATGAGCGGAACAATTTGAGATGTAGTAGAGCTTTTTAGCTGTTTTATAACAAACGTTATGAGAGAAAGTGTAAAGGGCATTAATAATAGGCTATAATTAACTATAATTAATTTTCCGTCTTTTACTGCCTGACGGTTTCACTTATAACGTTCGTACTACTGCACCTGTATTGTTCCAGCTTCATTCAAACTCTTTGTTATGATGAGAGGAACAATTTGAGATGTAGTAAAGCTTTTTAGCTGTTTTACAACAAACGTTATGAGCGAAAGTGCAAAGAAAATCGAGTGTGTTGTAGACGTGTTATTAAAACACACTGTGTAGTTTTGACACGCATGTGTGTTGTCGTAATTCACAAAAGTGTTGAAACGTGTTGTAACAACACCTGTAAAGCCACGGATGTGTTGTTACGCGGCAACAACACGTTGATAGCCGTGTTGTGGGACGCCTCTAACACGCCATAAACCATGCAAAGCGTGTGGCAAAATACTTTAAAGCATACCAGCGTGCTACGAAGTCGAACGCAACACACTTGGTGAGTAAAAAATGCACAATAGATCTGGTGTGTTGCTTTTTTTGCGTATATTTTAAACATGGAAAATGGATATATTTATAGTTAAATTTACATGTGTTACTTGAAGAAATATAGGCTACGCGACTTTCTGTCAAATGTAGGTAGTGCGTAGTGCATTGTTTGGCTGGAGTTTCAAATTTCTTTGCCATGTTTAGTAAATGTAAATAAAATCTTGTGTAGATGCTTGCCAGCTTTGAGGGTTGGTGGCATCTTGAGTCATGTGATCGCACAACGTGTATACAAAAGCGTCAGGATAGTGGGAATAACATGGACTGTACATACATGTAAATTGATCTCAGAATCACTGCATTCATATTATTTGCACTGGTAGCAAAACATCAAAATAAACATGTAGAAATGTCTTCATTATATATTAAAAATTGTTTCGCATAAAAATGCTATTTATTTACAAAATATATACATCACTCGACGCTGCTATGGCTATGCCTATTCATGATCTTCATCCGCATCAATGTCAATAAATTCACTCAAATTGCTGCTTCTAAGTTTTACAAATGTCTCCCCAGAAATATCATGAGGATACAGTGGCAGATCATGGGCAAGATCAACCAAAGGTACTAACAATATATTCTGTGTCTTGACAATTTTGTAAGCTAAGTATGAGCTGTCAAACCTGTTGGTTTCTGATTCTTGAACTACGAAATAAAAACTCTCATGAACTGCAATAATGTTTACTATGAAAGCAAATAAGGGAAAATCGTTTTCATTCTTCGTAAGACAAACGACATCTGTCACAGAAAACCTTGTGCCATGCCAGTCTACATGCAAAGCCCTATAATAAAAATAGATCCCCTGTGTTTATTGAGTAATTTATCCACATATGCATTTTTTAAAATACCAAAAATTGATTCTGTATATATATTTTTTTAAAGTTAAGAGTTTTATTTTATATATATATATAATACACAAAGTATGAAGTATAGTTTTACCTTAAAGTCTTCGCTACCAGAGGTTTCACCCTAAACGGGATCATCAGGCGACTGATGATCCCGTTTAGGGTGAAACCTCTGGTAGCGAAGACTTTAAGGTAAAACTATACTTCATACTTTGTATTTTGCTCTATCTATATGGTATTGAGCACTCTAACATTTCGCGAACCATAACTCACTTATATATATATTATAAAATAAAACTCTTAACTTTAAAAAAATTATTCTATCCAACGTTTTGGGGTTCTACCCCTTTATCAAGATTGATAAAGGGGTAGAACGGGGTCGAACCCCGAAACGTTGGATATAATATAGTTTTTAAAGTAAAGAGAGAAAAAAAAATAATATATATATATATATATATATATATATATATATATATAAGTGAGTTATGGTTCACGAAATGTTAGAGAGTGCTCAATACCATATATAGATAGAGCAAAATACAAAGTATAAAGTATAGTTTTACCTTAAAGTCTTCGCTACCAGAGGTTTCACCCTAAACGGGATCATCAGGCGACTGAAAAATATCGGTTAGTGGGCTGCTTAAATGCGTTAGTTGGGGCGTGGGTGTGGGCGTCGAAACGTCCGGCGGATTCATTTGGAGCGTGGGTGTGGGCGTCGAAACGTTGCGCGCATTCCTTTGATTGTTTAGGTTGTTGATCCGGAATCTATTTTTGTGCCGACACGTCGAAACTATTTCTGATCTTTTGTTTAGTAAGAGTGGTTTGTCTGCCTTCATGATGAAACGTTTTTCGTCGAAACATAAATTGCATCTTTTTTATCCTCCCGTGTAGGAAATTGAGTGTTTTAGTATAGACCAGGTTATGTCGAAACTTTGTTTTTTTTCTTTTAGATTCCAAATGTATTTCGAAAGTTCCGTCTCGTTTGAATACTTTTTATTCTGGAAAGATTTAGTATGGTTACGATATCGCTCTTTAAATGTACTTGCTGTCATGCCAATGTATTGCTTAGTGATGTTCGTGTTGCTTATGGAAATAGATGCCTTGTATACTATGTTGTTTGTCATGCATTGCCCACGTAGGGGGCAATTGTCCTTAATCCTGCAATTGCAACTGCTTGTAACTATGCTTCGTGGCTTGCTTTTCCTGATTGTGCGTGAATTATGTTTCGTGATAATGGACTTGACGTTGTTCATGCAACTATAGCTAATCTTGACTGTGTTTCTGTTAAAAAGTTTGTGAAGCTTGTGTCCTGTTGGAAAGTGCTTGTCAATAAGGCTAAGAAAATTGCGTCCTATGTTTGTTTTGACATTTTTGTTAAATGGAGGGTTAAACCAGATGATATTGCGGTGTCTATTTCTGCGTGTTTGCTGTGGTGTTTCTTGTGTGTAGTTTAGCTCATGGTTGAAATTGCTGCGCCTTAATGCATCTTGGTAAATTGGTGCGGTTTCATGGAATGTCTGCTCGTCAGACGAGAGGAGGGAAATGCGCTTGTTGATTGATGTAGGTAGCTGTCTTAAAATGCTTGGTGGGTGGTTTGATTGCTTGTTTATGTATAATGGATCGTCATTGGGCTTTCGAAAAGGTTTGTATTTTCCATTGCTTAGGTCGAAAGTAACGTCTAAAAAGTTTACTGAAGTTAAATTTGCTTCTGCCGTGATTTTTAAGCCAAACTGTTCGAAACTTTTGTGAAGATCTTTTCTTGTTTTGTCTGCCAATCGTGCGGTCTATACTAAAACACTCAATTTCCTACGGGAGGATCAAAAAGATGCAATTTATGTTTGGACGAAAAACTTTTCATCATGAAGGCAGACAAACAACTCTTACTAAACAAAAGATCAGAAATAGTTTCGACGTGTCGGCACAAAAATAGATTCCGGATCAACAACCTAAACAATCAAAGGAATGCGCGCAACGTTTCGACGCCCACACCCCACGCTCCAAATGAATCCGCCGGACGTTTCGACGCCCACACCCACGCCCCAACTAACGCATTTAAGCAGCCCACTAACCGATATTTTTCAGTCGCCTGATGATCCCGTTTAGGGTGAAACCTCTGGTAGCGAAGACTTTAAGGTAAAACTATACTTTATACTTTATATATATATATATATATATATATATATATTAAAAGATATTTAGTACTAACATAGTGAATTCAGCGGTTCCTTCAGTAATTTCATCAAGTTTGGCTTGGAGATCTTCTGGGCAATGAAATGCTCGCTGATCTATATCAATTAAATATTAAATAATACTTAAGAGGGTGTATCTTAATTGCCTAAATAATACTTAAGAGGGTGTATCTTAATTGCTGATGGTTCCTCCTTTGAGTCTTTAAATGACAAATGAAATTGTCTGAAATAAGTCAACAAATTATTCGTTGGCTTAAAGTAGTGTCAGAAATATAACATGAAAACTTTACTCATGTTTCTCTGATAATGGAGATCGATCTTACTCTGGCAAGATCACCATGCAGGTGAATATAATACAGTGTGTCATGGCTGTTTCTGATGTCAGTATTAAATCATAAAATTAAGGAGTACCAGTATGTAGCTTACCAATCAACTTGCTGTGCCCAGTATACAAGAAGTTTGAGTTTTGTTGCCCTTGATGTAGCAGGAGCTGATGAGTAGGAGCTGTTGGTTTGCCATTGTTAATGGCACATTCTTGAAGCTTTTGTTCATCATTCCCCTTTTAAAAGAAATTATGTTTAGCTTCAAACCTCATACACCAATGAGCTGTAAATGGACCAAACTGGTAAGAAAGTAGAATTAAGTCATGCATAAGAAATCTCACATGAACAAGTTGGTATTTAACATATAAGTTAATGTACATTTAAAATTAAAATGCTTACGATATAAGACTTTTGGTCTCTAACACTAAATCATGCTTTCTGATTGCAAATTTGTGAGGTCTGTACTATACAGCAGTATATATGGACCTCTTAAAAACCACAGAAAAGGTTATAAAAACTTCATAATTAAAACTTTATAGATAAACAAACAGTGGAAAACCCAAGTTTATAAGTTATATACTATATTTTTTACAGGGAAGAACAAACTTTTCCCTGTACAGACCCCCAATTTCGTGTGTTCTGTATCAGTTAAACATTACTGTAGTTCTATGGAATGCTTACTGTAACAGTTGATTTGGCAGATGAACCATGTAATGCCATTTTGGTGTTGTTGCTTCTCCTCTGTATAGCTCGATAAATAGTATGTGGTGCTCATTGATCAGTGTTGCCAATTTTATTGCATCTGATGCAGTTAATTCAGATGCTAAACGTATGTTTGTTATTGTTAGCATGATGCGCATGCAATACCAATTCCTGTTATCTCGTGGTATGATATTACCAACAACATATGGAAGAATGTTACATAAGGTAATCATTTGTGCAGCTAAAAGTGGTAATAAAAAACCTCTATATTACTGTATTTTTAAATGTACAGTTTTTGCAGTTGTAGAACAAATATATTACAGTAGAGATTTTTTGTTACTGTACATTCTCAATTGACCAGCTGTTATACACACAGATTAAAAAGGGCAACATGAAAATATTTTGCAACTGCCTACAGCTCCTGTCCGTGTGAGGGATCCAACCAGGTAAAATTGTGCCATTAATATGTCATGTTATTACATAAAATATTGCCACCTAACACACAGTAAATGCCAGTGCACAGGTAGGGTGGAATTGACACACAATATGCAAAACACAATTATATAAATTTGTAAGTAATTGGTCAATCCAGAAATTATCCATATTACTTACCCATGGTGAGAATGACAAATGGACCTCACCCCCCCCCCTGCAGACATTCCAGAAGTAATTTTATCACATACAGCACAATAAATTTTCTTTGTGGGAGAGGTGTGAATCTTTTCTGTAAATTGGTCTGGGCAATGTAAACATATTAATTATAAACTGACCCGATTGATTGAGTTTGTGACCTCCAGAGTTTAATGTTCTACGATCAATGGATGATGGTCTGTCTTTCGAATCTGTTCCTGTCAACTGGAGCTTTCTAATTTCTTCATTGAGCCAGTTTATGGTGAATAAGCCCAAATTGTCAATGGCGTGTTGTAAGAAAAGCTTAATTTCCTGTGGCACAGTGCCTTCCAGAAGGATGTGTATGATATCGGGTGGTAGGCATGCGCAGACATCAAAATACCTTATTTCATTTAAAATACTCAGTCGAGTAATACCCCAGTACATGGACCAGTAAGAACGGTTGTCATTAGTCAAAGCTGGGTTGTCTATGTGTTGCCAATGTCCCAAATGCTGTTGGAGAGATCGACCCTGACAGCTGCTGTGTGTCAACTGCAAAAGATTAGCATATTACACTGTCAGAGTCGTGTATTTTTGTAATACATGTATTATTCAACTCATCAATGGGCAAATTGGACCCTCGTGCACCCTGAAAATTGCATCATATTACTCTGTAATTTTTTTACAAAAATGGAACACTGGATGTAAACATCAGATACCTGGATGCAATAAGTACTGGGCTTAAGTAACATTTGTTAAAAGGTAATTTTTGTGCCTAAAATTTTGGGCTTGCATAGAGAACAGGTTGTAAAACTATAGACCATGTATAATTGTATTGATCATTACCTTTTCAGGTATTTCATTTTGTTCATTAGATTTGAAACAATAGCACGTCCTGCACATCCTCATGGCTCCACCTACTCCTTCTTTAAATCCACCAACTAAATTTGATGCAGGAGTATCTCCTAAGAATGCCACAAGTGTCCCTCTGAACTTTTGTGCTCCATTGAATGTTATGAACTGCACACCTTCATCCTAAAATAATTCATGCACCAGAAAATGGTACATATTCATTCTACTACAGCTAAGGTTTTTCAATGCAATGAAACTCAAGGCTAAGACATTAAATCTACTTTATATACTTTAACGATGATTATACACAAGTCAATTATAATTGTTATCATGGCTATACAATCATGTACAGTAGTGGGTAATGTCCATGTTTTGTAATTCTAATATACATATATGTACCAGCTGGTCTAACAAGAAGCATTGCATGTTATGTCATTCTTTCAAGTTATAGTCCAGCATTATATAATTAACATTAATATAACATCAGCAAGTCTGTTTATGTCCTCCACAAAAGGTTGTAATATGCTGTCTACTCCATATTCTTTTATCACTTTTGATTTGGCAACTGCAAAAAGCTGCACAGCCCTCATAGTAGAACGGTACTTTGGATGTATGTTACCGAGCACCCAATAAAAACATCCCTTAAAGAAGCATTAATGATTAAAAAATAATTAATTTATTGATTAATAAAAATATTGTTCCGGAACTCCCCTACTTTCCCTTATCAACAATTTATTAACCATATCCCTCCTATCGTACCCCAAACCAGCTTTATTTTTCTGGCAAATACAATAATTGACAGGGGATTCAGGTACACTCAACAGAGTATGGTTCTTGGAACAGGCTTTATTTTTTTATGATGTCAGGTATTTAATCTAGCTGCCACAAGGAACATTTTTTCCTTCTTAAGTCTAAATTGGGTACCATTTGTCCATTTTTATCATTTTGTTTGTAACAGGGTCACAAAAATATTCAATTTGGAGCATAGTCAGGAACAGGGTCATGGGTTCAGTGGTACTCCCTATCCTAAATCACAGGGAATACCCACAACCCAACCCCCCCCCAAAAAAAACACACAACCCCAACTGACACACAACACAATATTTTGCAATACGGTAGATACATGATATTTAAATATTAGATATAAAAAGTACTGTAACATACCAAGCTTGTGTTTGGAAGCTTTTGAACCAAGTGGATTTGCAACTTCTATTTCATCGAAATATGCAATAATTTGAAGTGCATTTTTTTCCACTCGAAAAAGCTGGTGCGTCTTCATATATTCTCCATCACATAAATCAGCCAAAACTTCGCTTTCAGTTGCATGGTTGTTCTCTACTTCTCTCAACACGTCTGGATTTTTTAATAATTTCTTGAAAATGGAGAGGGAAAATTGTAAATAGATGAAACTGAGGCTAAAACTCCTTATTAAAGAAATAAATAAATGAATAAATAAAAATAGTAAATAATAAATAATACATGTAAATACATAAAAAATGCTAACTAAATGAATTGTAAAATAGTATTTCCTCGATGGGGCTTAATAATTTTACATGAAGGGGGAGCCGGGAGGGGGGCTTATTGGAAGGGTGTATAATTGAGGGAGATGGGTTAATAAAGAAAATACGGTAAATAAATAAATAAATTATAAAAAAATAAATGAATAAATAATAAATATTGTATTTAATAAATAAAATGAAATTAATGAAAATAAATAAAATGATGTACCTGCAAATTTTGGAGAGGAATGTGGTAAAAGGTTGAGGCAGATTTCACTAAACGACCCACTTGTCTCCAAGTTTCTTAGCTACTGGTTCCTGAAATAATTATTGTACAAAAGATATATATTTGAGATAAGTGAAAATAAGAAAGGACTTCTCGCAAAACGATTGTTTTATGTAAGGAAAAAATTACTAACGAGAAAATCAAAGGTGTTCTTGTAGTAGATCTGCCGCTGTTTTGACGAAGACAGCTCACCAAACATTTTTGCAGGATCGAACACTTCTTTGTAGTCTATTTCTACGTTAACATTATTCTGTTGACATTTTGCTTTAATTTCCCTTTCGAAGATGTTGAGTACACTCGATATAAAGTCTTGAGTCGTGTCTATTATCTCGTCAACTGCTGTGTCACTGATTTGGTATTTTGCTTTTAAAGATAATAAATACTTGGCAGAATGTTTCTTCATGTCCCCATCTTCCAGATTATCCAACTCCATTGCACCATCGATATCATGTCCAGCCTGCTGGTCGTCTTGCTGATTATCTTGAATCGCGACTTTGTGCTTTCTCCTCATATGTCGTCGGAAAGAATTTAATTTTGTATAATTTCACCGACATAGGGCACAACTTACTTTAAAATTTGCATCAGACCTAAGAAACTTTAACATATGCATAACATATGCTGATCATCTTCAGTCTCATACTGGCAGATGGAACAGGTACGAACCTTTTCTGCACAGTCTTCTGCACGCTAGAATATATTTAAAAGAGCGGGAAAATATAGGTCATTTTCATCGCAAAATGTTTGAATTTCTGAAATACATACAAAAAGCCGATATGCATATTCTTGGTTGATATTTGTGGTCTGGTATCACGTCTAATTTTTATATTTCTTTGCATGACTTGTCTGAACAACGTTTAGATTTATTTGAATAAGGATTTGCTCGAAGTTACAGTCTATTACACGTCAAGACCCCCCTGTGCGTACATGCGCAGATCGTTTTTCCAACTGAGTCGAAGTCGAAGTCGGGAATATTTTGTAGCTCCTTCGAAAACGTCAAGAAAAAACCTTAAAAATACAAATAAACGATGTCAAAGTTTGATAAACTGTTGGATTCTTTAGTGGAGGAAAATTTGGAAGATGTTGTGGATATTCTAAAGGGTGAGTTGACAGTTTTTTTTCTCACTAAAATGTAGTTTCAAACGTTTCACTGGTCGCCTACAAACGGCTAGGAAAAATAAACTTTCCAAAAAAAAAAAACTTCTTTTATCTGAAGAAAGTTACCACAATATGAAACTCGCATTTGAGCCTCTCCATGCATGCATGTCTACTAGTAAGTTATTAAACCTATTCATGCAACTGGCAACTCAAATGAAGATTTGTGTGTTTTTTAATAACTTAATATAAGATTTGGTTTTTTGAGTTGGTGAAGAAGCCTTCGCATCTTTTTATTTCAAACCCAATTCGGGCAATGCTTTTTTTTACGTATGGCTGCAGTCTAAATACAGTGTATCTATTATTTACGGTTTAACACAAATGTTCTTGCTATACGTAGTGTCTAAGTTTGTGAAAGGAATTTTTTAACTATATTTCTCGTGTATTTCTTTGGACACTCAACACGGTCAAATGTCGGAAACATAAGTTTCAATATAGATTTGTGTGAGTGTTAATACCCCACCCCACCCCACCCCAGAATACAAAAAACAACAACAAACAAACCTGTCTAGATAGGGTTAACATGGTAACAATTGATAAATGTAGTATTCAACTTAAATTTACTGCTTCCGATCCACTTTTTGAAGTTGAGATTACCTTTTCTCCTGATTTTCCCCTTTTGTATATTTAATACAAAATTTTCTTACAAAAGTATTGAAATTTTGTTCAAATTTTTCTTTATTTCGTCAAAATATCCTTCAAAGTGGCAATGACTTAATATTAATTTCGACAGCTATTTTCTAAACAAAAATAACATTTAATATAACAAAATGTGGAAACTCCGGGGAGCCATCTTAGCTTACCTAATTCCGATTTTATCTAGCATATCTTCAGTAACCATTGTTAAAGTGCTGTCATCTAGTGCTTCAGCTGAAACAAAAAAAAATTATGTCAAACATTCTCAGCAAAATTGTTTTCAGACATAAATCCAAATGAAATGTTAAATGATATTAAATACTACTTTGCTCATTTTTTGCAGTACAATGTTAGTAAATACAAAGACCTACTATAAATTGTAAAACGTAAAAGATATTTATAGTTTCTTAAACTTTATTTCACAGGAAACTGTGAAAATGTTGGGTGGGGTGTGCCAAGAGCCCACCAATTCATTTGCAAAATGATGTGCATGCAATACCCTGAAATTCACCTATTGCCATTGATTTTTTTCCATACACGTCACAAAAACATAGTTGCCTAGCAACATAAAACATTTTTTTCAAACGGTTGATATAGGAAAGTGTTCTCTAATATAGTAGTTCACAAAATAAAAAAAATATTTGTGCGTAAAGTTAGTGTATGAATTCACCACATGCACTTTTTGCCCCTCCCCCAGTCTATTTGGGTTAATATACCTCTTAATATGCAGCCTTATATATCTCCTGGGTACATATTATCTCCAAGTGACTTCGGTGAACTTTTCTATAAAATAATTGTCTTGGATATTTGCTCCACAGAACATATAGCAAAATATTTTGCGAAGTTGTCATGACATATTTTTCACTTAGCTTAATGCTGCTTCATAAAATTATTGGCCAGTGATGCACTAGGCTCTAATTAAATAAAGGAGGGGTTCAATATAATTATACCAATGTTGTTAATATTAATCTTAATTGGGTACTGGCATGGCATAAGGTCATTAAAGTATACAACCACTCTTGCATATACAGTACCGTTAACCTTAGTTTGTTGTCTATATGGGAGTGCATTGTTTATTGGATACAAATTACCTGTTATTAATACTCTTTTCAATTACACTTCCTATTAGGCCTCTTGGGAAGAGATTAAAAGTGATAAAGATATTGTCTGCAACAATTGCAAATCAGGTATGATATTCATACAGGGCATTGTATGAATGTATTCACTATGAAAACCAATTGCTTAAAAATACTTGAGAATAATTTTAAGGTTTTATGCCAGCTAGCTATATAGTCTCAAATCATCATTTTCAAGGTACAGTTCATGTATAATATTATATGAAATATGTCTGTAAGATCTTTGAGAGTAATCTAGTGTACACCGGTATATGCTGGATAGATGGGGATGAAAAAGTTAGGAATCTGCATAATTGCTCTCTAAAATAGTATGACTGTATGTATGCATAGAGGAAACATTGAAAACAAAAATTGAAAGAAAAGTTTAACAAATGCAGGATTGTATGTGATAATTATACTTCTAATTTCGAACTCCTTATCCGAAAAAGCTTACTTATTTCTAAATTCAAACCTTCTCTCAACGAAAACATCGCATCTACACCACCTTCTTTATTCTAGTCATTTCCTGCACCGTGTGACTTGACACACCGTTCTTGTCAGTTCTTATTGGTTTGCCACCTAATTAATTATTCTGTTTGTAAATATATATCTATGTATACTCTCATCTATTCAATTACCTTTCATTCTGAAGATGTTGCACGTTAGCAAGGAAACGTCAATAAATTTACTTTAAACTTTTTATATTCATGTCTTGAATTTATTATGGGTTTCCATATCAAAATACTGAGCTGGGCTCTTATATTCATTTTTAGTGATATGATAAGTTGTACGTATTGCATGTATACGTACGTTTACCACATGCATTACATGTATACAACTTATCATATCAATTTAACTACATCTCATATGCAAACACTACCACTTAGGAGCACATAGACTATGAATTTGCAACCTTAGCTCTCTATCTGAGCCTCGGTGGCTCAATGCTTAGGTTCGAACACTAGCTGTCTGGGGGCTCAGAAATCTTTTCTGAGTAATTGTCTAATTGAGCTCGACGAACGTCCAGCAAACGTCTGTTACATTACACCAAACTGTTCAGTTCAGCTCTTATTCACTTGAATATTATTCTCAGTATTCAAGTATGTACCAGTAACTCGCAATGTCTTGTCTCTAGGAACAAAATGTCAATGTGATGTGTGATACACCTGAAGTCAAGACAGAGGAATATAAGATATCTGTGCTACCCACTGGTTCTTGGACATCACCAGTATCAATACCAGATTCAAAACCATTACCATTACCTCTTTCTTATCCTCCATACAGCACGATTATTTTTAATGCAGAAGAAGCAGGGCAAATACTGCTAGTAAGCTACTGGTGCGGGAATCAGCCAGATTTTATTTGACTATTAAATACAACGTGGCAAATCATTACGATGAAATATGTAATTGTCTGATTCAGCGATTCCCAAGCCTGCAGGATGCAATAAGTTTACCTGGGTCAAGTTGCAAGTATGTAAGTATATACTACAATTAATCTGTATCTATTTTGCAATAAATTACAGAGTCTAAGTTACTGTTCTAGTGTTACATACAGTAGTATATACTGTATATTGTGTGTTAATTAACTGCAAAATTTTACAAGATTTTATGTCAAATAATTTTAGCCAGCACTACGTAGTCCAACTCTGTTAGACTAAAACATGTGTACATGTATATACAGTGCTGCTTAACGAAACACAAGAATTGACTGATTAATCACATGATAGTGATGTACGGTACTGCTCACAAAAATAACCTAACAAAAACCAAGGTCAAACCTAGGTTAAACCTCAGCTTCATCATGGTATAACTTTGTTCAACCTTGACTAAACTTTTAATGAAATTCAATATAATGATCGAATCGTCCATCTTGGCCAATCATTAAAGTGCCTATATACAGGTATGAAGCAAAAATTAAGTTTGTCTTATTTGAAAGAACACTATTAACGTCATTGTTGAGATATTCAGTTTGTTTCATATGCAAATTAAACATCTGGCATCACACGTGCATAATAATTACCGTGTGAAAACGTTGTGTCGTCAAATTACGCGTGTCCACGCTCAAACCGGAACCGTAGTATCTTTAGACTGAAAGCCAGCCGCTGATCTCATCTCGTTCTCACTCGCTGAGAGAGGCGTCTGAATTCAAAGGGCGATATGCCGTCCAGTGACGTCACGTACTACCAAGAAACGTGGTAGTGAATCTGATTGGTTGATATGTTTCTAATTTGGGATAATTATAGAATTATTGATAATAAACAATCTGAATTCCTTCCATGGTGTCAAATATACGGCGGCTGGTTTTCAGACTACAGAATACTCTCAACTTGGTAGCTATTTAAGGTAATACAGGGCTGTGATATTTTGGACTCCGATGCATATGGACTTTCATCTTGACGAGTTTTGAATGGTTCCGAGGGGAAAAGCAGTGAATACCGTATATCAAGTGGCATGGCATATTGCGCGCGGCATCTTGTCAGTTGTGGAACAAGATGGCTAGTAATTTCAGAACTACTCATTGTTAAAATATATTGTGTAGGTATGTTATTAGATGTTGAATAAGCTTTCATTCCATGTATAGTTCAAGTTTCTCCATTATGTGAAACTTGTTAAAATGTCAAAAATGTGCGAACCGTTGTTTGAAATAATATTACAAATAGACAGGAAAATTAGGAAATTGACTTCTCACAAGTGTTAATACATAATTTTAGATTTTTTTAAAATACTTAACGCGCAACATCGCGAGATATATATCAAACAGAAGCTAGTATTGAAAAATGCTATTTGCATGGGGTAGAAATTTCTAGTTTTTAGCTAAACAGGAATATTTTTAAAAATAATGGGGTAACCCTGTCATTTGATTCATTGCGTGAATGTATTGTTGACTTCGAATTACAGTGTAAACCTGAACGCTAAAATCCACTTTTATTCTATATTTTAGTATTTCACTCTGGCTATATTATTATCGGCAAACCATTCTAGTCGTTAGGCCACTAAGGTTATACCAAAACCTACTCTGACCGTTGAGGCTTCAATATTTTTTTTTATACTCTGGCCTACACCAGGCGATTTTATGCGTCCCTGCCTGGGAGGCCGATAGCATTGAAAGGGTTAAATAAAAGCTATAAATTCAAATGTGAAATCTGAAATTTGTCTGTTTTGGCTAGAAAGCCGCAAACGTTTCACAAGCTTCATAATGGTAAGATTATGATGCATTCGAAGTCAACAATATTACTGATTTTATATATTTATTAATTATAAGTACACATTCCGACATTCACGCAATGGATCAAATGGAAGACTCTTTTCTACTCCAAATAGCATTTTTCAATAGTTTGTGTTTGACATATATCTCGCGATGTTGTGCGTTAAGTATTTAAAAAAATCTAAAATTCTGTATTAACACTTGTGAGAAGTCAATTTCCTGTCCATTTGTAATATTATTTCAAACAACGGTTCGCACATTTTTGACATTTCAACAAGTTTCACAAAACAGAGAAACTTGAACTATAGATGGAATGAAAGCTTATTCAACATCTGATAACATACGTACACAATATATTTTAACAATGAGTAGTTATAAAATTACTAGCCATCTTGTTCCACAACTGACAAAATGCCGCATGCAATTAATATGCAATGCCACTTGATATACTCACCGCTTCTCCCCTCGGAACCATTCAAAAGCCGTCAACATGAAAGTCCATAGGCATCGGGGACCAAAATATCACAGCCCTACATTAAATAGCTACCAAGTTGAGTTGCATGAGAGTATTCTGTAGTCTGAAAACCAGCCGCCGTATATTTGACAAGATGGAAGAAATTCAGATTGTTTATTATATTCTATAATTCTACAATTATCCCAAATTAGAAACATATCAACCAATCAGATTCACTACAGGTTTCTTGGTAGTACGTGACGTCACTGGACGGCATTATCGCCCATTGAATTCAGACGCCTCTCTCAGCGAGTGAGAACGAGATGAGATCGGCGGCTGGCTTTCAGTCTAATATATCTTCGCCTTTATCAAACATAATCACTTGAAAATCTTCATGTTTGGTGTTGTAGGAGAACCACATCCACACGCTTCCAAGAACCAAGGGAACGAAAAACTGCAAAAAATGTCATTCTGTCATTTTAAGTGTTCTTTCAAATAAGATGGACTTAGTTTTTGCTTCATAGGCACTTATAGACAATGTCACGTGTGTATTTTCATAGACCAAACTAAAGAAGGACCTGGCACAAAGTGTAAGAAACCACAAAAGAACTCCAAGAAAGAGGGAGTTTAAAAACGAAACAATTATAGATGTTGATGTCAATGACTGTTCTCTTGTCCCAGTCGATGGAGACATAAAACTAGCAGAAAAGAGTCTGGGTGAATTGCAGAAAGAGTTCCGAAAGAAAAACCCATCAAAGGTATGTTAATATGTAATTGATACCGTAATTTATTTTTAGGTCCCCTCTTGTTTAAGCTCTTTTATTTTAATTAGCACCCTCTTTCTGGAAGGAAATAATTACATGTACCTCTCTCTCTCTCTCTCTCTCTCTCTCTCTCTCTCTCTCTCTCTCTCTCTTAAGCCCCTCTCTTCTGGGCAATTATGTCTTTTTATCATCTGTAAATCATTACCTGACCGAGTTGTGTGACCACTAAAGTACATTTTTGAATCTTATTTAAAATGAAAATTCAGTTGATAAATAATAGAGAATATTTGTATATATTTGAAATATAACCCAACCACTTCTCTCAAAGTATCTTGAAAAAAATAAGAGAAATTATGGTAATGTATACTATATTATGTAGACCTAAACATTAGAATGATGAAATACACTGACTAACAACAACAACAATAATTTATTTGTACCATACATACAATTTACGTATATACATAAAAAATAAGACACAAAATTAAGATGTTCCACATCTTACAATGAATTGGTACTAGCTGCCTGTAATAACCATATTGGCTAAAAAAATACAAGCAGCTAATAAAATAATTAAATAGTTATTTATATATAGTGACGGAACATTTTCAAAATTGGCCTGGCATAATATTACAAATATTGAATTAAATATATTATAGTAAATCAGCCAAACCATCAATAATTATCAATAAATAAAGACAAAAGAGATTTCTTAAATTTAGTCAATGAAAATTGCCTTAATTGTTCATCAAGAGAATTCCATATCTTGGGGCCTTGGTATTTTATACTGAAAAGACCATAATTTGTTCTTACCAAAGGAAGGGAATATGAGGACTTAGAGGAGTGTCTAGTATTGTAATTGTGAATTTCATTAACTTGTTTAAAAAAACTTTCAAAAGCTTTTGGTAGAGCATTATTATGAAATTTGTACATGAAAACATTAATGTGGAAAGTAATTAAATCAGTCAATTTGATTATCTTGGTTTTTCTAAATAATGGACTAGAATGTTCATCAAATTTAGAAAAAGTTATAATTCTTAGTGCTTTTTTTGGTAAAATAAAAAGGGCATTCAAATTTGTAGGTGATGCAGATCCCCAAGCAATTATACCATAAATTAAAAAAGGATAAATTAAAGCATAGTAAAGAGTAATTAAAGTGTTTCAAATTTACAAAGTAGCGAATTTTAGATAACAATCCAATATTTCTTCTTAATTTACTGCAAATATATCTAACATGATTTTTCCAATTAAGATTTGAGTCAATAAATATGCCAAGATATTTAACACAATCCTTATTCTCTAACTCCTGATTATTAATGTTTAAAAAAATGGATTGGGTTAAACGCTTTTGTCTTGAGTGAAAAAGTACGAAATTAGATTTTTCAATATTTAAGGAAAGTTTATTTGCACACAACCAAATAAAAATTTTATCCAACTCCTCATTCAAAACCGCCTCCAAAGTTGGCAAATTTTTATTGGCATAAAATAAATTAGAATCATCAGCGAAAAGATGTACATCAAGTAGTGTGCATCTATTGAAGTCATTTATATAAAGTAAAAATAATAATGGGCCAAGGACTGATCCTTGGGGTACCCCACAAGTAATAGACTGAATGGTGGACAATTCACTACCAATAGATACAAATTGCTTTCGATTGCTCAGATAAGATACAAACCACTCTTTTGCAATTCCTCTGATTCCATAATTTTCAAGTTTATTTAGGAGAATTGTGTGATTTACAGTATCAAAAGCTTTTCTGAAGTCCAAAAATATTCCACAAGAGAAGCTGCTTTGATCTATGGCATTCTGTATCTTGTCGACTATACTGAGAATGGCGTGATCAGTAGAGTGATTTGTTCTAAATCCGAACTGTTTATCATATAAAACATTATTTTTTTCAATATATTTCATTAGCCGATTTTGCATCAGTTTTTCCAAAAGCTTATTGAACACTGATAAAAGTGGTATAGGTCTATAGTTACTTAGGCATGTACGAGACCCATTTTTAAATATGGTAATGACTCTGGCTAATTTAAACTTATCTGGAACAATACCACTGCAGAATGAGGAGTTAAATAAAATCTCCAGAGGTCTAGATACAAATGTTTTAATTAATTTTAAAATATTAGTTGGAATACTAAATGGTCCTGTTGATTTTTTGTCATTTAATTTTAATATCTCACATTCAATTTCCGATGATGTTACTGGTGTCAAATAAAAGCTATTGGGTAATGAAGCAGGTAAATAACTGCCTTGATTGAGCAAGGTCAGACCCAACTTGGATAAAATATTCATTAAAAGCATTAGCAATGAACTTTGTATCAGTTAGCTCAATATCATTAGAGACTATCTTAGATGGAATGTTATTGTTGTGGGGTTTTAGGGTAATAATTTGTTTTGATTCCATTCCACATTTTTTTGCTATCACTGATGTTATATGTAAAATAATTATTATAATACTTTTTTTTACTAATTTTACACAAATGATTGATTTTATTTCTATATAATTTAAATTTTGTATAATAATAAATTGTGCGGGATTTGATATATTGGAATTGAAAAAAACTTATCCAAAGTACTAATTGTGTTTTTTCTTCTCTTTTCACCGAGCATTCAATAAACAGAATCTTTATAAGCAACCATTAATTAAATTTCTTCCTTCAGTATCTGCCTATCTGGTTAAGCTACAACTCCACATGATTCCACTGTTAACATACAACTGTTTAAATGTACAATCATATGATTTTCAGGACATACCCAGCAGCTATTGAACATGACATTGGCACATTTTAAGGCTTGGAATGATAATAACACTCCAACACTTGCAGAGGTCCTGAAACAGTATCCAGTATTTGAATGCCCAGAATGGGTGAGTAAATATGAATCAATTTCTGTATCAGTATGTGAAGCACGGTCAAACCTTTAAACAGCTACATGCATGTGACCACAACTGACCAGTGGGTCCTGTCTAGTTGTCTAAGGGTGAATTTGAAGAAGAGGGTGTTATAATGCCAACGCAACTTTGTACGCAACAGTGCAAAGCAACTACTCGACAATAAAAGAAAACTCTACTTGCTAACAAGTATCAATACCCACAGCTGGCTTTGGGTCATAAATTCGATGCTCCACCGTGTAAGCGGCTAGTAACTTAACGGTAATTGTGGGTTCGAATCCCAGTCGAGGTTAGCTTTTTCTATACTTGCTTTATTCTTCTTTCATATCCAACAATTTTTGTAGCTATTCAAGCTTTTCCAAACCATTATAGACCTTTCAAGAAATTTAAAAACCTTTCAAGACCTTTTTAGTCTTTTCCAGACTTTTCCAGATCTTTCTAGATCGTTATCAAGCAAACATTCCAGATCCCAAAAGGTCTTGAAAATGTCTTTTGACCTGTCAAATTAGGATCACGGGGCAGATCTTTCGAAGACATTTACTTTAGGTGCTTTTTAGATCTTTTCAAGACCTTTTTAGACAATTTTCTAGATCTTTTCAAGACCTTTTCAAGGTCTTTCGTTTTCCTACGGGTATGTAAAGGGTTTGTTACATCAAAATTATGGAATAATCGGCATGCAATTTGCCTATACCAAGCAAGTATGGTATTACTATATGCCTTATTAAGAAAATCAATATTTAGAAATGTTATTTTATTTACATGTATTTATTATAATTACACATGTCTTAATTATTTTCTTTTGTAGATTATTTACCAAGCAGGTCTGATTTTGGGGTTTAAAGATTTTTCAGATTCAGTTACATCTCTTTGACAGGTAAATGTACATAATACAAGTAATCAGATGTTCAATTTATAATCGATTGTATTAAACAAAATTGATAACAATAGACCCTTTTAATAAGTGCAGAGTATGTCATTTTCTGCATTTTAAATTCTATTGAAAATATACAAAAGCTAAGACAATAAAGGAAATTAAAAAGAATTGAAAAGGAAGATTGAAAAGAAATTAACATTATAGGGTGGAAATTACGTATTCTAAAATTATTAAAAGGATAGTAATCTTTTTTCCAAAAATGGTGCAGTGGCGATGAAAAGCAGGTGAAAATGCCCCGCGG
The DNA here is from genome assembly GCA_035771165.1 of Paragorgia papillata. NCBI lineage: Eukaryota > Metazoa > Cnidaria > Anthozoa > Scleralcyonacea > Coralliidae > Paragorgia > Paragorgia papillata. The sequence goes on along the minus strand of JAWNZC010000366.1, from coordinate 162,070 downwards.
TGGGGCCAAAAAACTGTGGCAAATTCCCACCCTGGAGAAAGTTGTACTTTACTTTTATCTGTTGCCACAATCTAAGAATCAGCATTTAATTATTATGAGTACTTATTTCAAACACCTCTACTAAACTCTCCAGGCGTTTACTATTACTGTAATTCAACCAAGATGCAACAAAATTCGTATCTTAATTTTGCTTTAAACGCTTCTGTAATAAAATCCAACTGGCAATTAGACAGTCAAAGTTATGCATTGGGTACATTGATAAATATACTAGAGGGAAAGGGGTGCAATTCAATTGCCTTTTCCTCCCAATCGTCTTTTGGTGTTGAGCAAAAGGAATAAGGCTCGGAATATTGGAATAATATTATAATGTAATGCCCCACCTCCAGGCAAAGATTTGTTTTCAAATTACCCACCCCTGGGAGGGTTCAATGCGTCAAATGTCCAGCAGTTCGTGTCCCGAAGGAGGATAGGCATGCTTGGATTTGACTGTTACATAATGCCAGAGGATTTTACTCGTCAAAGAAAACGATCTAGCAGTGGAAGGGTTATAATCTATCCCAATTAAAAAAAAAAAGCTAACAAAATTTTCACTTCATAGTCACTTTAAAGTTGACTTTGCCACAGACTGAAATGATTTTGGCACCTCGAAAATGTAACAAGAATTATAATTACAACAGTATCATTGACTTTCTTTTAGTATTCAGAGTCTGATGTCACCAGCTGAACTAATTGAAGAAGACAATGAACCAACAGAGGCCCAACAGCTCAAAATAATTGAGCATGTGGAAGCTGAGCTCAATGGGGAAAAAAGTGCAAGCATTTTTTTGATGCAAGAGGTAAATGTAGACCTACATGTACCAGTACACTATAAAAATAATTAACAGTATCTACAGCATGTGGACCAGAGGCGGATCCAGAGGGTTGCTATCGTTGCTCAAGCAACGGTCAGAATTTCCAGATTAATTTATTCAGTCTTTTGGCGAGTATTTTTGCGCACCAACATCTTTAAAATTAACATATTCAGTCAAATATTATAATTTTTAGTGCCGGACCACGTTAATAAAATTCGTATTATTCAATCACTTAAGGGGCGCTGCGCGATTATTTGCGCGAGAAATGCCGTGAGTTGGGTGTCTATTTTCGCGCGCCCATATTAAATCCGAAACCGGAGAACACCCGAGCCTACCTAATTAAGCCTGTGTAGCGGCCCTCATCTTTGGGTACTGACTTAGTTAGCATCAGCTAAACGTGACTGTGCAAATGGCGGGAGCAACGGTTGATGCTAAATTTAGCCTTTTCTGAGCAACAGCAAAGGGATGCTAAGGGATGCTGACCAATCAAATGATCAGATTCAGTATGCTGAGCAACGGTGAGCAACGGTAGAGAAATAAGCCAATCACGTACCTATATTTTCCGGGTCTCCAGTGATGCTAAGTAGCAGCGTACTCATCGACTATCACTCGTTCAGTGTCGGTGTTCTATGTTTAATATCTTCAGTTCGTAATGACTTCGAACAACGCTTAATTACAACGATTGTTTGATGTATTTGATGGGAGTTATTCATCTGCGATAAAATAGGATCTAAATGTTTCTTTGTGTATTAAAGTCCGCGATCGCGCGACGGCGACGCCAGTTTACCTACAGCCAGGAATCGCACTACAAAAACCACTACGAGTCTGCAGTAAGGTTAGCGTATTAAATGCTTATGAACAATATATAATAATGCTAATCAGCCAGGGCATGTTTAATTATTTCAACTACACAACACAGTTAATGTAAATGAGTATGAGTATAGATACTGTAGTATGTCTGTCTGATATTTAAATGTCTCGGTTTAAAGTAAGTGTAAATCTTGGTGACTTATGAGAACAGAGTGGTTGATTTGTTTAATACTAAGCTAGCTTAATAGCTTTATATATTCCAGTCTGACTAGTACTTCTATTTTTGATCTATAAAGCAGAGTCTGCAGAGATAATGTATACTGTATGTATTTTTAGTATAAACCAGCTACTCCAGCTAGTACAAAGTCTATTGATAATAGACCACTAGTAGCAAGAGTCAATTATTCACAAATGAAAAACAATGGCAGAAACTTGCAAATTTGTCGAGGTAATACTGTGACCAACTACAGTACTCTGGTTTATGCAGGAATACTAGTTGCCAACAATTAGACAACTTGCCCTCATTGTTTATAAGCGATAGTCATTAACTCGAGCTCACAGACAACTCGGGCTCATTTGGTTAATTATTTAAGTATTAATTACTTGTACAAAGTGTGTCCTGATTTTGAAATTTTCAATATGTTAATAAAATGCTGTATGGTATTAATGTGGAATAATATTGAACCCTTTGTTTTCCAGGGGTTTTCTTTTGCTAATATAATTATCTGGTGTTAGCCATCTAAACTCACTGTAATTAAAAACTTGAAAGTTCTGTTGGTAAATAAAGGATTAAGCAATTCTTGGCTGAGTAAAGCGGCTGAGAAAACAAAAAAATTATGTATACTGTACATGTACATGTATGTGATGAGCAAGGGAATGTACATGTACTTAATATTGTGTTATTTGCAGTGCTGCAACCAAAAGCAGAGGTCTTCACATATTTTTGTATACAGTACAAATCTAATCACCAAGCTTGTTAGTGAAGAAATTTTCTGTGATTTTTTTTGTTTGAAGCCATTTTGCAGGCTTTCATTGCAACATCAGTCGAGCAATTTATATTTTTAATTATTGGATAATTGTTATTAATGTTATTAATACAATAATTTATTGCTCTGGTGAGTCCTAATTTATTGAATACAAAATTAACTACCTTCAGTTAAGTTAGTTTTACAGAATTACAGTTGCAAACATAAATTAATTTTGAATAAATAATATTAAAGCTTTTTATAGTATAATTATGTTGTGTTAAGTTTTATCTTCTAACAGCCATATGTTTAACTGCCAAATTTCTTGATGTGCTGCTTATCCAACACAAGTATTAATTTCCTCAGTTTGTGGTGTGGTGTTCAAACTACTATACACTTTGCTGATCAACCATGAACTATGATATAATGCCCTTCACGATCTGGTTCTTTTTACAAATAAACGTCTGGGGGTAATTTAGTAGTTATTGATTTAGTAGTCATATAATGATAATTTATAGTATTGCTTCCATACAAGATAGTATGTTATATATAAAATTTCCAAAAATATATACAGTACTTTGCAGTTACCAGCTGATCGTTACTCAGTTACTGTGAATCCGTTGTCGAGTCAGAGCTAATATTTTTGGGTCATAATTTTTCTAAGGCTACCCAGAGACCCTGGAAAAATGCGGGAAATGCGTTTTTAGAGGTCCGAATTTTCAAAATTTTCCGGGGGTGTACCCCCCTAAAAAGGTGGACCACACCTTACTAGCAATGGTCAGATTTTTGGCTGGATCCGCCCCTGGTGGACATCATAACGCAGTTATTGCCACAACACCATAAAAGCTCTATTGAGCTCCCTTTGCAAAACAAGTTTTGTAATAAGCCCCCTCTTATTATTACAAAACCATAGACAGATGTCAAAACACCAAGAACATTCTAAGGGCCTGTTTATATGGAGCCAAGTTACTCGGCAAACCGAGTTACCCACCATGTATCGAAATTCAATGCTATCCCGGCAGAGTGTTTCTATGAGACACGCGAGTAACTCGGCTGGTCGAGATCCCAGCAAAACAGCCGAGATCTCGGGATGAAAATATTCCCAAATAAACACTCTCTTGCCGGGTAACTTGGCTACCTGAGTTGAATTCATCACAACAGCGCACGCGCCACTTTGAAACCATTATAATGCGTGGGTAGCTTTGCTGAGTAACTTGTCTCATATAAATACTCATCTTTTTTCAACTCAGTTTGCCGGGTAACTCGCCTAGCCGGTTAACTCGGCTTCATATAAACTGGCCCTAATTATATGGTAAACCAAATAAATAAACTGATTGGTGTAACAGTGATACTGAGCCACGTGTCTTTGTACTTTAATTGCTACCAAATCTGGGAAAACTTAATTTGATTTTCTCCAAAATCTATAAGTTTGGAATAAACGCTCTAGGGCAGGGGTATTCAATTGGTAGACTGCTACTGTAAATGTATCAATATGGACCAAGCAACCAACCCCTAAACAACCTAATGCTAGCTGAAAATATACAATGAAACATATTCCTAATTCTTGACGTTGCCTCATGTCTAGTCCTTTTTCCGAGCTATGTATAGCCAACCAGATCTCGATTTGTTAAATTTTGCATTTGTTTGTTTGTCTGTCGGCATTACATCATCCATATATGAGCTGATGTGCGCATGTTACGCTACCGTCGATACTCGGTGAGTCTCGGTCGGTAGTTCAGCTTTTCGAAGTTCTTCCTCGACAAAAAATTCACGGTAAGAACAAATATATCATGTCTTTACTTTCTCGTTGGAAGTATTCATCAAGGCCATGAAGATTTCGGTGGCCAGTCTCGAGGAAAGCAGTGCTCTTTCATGAGTTGATCAGTGCTGTTAACAGCACAAACTATTCCAGTTATCGAGTGAAATTCGACAACCACTGACAATGTCTTAGACAATGTCCAAGTACAAGGAGACAACATGTACTTGAATGCTTTTAACAATGATCTCATTCCTCGTGAGGGATTTCTGTCGCTGTGCAACTTACCAACTGTTGTCAACCTCTGATCAACACACTTGTGAACTGTCTTACAATTTCAGCGAGGAGAGTTTATCTTGTCGAGGTAAGATATCAGTTTCTATAACTGACAGCTGTGTTTCTAAACTAAGCTCACTGAACTCTAGAAATGAACTATTATCGACTTGCAGACACCGAAATAAATTTCTCCTTTGTAACCAATAACTAGCTTGCATACATAACATTGTAATCCTACCCCGTTAATGACGTCAAACATGTATATAGTATTCCTTAGCATAACACCAAACGCGACATTCACCTGATGAGTGTGGTAAGCTTCGCTTACCATACGAAACAAGTTTGTAGTGATTAAAAGTTCAAATGAAGTAACCTAGTTTGTCTTCTGTGTTATATCCGCTGTACTTCGGTATCGAGCACTCTATTTCATATATGATTCCAAACTCGATACTTCTCTATTTCGCTCCTTTATTGTTGAGCACTCTACGAATAAATATGGAACCCGTCAACCTTGGATACTCAACGAAAAACATACCAATCGCGCAGCCAAAGGAATACTTAAAATGTTTGGTCGAAAAAACAGAATCTTTTCTACGACGCATTAGATGGAAAGCTCATCGCTTTTTAAAGCCAGCCACAACTCAATCTACTTCTAATGAAACACTTGGATTTCATACAACAAAATCCCCGTCATCGATTAAAGAACTAGACGAATTTGAAGACAAAATACATGCACTTATCCAGAATATTTAATTCAAAAGAGACCACAACGAATTCCAGAAAGTACTAGCACAGGACTTGACAAAAATTAGAACTGATGACAAACTACTCATTGCAGCTGACAAGACAACAAATTTTTAACGGATAGACACCCCCGACTACAACAAATTACTTGACACTGCAATAACCAAAGCCTACAAAAAAGCACCAACGAACACAACAAGCAAAATAATATCCACAGAGAAGAAAGTCCGCTAAGAGCCTCGGCCTAGATAATCGCATTGATTCGCTAGCAACAAAGAACTCATTTATAACCTTAAAAGATCACAAACCGAACTTTGCCAACAATCCCACGTGCAGACCGATAATTCCATCAAAATCGGAAATCGGTATCGTCAGCAAACAAATCCTACAAAGGATCAATACCAAAATCGTGAAAGCTGATAAATTAAACCAATGGAAAAACACCGACGCAGTAATCAAATGGTTCAAGAGCCTGACTAATAAACACACCCGTTCGTTCATTAGCTTCGATGTAGTGGATTTCTATCCATCTATATCGGAAGAGCTACTTAAAGAAGCCCTAACGTTCGCCTCGCAATACGACGTCATAACCGAGAATGAGAGATACATCATCCTACAAGCAAAGAATACCCTACTTTTTAACGGAAATTCAACGTGGTGCAAGAAATCACCAAACTCCCTCTTCGACGTTTCTATGGACAGCTTTGACGGCGCTGAAACCTGTGATCTAGTAGGCGCATACCTACTGTCGAAATTAACTCCAGAGTACGGCAACGATATCGGTCTGTATAGAGATGACGGCCTAGCAGCATTCCACAAAACACCGAGAGAGATCGAGAACATTAAAAAACAGATATGCAAAACGTTCAGCGACCACAACCTAAAGATCACGGTTGAAGCGAATAAGAAATGTGTTAACTATCTCGACGTAACACTAGACCTACGAACTGCATCCTACAAGCCATATACGAAACCCGGAAACGTCCCGCAATATGTAAACCGCCAAAGCAGCCACCCACCATCAATATTACGAAGCATACCCGAGGCAATCAACAGACGGCTATCAAATATATCATCAGATAAGCAATCGTTTGATTCTGCTATTCCACCGTATCAAGAAGCCCTACAACGAAGTGGTTATGATTATACGCTTAACTTCAACCCTCAACAACCAAAACAAAAGCGCTCGAGAAGTAGAAACATCACTTGGTTCAATCCACCCTACAGCGCCAATGTTGCTACCAACATTGGGCACAAATTTCTACAAGCCATCGAGCAATGCTTCCCACAAAGCCACCCATTGCACAAGCTATTCAACCGCAACACCGTAAAGTTGAGCTACAGCTGCATGCCTAACACACACCACGCCATTTCAGCCCATAACAAAGCAGTGCTCACAAAACCACCAGCCCAAACCAACACTATCAACGACAAAGAATGCAATTGCCGCCAGAAAAACTCCTGTCCCCTCTCTGGTAAATGCCTAACAGAAAGCGTAGTCTACCAAGCAACTATAATGAGAGAAGACACAAATGAAGAAAAGACTTATGTCGGACATACGGGGGGCGAATTTAAGACGCGATACAATAACCACACGAATTCATTTAGAAACGCAAAACATAAGCATGCTACTGAACTCAGTAAATACGTCTGGCATTTAAAACAATCAAACACCCCTTATTCAATTAAGTGGAAAATCGTTAAGAAATGTAACAGTTATTCGAACAAAACTAAGCGATGTAACCTAAGCTTGCATGAAAAAATTCATTATCATTTATTACCCTAAACTAAGCTCACTGAACTCTAGAAATGAACTATTATCGACTTGCAGACACCGAAATAAATTTCTCCTTTGTGACTAATAACTAGCTTTCATAAATAACATTGTAATCCTACCCCGTTAATGACGTCAAACATGTATATAGTATTCCTTAGCATAACACCAAACGCGACATTCACCTGATGAGTGTGGTAAGCTTCGCTTACCATACGAAACAAGTTTGTAGTGATTAAAGGTTCAAATGAAGTAACCTAGTTTGTCTTCTGTGTTATATATATATATATATATATATACTATAAGTGGGCTTACCTCAAATGTTGATGGTCGCTACTGTCAGTTTCACGCTGGGCGATCTTCAGGCGGCTGAAGATTTTCGATTCGGCGCTGTCTTAAATAGGTTGAGTTGCTTACGTCATTGCTAATGGGTGTGTGGGTTGATGGCACGCTTCTGGGTGTGTGGGTTGATGGCGGTGTGCGGGTCGATGGTGCGCTACCTACATTCCTACCTTTGTTCCTGCCTACACCTACGTTCTTTATCTTAAACTTGTTTTTGTGCCGACATGTTGAAAGGATTTCTGATTTTTTGTTAAGTAAAGTGGGTTTTTCGGATTTCATAATGCAAAGTTTTTCTTCCAAACATAAATTACATCGGTTAGATCCCCCTGAGTATGCTGCTGACCGTTTTAAAATTGACCAATTAATGTTATTGTTTTTCAAATTCCATATGTGTTTGGAGAGTTCGGTTTCGTTTGAATATTTTTTGTGTTGAAAAGATTTGGTGTGGTTTCTGTATCACTCCTTAAAACTGTTTGCTGTCATGCCTATGTAATGGTTAGTGTCATTAGTGTTGTTTGTCGAAATAATTGCTTCATATACGATGTTGTTTGTCAAACATTGCCCACCGAGTGGGCATTGATCTTTATTTCTCAGTTACAACCACTTGTATATTCGCTCTATCTTTACGGTATTGAGCACCTTTCAACATTTCGCGAACAACACTTTGTTTGTTTGAATATATATATATATATATATATATATAATATATATATATATATATATATATATATATATATATATATATATATATATATATATATATATATATATATATATATATATATATATATATATATATATATATATATATATATATATATATAAGTGAGTTTTGGTTCACGAAATGTTAGAGAGTGCTCAATACCATATATAGATAGAGAAAAATACAAAGTATGAAGTATAGTTTTACCTTAAAGTCTTCGCTACCAGAGGTTTCACCCTAAACGGGATCATTTAGGGTGAAAAATCATTTAGGGTGAGACCTCTGGTAGCGAAGACTTTAAGGTAAAACTATACTTCATACTTTGTATATATATATATATATATAATGATATTAGGTGTTACTCTGAGTGATGAACCGTATACTGGACAAGTAGAGAAAAATCAACTTGGCCCAGCTGGGCTTCAAACCCACAACCTTCGGTTTACTAGCTACAGGTCAAGTTGGGAGCTGTTGGTTGGTTATTCTCCACCCGAGTTCATTGTCCCATAATAATTGTTCTATATATATTATAGCTATTTCAATTACAACTGAGCTCTTACACGAATCTTTGTCTTTGACACAGACTGACACAGAGCTATTTATATTATGCAATTGTCTACTCTTATGATAATATAAATTGTATCAAAGAGCTGTGTTTATTTGCTGAATATGCACATCTATAAACATCGCATATTATCTTTTTCTGTTTATAGTGTCGAACAGTTGTGTTCCAGATGAAGGGACCTTATCTCTTTCAGTGTCACCCACCTGGCTGGTCTTGTATCTACTTACAGTTACTTTTGATTTTGTAGTACAGCAGCTTTTAAACCTATGCTGTGATCAGATGCAAAATACTAATTCTTCTCTGTCTTGTTTTATATATTAAACTGAAAATTTAAGCAGAGTTTGCTGGAGTGTGTGGTGGGGGGAGGGGGTCTGGGTAGGTTTGGGGAGAGGGGTTGATTGGTTTGATGAGAGGATGGCTGAGTTTAGGGAAAGAGTAGGGTAGAATAATAATGATTTCCAGCTATTACCATGATACACCATTCTTGAATTTAAAAGGCAGTGAAGCTAAGTTTTAATTGTTTTCTTCTCCAATTTTGATGTTTTCAAGGGGGTGCCAAGAAACATATTTAGAATACTTCAACTACAGTATACTGTACAGGCAGTACAAAAATGTTTTACATTGATATTTGCCTAAGTATATGCTGTACCATATTCTTGACCCACAATGACTCTCTATTTTGAATTAAGAAGTGTGTCACTCACTGTCAGGACTGCTGATAATCTCTGTCAAACAAATCCTTCACCAGTCAATATTAAGAATAAATCAACTTAAAGCAGATTGTTGTTATTGTGAAAGCAAAATAATTGCATGGCACAATACCGAAAATCCACAGTATTTTTCTACTGACAAGTATATTCAACTAGTAGAGTAGAGAACCAGATCTGAGTCATCTGACATTTCGGCTTCGAACATTTGTTATAAATACACCATACAGCCTTCTAGTCAGAAACTATTTTGTAAAAAAACTACAACCCGAGTAAGCTGAACAGTTTCTGAGCGATCACGAAGTAGTGCCGTACAACTATCGTACTTCTTTACTGCACAATCGAACTACGACCAGTAACTCAGTTGGAAGTTCCCCTGCCATTTTGTTTCTTTTTTTGAGGAAAACCGCTGTGCACAATGCATGGCGACCGTCGGCGATTCCGAGGGCATTTGTGCCAAGCGTGATCCATAGCACTACAAAAAAACAGATTAGGATACATTAGGGAAGGATATAGTGGATATAGGCTAGGAAGGATATAGTGGATCCACTTATATCCACTTACACCCACTTTGACCCACTTACCCTCACTTGCAACCACTTAGACCCACTTACAACCTACTTTCCCTCACTTACACCCACTTACATCCACTTACCCCTCACTTGCACCCACTTGGACTCACTTATAACACCTATTTAGACCCACTTACATCCACTTACATCCACTTTCACCCACTTACACCCACTTACCCTCACTTACACCCACTTAGACTCACTTACCCTCACACCCAATTAGACTCACTTATAACACCTACTTAGACCATTTACATTTCACTTACACCTATTTTGACCCACTTACACCTACCTAGACCCACTTAAATCCACTTCGCCTCGCTTATACCCAACTTAGATCCACTTAATACTCACTTAGAACCACTTACACCCACTTACCCTAGCTTACATTCACTTCGACCGCTTACACTCACTTACACCCACTGACATTCACTTAGACTCACACGAGTAACACGCCTATGGAGTAACCGTGTTCAAGGCGTGTTTTTATAACACGCTTCGTGTTTTTTAAACACACCAAACGTTTGCAACACACTAGCCGTGTACAACACGCTTCTAGCGTGTTACACGTGGAAATACCGTGTTGCTACAACAACACTTGATAACGAAAAAGCGTGTCCTTAGAACACGGCCAGAACATGTTCCAACAACACGCTTTCGATACAACACACCAAGAATAACAACACACCATGCACCGTGTTCAACACACTTGGCGTGTTGCAACACGCTTTTGGCGTGTTGCTATAGGGGACAAAATAGTGTGTTCTAACAACACGTTTCGGTTTTCTAGTGCATTAATAATAGGCTATAATTAACTATAATTAATTTTCCGTCTTTTACTGCCTGACGGTATCACTTATAAGTTATAACGTTTGTTCTACTGCACCTGTATTGTTCCAACTTATATCAAACTCTTTGTTGTGATAAGAGGAACAATTTGAGATATAGTAGAGCTTTTTAGCTGTTTTACAACAAACGTTATGAGCGAAAGTGTAAAGTGCATTAATAATAGGCTATAATTAATTTCCCCGTATTTTACTGCCTGACGGTTTCATTTATAACGTTTGTACTACTGCACCTGTATTGTTCCAACTTATATCCAACTCTTTGTTATGATGAGAGGAACAATTTCAGATATAGTAGAGCTTTTTAGCTGCTTTACAACAAACGTTATGAGCGAAAGTGTAAAGGGCATTAATAATAGGCTATAATTAACTATAATTAATTTTCCGTCTTTTACTGCCTGACGGTTCCACTTATAACGTTTGTACTACTGCACCTGTATTGTTCTATTGTTCAAACTCTTTGTTATGATGAGAGGAACAATTTGAGATGCAGTCGGGCGTTTTAGCTGTTTTACAACAAACGTTATCAGCGAAAATGTAAAGGGCAGTAATAATAGGCTATAATTAATTTTCCGTATTTTACTGCCTGACGGTTTCACTTATAAGTTATAACGTTTGTTCTACTGCACCTGTATTTATGGAAGCCGAGGAGGCTCAAATAACAAAAGCAAAAGAGCGTTTTGCAAAAGAAGAATGCTGTTTAGAGATTTTGGTTGTCCAAATTGCAAAAACAAAGTGCCGTTTTAGTGAGAAAAAAGACAAACGTCGTTTTGTGATTTCATTTGTCAAAATCGCAAAAGACAAACGGCGTTTTGTGATTTCATTTGTCGAAATCGCAAAAGACAAACGGAGTTTTGTGATTTCATTTGTTGAAATCGCAAAAGACAAACGTCGTTTTGTGATTTCACTTGTCGAAATCGCAAAAGACAAACGGCGTTTTGTGATTTCATTTGTCGAAATCGCAAAAGACAAACGGAGTTTTGTCATTTCATTTGTTGAAATCGCAAAAGACAAACGTCGTTTTGTGATTTCATTTGTCGAAATCGCAAAAGACAAACGTCGTTTTGTGATTTCATTTGTCGGAATCGCAAAAGAGAAACGGCGTTTTGTGATTTCATTTGTCGAAATCGCAAAAGGACAAACGGCATTTTGTGATTTCATTTGTCGAAAAAGGAAAAGATAAACAATATTTTGAAATCGCAAAAGACAAACGGCGTTTTGCGATTTCATTAGTTAAAATTGCATAAGAGAAACGGACTTTTGTGATTTCATTGGTGGAAATTGAAAAAGACAAACTACATTTTGAAATCGCAAAAGACAAACGTCGTTTTGTGATTTCGTTTGTCGGAATCGCAAAAGACAAACGGCGTTTTGTGATTTCATTTGTCGAAATCGCAAAAGACAAACGTCGTTTTTGTGATTTCATTTGTCGGAATCGCAAAAGACAAACGGCGTTTTGTGATTTCATTTGTTGAAATCGCAAAAGACAAACGGCGTTTTGTGATTTCATTTGTCGAAAAAGGAAAAGAATAAACAATATTTTGAAATCGCAAAAGACAAACGGCGTTTTGCGATTTCATTAGTTAAAATTGCATAAGAGAAACGGACTTTTGTGATTTCATTGGTGGAAATCCAAGACACTTAAAAATTCGAGTGAAATTAACAACAAAGACAAAATTTTGCTTTTCTAAACTTCACTTTTGCTTTTCCAAATTTCACTTTTGCTTTTCTAAATTTCACTTCTGCATTTCTAAATTTCACTTTTGCTTTTTTAAATTTTAAATCTTTAAAAAACATTCATCTTGCAAGAATGTAGTGGATCCATAGCACTACAAAAAAACAGATTAGGATATATTAAGGAAGGATATAGTGGATCTAGGCCAGGAAGGATATAGTGGATCCACTTATATCCACTTACACCCACTTTGACCCACTTACCCTCACTTGCAACCACTTAGACCCACTTACACCTACTTTCCCTCACTTACACCCACTTACATGCACTTACCCTCACTTACACCCACTTGGACTCACTTATAACACCTATTTAGACTCATTTACATTTCACTTACACCTATTTTGACCCACTTGCACCTACCTAGACCCACTTAAATCCACTTCGCCTCGCTTATACCCAACTTAGATCCACTTAATACTCACTTAGAACCACTGACACTCACTTACACCTATACACCTACTTAGACACGCTTACACCCACTTTGACTCACTTACACCCACTTACCCTAGCTTACACTCACTTCGACCGCTTACACTCAGTTACACCCACTGACATTCACTTAGATTCACTTAAACCCACTTACATTAACTTAGACTCACTTATCCTTAGTTACACCCACTTATATTCGTTTAGACCAACTTACACCCACGTACATTCACTTACACCCACTTACATTCACTTAGACTCACTTAGACTCACTTACCCTCACTTAGACTCACTTACACCCACTTATAAATTTGTGAAATTGTATTGTGTGCTTCTCATACAGTACAGCTAGTTTCGGTTGTTTTGTTGTGGTTATTTATTTCGTATTGTTGCATGCGGAATTTTGTGCATTGATATGTGCATTGATAAATTAATTTGTACTATTCTGAAACGCAGTTGGAAATTTCTGAAATTCATATGAATTATCTGAAATTCACGTGGAAAGTTCTGAAATTGAGTTGGAAATTTCTGAAATTCACTTGAATTATCTGAAATTCACTTGGAAAGTTCTGAAATTGATTTGAATTATCTGAAATTCGTTTGGACGAAATTCGTTTCTCTAATATAAGGCCACAAAAAAATCCCTTGATTCTCATCACCGCCCGACCACATTTTGGAGCCCGCGTACACATATGTTTTTATTTTGTTATAAAATATAAATGTGCCGCCCGACCGAAAATCTGCAAAAAGTTAATGTTTTTATATTTTATATTCGATTTTTGATATCCCAAGCCGAGAATTTCTGCAACAGAATTATTTAATTTGAGGAAAATTGCGTTGCGTGTTGGGGGACATGGCGGGATTTGGTGTGACTTTGAAAGAAAATATAGGAACTGTCAACCTTTCTACACATGTGCAAAAGGTGCATCATGCCGATCACAGATCTCGCACAAAATGCAAAATGCCGTTTGTTGTAGCGCAAGTGCGAGGTAAATCTTGCAATGTTCACCCAGAAGAGCTAGGAGCCAGAGTTGTAAATGTACTATACCTTTTGTGTTGCAGAAAAAAATAGGATCCGAATTCGTAAATGTGCCTTTTTGTTTGTATATATTGCTGGAACAAATGTGCATGTAGTTGATGTACGAACAGTCGGATTTTACATTACCTTTCAAACTGTTCTTTATATTACATGTAAAAGTCACTTTTTCATTGATCTGACAATCATTTATTGGTAAATCTGATAAACATGGTAGACATTCTTGGTATTATTTTATGCTATCTTAGAATATTCTTTAAATGTAAAGTGAGGGAAATTTGAAGATCCCTTTGGATTACACATGAAAGAGGAGTATAAAAGAATATCTAAACTTCATTTTGAAAAAGTCTCAACTTTTGGGCTGTACTGTGTGTGCACTACCGTAACTTCAAGAAACCCCTTGCAGCAACTTGTACTTATGGTCACAGGCCAGGGTACTTTCTATTTAAAAAATTGATGGGGATTCACGTTGATTCACAGTGTTTTAATATGTACATTTCGGAAAACAAGGAAATTAAAAAACACCTCCCTCTCCAATTTTAAAACTTTATGGAATATTTTTTAATATTTTGATACAAAATATAAAATATAAACCTCCCGCCTCTTCGACGTTTTCAAAATGTAGTGATGAGAATCAAGGATTTTTTTTATGTGGCCTATTTTAAATTTCTGAGACAAAACTGCGAAGAATTACGAGACGAGCTAGTCAGACGATGCATGTTTGTTGGGCGACGAAGCAAGAATAATAATAGTTTTTAACAGAACTTATTTCATGTGTTCAATTGTATTTTGGGTCTGTCGTATATAATTATGTGTTACAGAACGTCGAGAAATCGATTAAACAAGTTAGCAACGTGCACAATATTTGAAATTTTACTGTTTTTAAACTAACCAATCAGACGACAAGTTTCATCGGAGTTCCCCAGAGCCTCTTGATCCTTGGTACTGACCAAGGTACGAGATTGGCTAATGTAGAATTCCTTGGCCATATTATCAGTCAAACCATTAAATATATAAGATATATATATTTTGCAAATATTTGCAACTTTTTATCTTCTTTATTTATGCAAGAATATTTTATAAATGTCAGAAAGTACATCTGGACCAGTAAATACATTGCATCAACCTGTTCCTAAATAATGTTATTTTTATAATTTTTTGAATTTACAGACTCTGATCTCATAGCGCAGATGTGTCCAATCGTATACGAGGCATAGAAGCCGAGAAAGGATGCAACTGTAGTAGGAAACGGAAAGGTGATGATAGCCCACCTTCCTGCAGTAACCAAGCATCCAACGTTTGCCTTGAAACACAAACGTTGGATGCTACAGAGTATGCAGATGTAAGAACTGCGCCAATCCAAACCTAGACCAGTCCCAAAAACGTTTCAACACAAACGCAGAATGTTTGTGCCGTAACACTCCTTTTTTTCCGTGCACGGATACAAGTCTACGGAAATCTAAGTGTCCGTGTTTACGCAATATAGCGCAAAATGCTCCATTCAAATGTAAAAATTGTGCCAATGGTAACGAAAAATTCAGCACAAATAATGAAAGCACAAATCGGCAAAGGAGGAAACGCGATCATGTTGGGACATTCAAGAGATCAAAAGGCGCTAGCTACCTTGCCCAAGAACGCTTCGATAAAAGCAGTGGCACTTGGACTGAACTGGAAACCACTACATTACATGTACTTGTCATCCAGAAAATTTTGCAAAACAGCAATCTAAGTAGAGCATTAATTCTGCCAACGCAGGTTCCCTGCATCGCCATTTAACGTTGTCACCTGTTTCTAAAAGAAACAAAGCTATCGATAAGCTAAAAAATAAATGCGAAATTTGCTGGGAAAATATTACATTTACGGGAAAACCAAGACATTCACACACGACTTGCAGAAAGGGAAGCCCCTTAGCCCAGTATTAAACCAGGGAAAGTCTATTCTTTATTGTTTACATTGTAATGAAGTTAAATTAAAAAGTTAATTGCTACGCAACGAAACGACTTAAATTTAGACCAGACGTTTGGTTAGCTTTTGGATTTATCTGACTGTTCAAGAGTTAATGAGCGCCGCCGGTGCTAAACCGACCATAAACGATATTCGAATATTAGTGTATGTACTTCATCAGTTGTACTTATTTTAAACACTGCTTCGGAAGCTTTAGCCGAACGTAGTGTAGCTTTGTTGTTTACATTTAATGTTGGTTTGTATATTGAAAATATTTCATAAAAAACTAAAAACTATTTTTAATTATTTTGAACTGTACGTTTACTTCGAGTAGATCCCGCTAAAAAAAATCGCCTCTGCCATATAGCTGTACAGGGTGGGTGCAATATGAAAAGTCTGCATTATATTAGCAGGCTATAGTAGTAGTGAGTCTAAGTGGGTCTAAAATTCGAAATGGATGAAAGTAGGTCAAAGTTAGTGTGAGGTCGTGTAAGTGAGTCTAAGGGCCTGTTTATATGATCCCGGTTTACCGGGATGTCCCGGTTGCCCGGGATAAATTTAGTCCAGGGTTTATGTAATATTTAAAACACGAGCAGGAGTGTTTTATCAGATTTAAAACCACGAGGGCGCAGCCCGAGTGTTTTAGATCTGATAAAACACGTGATGCGAGTGTTTTGAATGGCTTCAAAAACGATATTAGTATTCTTTATATAAAATTGTACGTTCATTAGTATTCTTTACGTAAAATTGTATGTTCATTAGTATTCTTTCTGACGTCAAGAAGTTTTATCAGGTATAAAACCACGGACATGGTACTGATTTCCTTTGTGTTTTCCTCATGAATTATTAATGAGTTTTTGAAATGGACTAAACAGTGCTCGTCCCAGTCAAATTTCATCCCGGGTCCAACAGCACGGGAATTTAAGGAAATGGAGCAAAAAAGCAAAAACTCGCCCGAATTATACTATGTTAGAAGTTATTTCACTTTTATTCAGTGTTTTGTCTCTAGACCTGACGTTTGGACGAAATTCTGACCGTAATAGTAACAAGCGTTGCAGTTCAGTACACTTCATCCCGGTCTACCACTAACCGTGATCCCGGTCAAGCGGGACGTCGACCCGGTCTCCACTCTCCATATAAACGTAACTTGGAAAATGACTGTAAATTATC
Source organism: Paragorgia papillata (assembly GCA_035771165.1). Taxonomy (NCBI): domain Eukaryota; kingdom Metazoa; phylum Cnidaria; class Anthozoa; order Scleralcyonacea; family Coralliidae; genus Paragorgia; species Paragorgia papillata. Next base: position 144,846 of record JAWNZC010000366.1, on the reverse strand, counting down.
TACAAGCCGAAATCCCGGGACACAGGGACGTGGCGAAGGAATCACGATTTGGCGGGGGGTGTCATATGACAATGACCAACTTTTTTCAATGATAAATGAAAATTTTCATATCAGGGACAGTGTAAAAAAGGCGAGAATTGATCGAAAAACTTGTAATGTATAAACGGGTATTTAGGAGCTGGGCAAAACAAGACAAGACAGAAACATTTTATTTTTATGGAAACGATCAAAAGTCACTGAAACTCGGAAAGTGTTCTGAATATTAATCTAAAAGTAACCAATAAAGCGGAAAACATATTTAACAATTACAGTGGTAATCAGCAGCAGCAATTCCTCGTTTGACCAACTATTTGATATTTAGAATTATTGGCCGGGGGGTTGCACCCCCATACACACACCAGTCGCCACGCCCCTGGCGGGACATCCCGGTGTACCCGGATCATATAAACAGGCCCTAAATTGGTTAAGTGGGTCTAAGTGGGTTTAAGTGAGGGTAAGTAGGTGTAAGTGAGGGTAAGTGGGTCAAAGTGGGTGTAAGTGGATATAAGTGGATCTTGTGCTATGGATCCACTATATCCTTGCAAGATGAAGTACTTACCACGCCAAGTGTCTGTAACCGATGGCCATTGACAACAACAGGCTCACAAAAAGAACACTGTGCAAAGTCTACAGGCAGTGTTTTAGGTGTGGAAAATTTAAAATAAATTCAAAGGATGGCTGCAGCTACTGGTGAAAATGGTACGTACGTGATTGTAATTGTGGTTTTGTTTAGGAAACGATTTTTTAATGCCGACCGCGTTTTTTTAGATCACACTAAGGTTTGCCGAGGGAAATGAACGCTGTGCACGTGTTTGGCTTATCAGTTTAAAGAAAGGAGCAATGCTTGTGGCCAATGCCAATGTCCGTCATCAAAACATGTAGGTTTGATTGATTATATTGATATTTGAGCGCATGTTTCCCGATTATTTACAAACTTCTTTAGGAAAATGTTTTATTTCCTTAATATGGTTTCAGGAGGGAGTTCGCCTCATCCCAAGGAACATCCTAGCTTTGTTTTAAATAGTCATCCCCCCCTTCAACAACCCCAGCTTGCCTAAAGAAATCGTTGTGGTTATTGATGTTTATACAGTATATAAACAAATTTATTAGAACAAGAATAATTATTTAGGTCAGTGTATGTTCAAGTATTAAGCTTAATATGCATTGACTATATTAGCCACCACCCTTTGCCTCCAGGCACTGTAGGAGTGTAGGTCAATATGGAGCTCTGTTTTGCTATCACCCAAATGTGCAACAAACCTCTATGGGAGAATGGTTGTGAGAACAGAACTCAACTAATGTGCCTGTACACTTTTTTTATTAAGGAACTAAAAGCTGGTTGTCTGGGTGGTGATGGGTGCTCCATTTAACATATTCACATATGCACTAGGGACATCTGATTGTTACAATTGTGGCCATGATGCCAAAGAGCATATTGGAGTGAAAAGAACATGTAAGGACTTCAATATTTCTTATTTCTATATGTATTTTTATAACAATGATTACACAGTTGGGTGTTAGAATTCCTATGAAGCAAGAGGCAAATAAGTGCATGGTTTATTATGCGGTATCCTTTAGAACTGCTTTTTAAGGAATTAGTATTATTAGTTCTTTGATTCTCATGCACGAGAATGAAAAGGTAATTAATATTAATTAATTCTTTAATATTAACCCTTTAAGAGATCAGCACACAATTGGCGATCTCTACCTAATAAAAGGCACACAATGCAAATTAATTGCAATGCTAATTTTCATAATAAAAATAATAGGTACAAGAGCAGCTAGTATAGCAGTAACATGCAAGTTTTGTTTTATCAGTGTTGAATAACTGAAGAAAAGAATTAGCTACCGTAACATTTAAATTGTCATGTATACATCAGTCATGCACTGTCATTGCCATGTTTATCGAAATTAGTAATAAATGAATTTATTAATATAATACTGTTGTTGTTTTATTATTATTATTTTGTACTGGTGTCCTCTTCTATTTTGATACAGGTCTAAAATCATCACCAACTACAAATCCAACTACAAATCCTACAACGGCAATTAAGGGTTAGTATATTTAAAAAAAACACACGAGTACTGCATAAGTTTCAGCTATTAGAAATAGCATGAAGTTAATTGGCTACACCTCTAAAAATAAAGTCAAATAAAAGTATATTATAAATGTTATACATTATATGGGGTCACCACATACTGTAAGAGCTGGGTATATTCCCCCAATATATATATATATATATATATACACCGTATTTCCTCTATTAAGCCCCCTCATTCATTTAAAAAAAAATAAGTCCCACCCTCTGTTAAGCCCCCCCTTTAGTTTTGATATAGATAGATAGGTAGGTAGGTAGGTAGGTAGGTGAGGTAGGTAGGTAGGTAAGGTAGGTAAGGTAAGGTAGGTAAGGTAGGTAAGGTAGGTAAGGTAGGTAAGGTAGGTAGGTTAGGTAGGTTAGGTAGGTAGGTAGGTAGGTAGGTAGGTAGGTAGGTAGGTAGGTAAGTAGACAGCCAGACAGACAGACAGACAGACAGACAGACAGACAGACAGACAGGCAGGCAGGCAGGCAGGCAGGCAGGCAGGCAGGCAGGCAGACAGGCAGACAGGCAGACAGGCAGACAGGCAGACAGGCAGACAGGCAGACAGGCAGGCAGACGGACCGATGATTTATTCAACTTAGTTCTGTCCTCTTCTTATTGAGTTTGGATTAAAAATAACGATTTCTTACTAATTCTTTTTCTAGGCAATAAAATTACAATTTTCATTACGATTTTCATTTCACTTGAACGTACCTCTCCTTGTTGATTTGCTGCATGTTTCCTTAACGCACGTGTTGTGACGATTTTGTTGTTTTCGCAGACCCCTTTGGGGATGTGTCACCTTGTTTGAAGTGTAACGCGAATGCGATAATATATTAAATGCACTTTGTAATAGCCACTTTCTTCATTGCTTTGAGCATCTAAAAATTAAAAATTCAGTTATGTAATTACAGAATATAATAATTTAATAATCAAAATATTTTCAAAATTATTTAATTTAATTGCAATAGGTTCTTTTCAATAAGACGACAACGTTACAAAATGTCATACGAGCATGTGCACAATAATTTCTTGAGATACAAGATGATGACAACTTTGACAGTATGGTTGAATCAAAAGGGCTAGAATTGTTTTTGCTAGATGGGAAGGGTATAGTTACTGACGAATCGTTTACGAACAACAAGACAACTTTTCATTTCTGTTATACGAAATTTGGCACAATCTTTATAGATACCATAGAAAGCTCTTATATACACCACCTGTCGGCTGTGTTTCCTCTCTAACGTTTAATTTTTGGGCTCAATTAAACTCATATATTATCCCGTCTCCTAAAAGTGGCGAGTAACATCTTTACTAGCGTGTTAAGACGGTTAATTCGATTGCGCTAAATGTTATAGGACAAGAGTTTATACATTCTACATGATGCGAATTTTTGGATAATAAAGCAGAATGTCCTCCCAAATGCGTAATATGAATATGAATAGTTTTCTGTTTCGTTTCTCATCGAAAATTGTAGGACAGAAGAAAAAGGTCAAGCGCGCAACATCTACTGTTCACCTTTTACCGACTTTGTAATAAATTATCTTGGCTATTAACACACGTCTCGAGCGAATAGTTAGAAAATATAATGGACACCAGTTCAAATATTATTTTATGTGCGTCTAAATAAGTATTTTTAAGTCTCGTTATGGTTACAGACACACAAACGAGGCGGAAAAAGCTTATTAAGCTGCACATAAAAGGAATGTCAAAAATGTCAAGTGTATATATAAATAGGAAATTTATTTGCGGCACTTATAGTGTAAAATTTAGCAACAAATTATAATATATTGTAGTGTTTGTTTGTTTGTTTTTTCAGCAATCTGAACGATCTTATGGAAACTTAAGCATGGATGGAAATGATTCAATTTCTAGGTAAAAATTCCTAAAACGGTATTGTTGAATTTACAACTTGCAAAACATATATATTCCAATGTACTGTATGGGGATATAATTAGCAATGTGTGTGTGCATTTTCTGTTTTAGCCACTCAAACACGGAAGCAGTTCCGACCGAAGTTGATGCTTTAGCACCAAAACAAAGGTATACTTTATGATTTATTTCTTAATATAAATTAGAGAACATAAAAATGAATTTTCAATTTTTTTGTATGCACATGCAGTCATTGCATGTGCAAATATTGTATGGGGGTGTTGGTGGCACAGTGGTTGGTGCACATGCATGCATGCACTTCATCTCTGTGATTTGGGTTGATTAGTCCTGCTAATTGATGCAGTTAAAAGATTAAAAAAATTACCTACAATCAGTGACAAAATACCTTGGGACATTTCGCATTGTTGGTACTTACCTAATATTTCTGTCAATTATTTTGGTAGTAAATTATATCCCTCCCTCCCCCTCCCTATTCAATGTTGAATTTACAGTAAGGAACTCAGTGAGCGTTAAAACGAGCGCCTAAAGAGTCACCAACATTGAACAAGGGGGCCGGGGGATAATTGGAGCGGAAAGTATTGTCCTTTAGGTTGACGTGTCCCAACACTTTTGTCACTGATTGTCTGCGAAAACATTTTTAGTTCATAAAATAAACCTAGTTACCTAGTCAGTTCTTTTTCTAAAAATAGTTATATTTGACAAAGATGTTCACAATTTATTGTTAACAAAATTGTTATGGGCATTTTCAAGCTATTAAATAGGCCTTTTTTTTGTTTTAAAGTCAGTTTACTGCTCAAGGCGTCTTAATTGCACGTATTATGCAAAGCGATTTCGGCTAAAATAGGTGCGTTATCAGCAATGCAATTAAAAATGATCGATTTACCTAAAACGAAGTTTTAATATATTTACAATCACTCGATTGCGCATTTATTTATGTATGCGTAGAGTATAACTTGTGCAATATCACTCTTCAACTAACGGGCGTCGCGTTAAACGAGAATTAAAACGTGTTTATTTTAGCCAGTTGCGCAATCTTTAACGGGTTCTGCGCCGGTATTAGCAATAACGCTATTTGAGGTAGGGACCTTTTATTATTTTAACAATTGCTGTAGAACGTACGCGTACTTTAATTTCAGCACAAAAACAAATATTAGAGAAGTGATACTAGGTTTAAAAATCGGAAATTCTCAACGTCTACCAACGTCTATTAAAGGCACGAAAGGTACAAAACATGCATATTGAAACTTGTTCTAGGTTTTCATTAGCAACCATATTACGTACAACATTACTAATACATACTAAGGTAAAACGCGAAATATTTGCGGAAAATTATTAGAGAGATATAACGTAATACAACGCTTGTATACGGTTGTCATGACAAATGTCACAACGTCCACGGTTCTCACCAACGGTTCTCACCACGGTGCTCACTGAACACCGTGGACGTTAGTTTGCTAATTTACGCTTGTTTCTTTACAAATAGTCAGTGCTGCTGTTTTCTAATATCATCTGCATGGTATAGTTTACATTTAATGAGTTTTAACCGGTATTGCATCGACAAAATAAAATAATTTAGAGGTAAAGCGGCGACGGTTCTCACTTCCGCAGTATAAAGATATAGTATAGTATTAAGTTATTTATATAAATATAGCGAGCATCGTTATAAAAATCGCATTTGAAATGCGTGAATTGTAAATATGCATTATTTTTCTTATTGAAAACTAACATATCATAAGGCGGGTGTGCAGAAAATGTCATTTTAAACCACAATCTTCGTTCTAATACATGTTTTTCTGGTGAGAACCGTAGTGAGAACCGTTGTGAGAACCGTGGACAGAACAGACGCACAACAGGGGGCCATTTGGACTATTGAATATCATATTTCCTTACTGAATTTTGCACAGAAATAGTTTATTTAGTCTACAATAACATTGCTTTAGCTTTCTTGGCTTTAAAGTACGCTCCTAAGTTGGCTGTAACGGCATTTTTTACAATATAAAGAAAATAGCTTTTCAGACAATCAGTGACAAAATACCTTGGGACATTTCGCATTGTTGGTACTTACCTAATATTTCTGTCAATTATTTTGGTAGTAAATTATATCCCTCCCTCCCCCTCCCTATTCAATGTTGAATTTACAGTAAGGAACTCAGTGAGCGTTAAAACGAGCGCCTAAAGAGTCACCAACATTGAACAAGGGGGCCGGGGGATAATTGGAGCGGAAAGTATTGTCCTTTAGGTTGACGTGTCCCAACACTTTTGTCACTGATTGTCTGCGAAAACATTTTTAGTTCATAAAATAAACCTAGTTACCTAGTCAGTTCTTTTTCTAAAAATAGTTATATTTGACAAAGATGTTCACAATTTATTGTTAACAAAATTGTTATGGGCATTTTCAAGCTATTAAATAGGCATTTTTTTTGTTTTAAAGTCAGTTTACTGCTCAAGGCGTCTTAATTGCACGTATTATGCAAAGCGATTTCGGCTAAAATAGGTGCGTTATCAGCAATGCAATTAAAAATGATCGATTTACCTAAAACGAAGTTTTAATATATTTACAATCACTCGATTGCGCATTTATTTATGTATGCGTAGAGTATAACTTGTGCAATATCACTCTTCAACTAACGGGCGTCACGTTAAACGAGAATTAAAACGTGTTTATTTTAGCCAGTTGCGCAATCTTTAACGGGTTCTGCGCCGGTATTAGCAATAACGCTATTTGAGGTAGGGACCTTTTATTATTTTAACAATTGCTGTAGAACGTACGCGTACTTTAATTTCAGCACAAAAACAAATATTAGAGAAGTGATACTAGGTTTAAAAATCGGAAATTCTCAACGTCTACCAACGTCTATTAAAGGCACGAAAGGTACAAAACATGCATATTGAAACTTGTTCTAGGTTTTCATTAGCAACCATATTACGTACAACATTACTAATACATACTAAGGTAAAACGCGAAATATTTGCGGAAAATTATTAGAGAGATATAACGTAATACAACGCTTGTATACGGTTGTCATGACAAATGTCACAACGTCCACGGTTCTCACCAACGGTTCTCACCACGGTGCTCACTGAACACCGTGGACGTTAGTTTGCTAATTTACGCTTGTTTCTTTACAAATAGTCAGTGCTGCTGTTTTCTAATATCATCTGCATGGTATAGTTTACATTTAATGAGTTTTAACCGGTATTGCATCGACAAAATAAAATAATTTAGAGGTAAAGCGGCGACGGTTCTCACTTCCGCAGTATAAAGATATAGTATAGTATTAAGTTATTTATAAAAATATAGCGAGCATCGTTATAAAAATCGCATTTGAAATGCGTGAATTGTAAATATGCATTATTTTCTTATTGAAAACTAACATATCATAAGGCGGGTGTGCAGAAAATGTCATTTTAAACCACAATCTTCGTTCTAATACATGTTTTTCTGGTGAGAACCGTAGTGAGAACCGTTGTGAGAACCGTGGACAGAACAGACGCACAACAGGGGGCCATTTGGACTATTGAATATCATATTTCCTTACTGAATTTTGCACAGAAATAGTTTATTTAGTCTACAATAACATTGCTTTAGCTTTCTTGGCTTTAAAGTACGCTCCTAAGTTGGCTGTAACGGCATTTTTTACAATATAAAGAAAATAGCTTTTCAGACAATCAGTGACAAAATACCTTGGGACATTTCGCATTGTTGGTACTTACCTAATATTTCTGTCAATTATTTTGGTAGTAAATTATATCCCTCCCTCCCCCTCCCTATTCAATGTTGAATTTACAGTAAGGAACTCAGTGAGCGTTTAAAACGAGCGCCTAAAGAGTCACCAACATTGAACAAGGGGGCCGGGGGATAATTGGAGCGGAAAGTATTGTCCTTTAGGTTGACGTGTCCCAACACTTTTGTCACTGATTGTAGCTTGCTTATGAGAAGAGTGCTTCCAGTTTGCCTCAACAAAATCAAACAGGTTTCATCAGGGTGCCCCCGTTTCCGCTTGTATATAGCACTGGACCAATAAGGCAAACCCCAAGTGGAAAAAGTTTAGACATAACTGCCGCTTGGGTTATGCACTACGGATACCTAAGTTTGTTCAGTTTATAGTCTATCACTGTGTACACTTTCGTATGCATCTTTCTGATCTAGCGTCATTTGTACTTCTGTTGTAAACACGTGGATGGAGAAATGGCCACAGGTATACTTGATTAACTTTGCGAGTTGTTTACCGATATAATCAAGTAACGGACGTCATATACTTGTGTGGTATGCATATAAATACGTTCTATATCGATTACTTTACAGGCAAAATTACAATAGAGGATGCTTTTTCCTGTGGGAAGTCGATTGCATATTTTAGTCCAAACGTGAAGGTGCGTTATTGTAGTAGTGTACTGTACCCTCTTAGTCAAGGTTGACAAATAATACAGTATAAACGTACCGTATTTTAAATACACAAAAGCTTTGTTGTTGTGCAAGTCACGAATTTATCAGTATGAGACATTTATACAAGACAAATCAAGTTAGACTTTTTAACACGTTCAATTGATGTTTTGAGACAAGCCCTTATTCTCCTGATATATCCGTTGATTGAAGTTGTTAAAAAGTATATATATATATAAAGTATATATATATATATATGTGTGTGTGTGTGTGTGCCATAAAAGTTTCAGAAAACTATTATATATATATATATATATTTATTATATAGCAGGCTATCGGATATGAGCTTTTGCGTAATCTGATTGGTTCCCTACTACTAGGCTATCAGCTGATATCCTGCTAAAACAAGATGGCGGCATGTTTTTTATAAACTGTCGAAAAGAGTTGAAATTGACGGATTTTTATACAGAAAAACACCAACACCCTCAAACCAATGTATAAAAAAAACAACATTGTGTAAAAATACATTAACAATTTAGCATGTTAAATGGTAAAGTTCACCTAAAAATTACGTCTTTTTACTTAAAAAAACCCGACTAAATTAACTGGTTGATATTAATTTGTTGCCAAACAAAGAAACTCACTGTTAAAATCAAGCTTACAACACACATTTCGTAGGAGATCACCAGTAAAGAGACTTTTTTATTTAGATAAGCATTTGGAGTAGTTAAAAAAGTTTTTTTTTCAAAAACCAACTAAGTAATTTAGTTTCACTGCCGAAGGTGTTTCAATTTCATTTGTGCATGAAATCAAAACCTTTTTCACGACAGCAACGCTAATATAAACAACTGACCCACCTTTTGACTTCATAAAGGTACCTTTTAATCTTTTTTGTTGATCTGCTTAACACATTTTTTGCCTCTCGTGGGGCACCATTTATACAACATTTCGAAGCTGTTTACCGAACAGCTCAGCGAGAAACTCTATGTGAACGCATCATTACGCATGGCGGAAGTATTAAGTTGCCTATGCCGGAAGTTTGTTGTTTCAAACATTTCGCTGTAATTTTGTCTCTTGTACAGTGCTTGGCTATATAATAAAGCGCCTCGTTGGCTATGAGCTCATATACAACTCGAGCTCATGGTATAACTGTTAAATATATATATATATATATATATATGAGAGTTTTCTGAAACTTTTATGGCACATAAAGACAAAGGCGAGTTGTCTAAATATAAGTAATTTCTTGACCAGAATTTGTTTCTTATGGCTCGTTTAAGCTAGGCTCTTGCAGAAAAACATGTATCTTATTTTGTAGTTTTCGCACGCTTAAGGTTGTGACGTCATCATAATTCACATCATCTGACGGAAATTGATAACACAGCTGACGGACATTATAGAAAATGAACCGGAGTAGTTAGTTGATCAAGAAATAAGTTAATGTATATAAAAGTCTATTGTATAGTACAATGCTTAACTGCTTTATGTGGGTTTTTTTGGGTTTTTATTCTCAGGAGAGATATTTAATATATCCACATTCGATACAAGTATAGGAAAGAATGGTGTTACCTAGGAGAAATAAGAATAAAGATTGATGGGAACGAAATCAGTAGAGGTGGAATGCGACAGGCGATGAAAGCCGTAATTGTTAAGGGAAGTAATCACCCAATGTTACGACAGTTCCGAGATGGCAGTACCATCCTTGCAAAATGCTATCTCGACAAGGTGATTGCCGCAGCTCTGGAAAAGGGGCGTGAACTTGTTTCAATCGCCCGTAAGGTAATGCAGATATTATTTACGAGTTTAAATTGAATTTATTATTTTCCCACAAAATGTAATAGAAAATAGATAAAAAATAAAAGTAAGGCAAGTAAACTTAAATAGAAACCAAAAAGCTTTAAGATTTGGGCTACTTCATTACAGTTCTAATTCGTATAACTTTTGAGGGTAGAGCCCATTGCATGGTCTCTATATATGAACGTTACATGATATCTGAGAGATCAGTGATGAACACGCTTCGGATATGTCTACGAAAGAAGTGTTCAACTGATAAGTAACTATATGTAAAAAATACAATGGAATATTGAGAAGGCGAATATAATTAATGCGTAATTTAAAGGAAAGAAGTGACAAAAGCAAAGAATTTGATCAAATTAATATTTCAAACAAGTCTATGGTTCATGTTGGCTGCATGGGATGCTGTGATAATCAAATGTCATGAATTTTTTTAGGGTTTCAATTGTTCCTAATATTTTTTTATCACGCACAAAATGGTCACAAGCTTTCGCAACAAAAATGCACACACGCCTAGCACAAATTTATTGCATTCTGGGAACAATGGATAAATGTTGTTAAACGTTCAAATGTATCGCACATGTAACACAGTAAAAACCCGTTAACAAGAACCTTCCACCATAAGAACCTCAGGCTGAAATTAAGAATTTATTTATATAAGAATATATAATAATATAAGAACCTACCCCAGACTGATTTGGTAAAATGTAGGTTCTTGTTAGCCGGTTTTTAATGTACGAATGAAACTATATAGTTGAAAACCAGAAAAAATATTCCTTGCATGTTGTAAGCAAATTTATTTATCGGAGGACAACGTAAAATCATAAATTCCTTCGCTCAAGTTGTCTATTTCCATCTGGTTTCTATTGTAATTTAGTTTACTTTTACAAACGTTAACTAAAAATCTGAAATTTGCACTTAAATATATATAATTTGTTTCGAACTTTAAATCTGAAATGTTCACTAACATATATGTAATGTGTCTCTTAGGAAATTCAGACAAGATGGTCGTGCGAAACAGTGCGCACAATTTTTCCAAGCCTTACGCCGGAAAGATTGAACGGTTTCCAAGGTGTGTACAGTGCATATCCAACCGGGAGGGAGGGGACAGAAGGAAAATTAAAGTTTTTGAACTTATTTCCCTGGTTGCTTTTATGATTAGTTTTGAGTACACTAAAAATTTTGTTTCGTTTTAATTCCTAATTACGATATAGGAATGTAATGTATTCAGTCGTGTTTTTATGATTTTAGTCAATCTTTGCTCGTACAGGTATGGTCTTCTCCTAATAATTTCTACGATAGTCTGTGGCACATTAACATCTTTGGAACAAAATTATTCCTGCCTAACTCTCTGTAGAAGCTCTACTGGCGAAAAACTGAACAACTAGCTACAAGAGGCTACTGAGTATTTGGGAAGCCAGAAAGTTGCCATTTTTTTCTTCGTAGGTTGACACATAATGGGAAAAAAGTTTCAAGTCATCTAATTTTTTTACATTCATAGGGATATGGGAGATCTAAAAACAATTTTCTTTGGTTGTCATGTGGTATAAATTGTTCTTGAAATTCCACATATTATACGCGTGGATTGCGTTTGTTGCTAGTCGAGAACGAAAAAACAAGTTTGATCGGATTACTAAACTGTTTTGGAAAATTTTGGTGGGCCACAAAAGCGTTTAACAACTGCTTTAACAACAGTTAATATTTATAATAACAATTATATGTCTTTTTGCATCTAAATATACAATCACGCATATCATTTCCTTTTATTATTGTATTTATTTTGCCCACATAATCGATAAAATAGTTTTTATATTTTTATGCTTAATAACTAGGAAGCTGCGCCTTAATATTTACATTTCAATATCTTTCCTTTTCTAGCGTTATACCAGCCTTCGTTGCTACATCTGAGGACCACGAGTGTATTTATATGCTAGAGGAATGGTTGGATGGTGATTTTAAAAAGTATATGAATAACGATGGAACAGCAACCGTGTTTGGAGCAAGTAGTTTTGCTGGCAAAGTTTGTCTAGCGTTTGCACATTGGTCACTTTCTTTTGGACAAGGAAAAATGTTGGCAACCGACTTACAAGGTTAGTAACTAGAGTGATTCTAGGCGTTTGTAGAGTTAAATTGACACAGGAAGTTTTTGTAACTGATATGTTTGTGACTTTATTTCAATATTATGTAAAACTACTCACTCACATTATTATAGTGAAGAATGTAAATTTGTAACATTGGGACATATGCTTTTTGTAGGCATCGATTTGAAACTAACAGACGTCGAACTCGCCACAACAGACAAAGGGTACTATAGACTAATTAAATTCGATTCTTAAAATATAACTTTGGAAAAAACGAGTTTGGAATTTAAAAATATGCGTCTCTTTTCTCTGTTTTGGTGTTACTTGCATGTCTTGTGTCGATAGATCTATTTTAATTTGTATAAAATTGAAATGAGAATTGAATGACCAATCAACTGTTCATATTTTGTAGTTACTTTGGAATTGGAAACGTCGGAACAGAAGCAGTGTCTACTTTCCGAACTACACACGTGTGCAATGACATATGTGTACAATTGAAATTAGACCAAACATACGGTAAGTAACCAGTTTGCAGCAAATTTCATGCAACGTTTTTCGACAAAATGTTTCCGGTATATTTTGGCAGTGTCATCTCAGTATCTGAAATATGCATTGAAGGAGAAGCCCTACCTTCTTGTCTACGTAATTTCATGTTCTCGACATATAATTTAAAGATTTTTGAAAATAAACTTATTTATTTGGAAATATATTTTATTGAAATTATAAATATCTGCGTTTGTAACTTTTCCATATCTATTGCACTCCGTTCTTGAAATATTAAGATTTGTTTGATATACAAGTGGCCATACGCTGTATGCATGAGTTATTAAAAATGCCTCTGCATATCATTACAACTATAGACCCTTTTAATAAGTATAGAATACGTAATTTTCACCCTTTGACGTCAATTTCTCTTCAATTTTTCTTTTGATTTTTTTCAATTTCGTTTATTGTCTTATCTTTTATATATGTTCAATAGACTTCAAAAGACTGAAAATGACGTCAAGTGCGGAAAATTACGTACTCTGCACTTATTAAAAGGGGCCTATACTCTAATTGATCAATAGAAACATGCGAATATACTTAGTGATTTCGCTGCATATACATGTATAGGCATGTTCTTCAGTACTGTAGTTCAAAATTACATATAAAATGTTTGGTTATTTCCTATTTCGTCATGTCGCGAATATTTTGCAATGTAACGCAATACATAGACGACGTTTTTCAAAACGGTTTTTCAAAATAGTTATAAAATGAAATAGTCGGAGCTAACTTTACGAACCGAGTTGGACGAGCTTGTCCAAGTTACTGCGACCCTGAACCTACAATCAGTGACAAAATACCGTGGGACACTTTGTGTTTGTAGGTTAACTTAATATATTTTACATTTTTTCTCGTGATAAAATTTATCCCTCCCTACCCCTCCCTTTACAATGTTGACTAGGAAATAAACGACGCTGTGAACGTGAAAATGAGCGCTTAAATAGTCACCAACATTGAACAGGGGGGCCGGGGGAACATAAAACGGGAAATGTTGCTTTTTAAGTTGAAGTGTCCCAACACTTTTGTCGTGTCCCAACACTTTTGTCACTGATTGTAGGTGACAATGTCTGCAACAAGTCAATACCGATTCTCAATCTGAGTTAAGGCACATGACTACAGCTACTTCTCTAAAACTGTATTTAACAATTATTCGCCGAAGGCGAGGTGAATATCGGTGGTTAGTATCAACCAACTAGTGGTCTATTACAAATTCGGCATTCTGATTGGCTACACCACTAGTGGTCTGTTGGTGATAGACAACTACCTATTCTGACCAATCAGAAGCCACGACATATTCACGCTGCGAGCAAACCTGGAAACTAGGCCAAACATGGCGTCCACTAACATTTATATACGAGTGATGAAATAACGAAAACATTGCCCCAAAAGTAATGGAAAATTGTTCAGTTTGACATTTTCGAATAAGAAAATGAATTCGCGTATGCCTATGGAGTATATCTACACGAAATGTGAAGCAAAATAATTACAATCTTGTTTTTTTTGTGAGAGATTGTTTGCCATATACTCTACATTTTGAATGGGAGACTTCTGCAAACGAAATGTAAAACTATCTGAAAATTTGGAACAATGTTTGATAAGACTTATTTATGTTAAAGAAAAGTTGTTTATGGTTGATACTAAAACAATTGGACAACTCGCCCTCGTTTTCTGCGACGAAGCCTCGCTGACTATCACGAAGCCTCGTTGACTATCAGCTCTTAGTATAATTTCATAGTGGAAAAGAGGCTTTCCAGCTTTCTGATTGGTCCGCTCAGCGGTGAATCTGAGGTGATAGTCACCGCCTAGCGCGGTGACTATTGCTTCACAAGAAATTGTTCTTCAAAAGTAGTTTTGGAAAAGAGACTGGTACTTATTCAACACTGCACTGACTTTACTCGTTTCAGTCCCCCCCTCGGAGTTGTCATTTTGAAGTATGAGAGACTTTAGAATTTGTTGGTCCATTGAACTGTTGATTATTTTTTTTCAAAATGGGGTCTGTAGTTTTTGAGACAAACAAAAGAGCATAATACTGAAAACATTTATCACTGAGATGTTGTACATATCAAATATCGTGAAAACAAAACTTTATAAAGGTAAGGAAGTATATTTTCTATAATTCTTCGTATTTTTTGTATGTTTTGGCTAGGTTTTGATCGTAGCGATGTGGCGAAAACTTCGTCATGAGTGAAGAACATAAGATTGAACATGAATTAAGTGCAAAAAAGCCATAACACAGGATCCAAAACACCAGAATAAAAGTCTTTTTAGCATATATTTGAATGTATGTACAAGTTCAATTCCAAAGTAGGATGTTGTTTACTCTTTTTTTGAAATTATTTACTGACAAAGACTGTGGCTTGCTAACATCGTCTGTGAATAAACAGTATCACCACTGTTAAAATGAAAGCAGTTGTTTAAAAGTTTTTGTTTCAACGTGATTGGTTTTTTATCAACCTCTGAAATTATACTAAAACAATTAGTCACCTCAGTCTCGGTGACTATCGGTGTATTTACCTCG
This sequence comes from Paragorgia papillata, assembly GCA_035771165.1. Classification (NCBI taxonomy): domain Eukaryota; kingdom Metazoa; phylum Cnidaria; class Anthozoa; order Scleralcyonacea; family Coralliidae; genus Paragorgia; species Paragorgia papillata. Next base: position 129,515 of record JAWNZC010000366.1, on the reverse strand, counting down.
CCGCGAACATAAGATTGAACATGAATTAAGTGCAAAAAAGCCATAACACAGGATCCAAAACACCAGAATAAAAGTCTTTTTAGCATATATTTGAATGTATGTACAAGTTCAATTCCAAAGTGGGATGTTGTTTACTCTTTTTTTGAAATTCTTTACTGACAAAGACTGTGGCTTGCTAACATCGTCTGTGAATAAACAGTATCACCACTGTTAAAATGAAAGCAGTTGTTTAAAAGTTTTTGTTTCAACGTGATTGGTTTTTTATCAACCTCTGAAATTATACTAAAACAATTAGTCACCTCAGTCTCGGTGACTATCGGTGTATTTACCGATAGTCACCTCGACTTCGGTGACTAATTGTTAAATAGAAAACTCGGTCTCGTTGTCTAATTGCTATAATAACCGAGATGAAGTCGAGATTATTATCCACCGATATTCACTGAGCCTGAGGCGAATAATTGTTTTAGTATAAATACACATTTTCGTACTTTTAGGAACAACATTTTCTTTAAAATTGTTAATTTTCTGGTCTGTCGCATGACAAATTGGCTAGCGGCCAACTTGAATCGAGAATTAGTCCTGTAGTATAACGCACAACTACAAAGAACACTCGAATAAATCTCTTTAATAAAAATACACCCTAATACACAGCTCCCAGTCAAGTCACGAATGTGTTCACAGTGTGTGTTCACTGTCATTCAATATCCTCGTAATCTAATCCCTACGTCATCACCCACTTCACGCCCTCGCATATTCTACATTACCCTCCCCTTAAGTGAGGGCGTCCTCGATCTCTAGTTCGTCCAAGTTAAAATCTTCGTACCGATCAGGGGGGCGACGATGACGCGAAGACCGTCGGAGAGGAGCCGCACTCGTAGTCTCCGCCTCTTGGTAGACTACCACAGACCCGTCGAATCGTTTTTCCTGCGTCACATTACTTGTCACTTGCGGAAATTGCTCATCCGTCGCCTCCACGCGGTTGTGATGCTGGAAAAGTTTAAGTCGATTGCGATGTACGCACAGTATCCTCTCTTTCCCTGATTGTGGTCTGATCACGTAGTTCACGCTTCCTTGATGACGGACCACGACAAACGGACCAGTCCAGGGTTTGTGGAACTTTCTGCAATGGCCTTTCGGTACAGCAGTATTGTGTAACCACACGGTGTCACCTGCATTCAAACTATTGCGTGACGTTGTTACGCTCGTCGTACTTCTCTTTCTGCTGGGTCTGCGCTTTCCTAATGTTCTCAGTCATCGCTTCATGTACATCTTTCAGAGTATGCTCCAGTTCGTCACAATAATTGGAGATTAGCATGGTTTCGCGCTTCTCATGGCTGCCTAATAACACAAGTGGTGAGGTAGCTTCTCGCCCATGAACCGCTTTAAAAGGAGACACATGCGTCGAGGAATGAACACTGCTGCGATAGGCAAATAAGGCCAAGGGTAGATGTAAGTCCCAGTCGTTGTGATCTCTGTTCACGTATGATGAAATTATTGCTTTGAGAGTCCGATTAAATCTTTCAACTTGGCCGTCGGTCTGGGGATGGTATGCCGAAGTCCGTAGCTTGTGAATGCCCAGCAATTCGAAGACTTGTTTCATAAGTTCCAACTCAAAATTCCTCCCTTGGTCAGTAAGCAGCTTCTCTGCAACCCCATGTCGAGCCACCACGTTGTCCACAAATGCACGCGCCACCGTCTCTGCTTTCTGGTCCCCCATTGGAGCTGCTTCAACCCACTTGGTGAAGAGATCACTCGTCACCAAGATATACTGGTGTCCTCGTGCGGTAATTGGAAGTGGACCAACGATGTCCATTGCCCACATCTCCATGGGAAACGTTTATGTTTTCCATCGGGGCACGATAATTGGATGCTGTGGGTTTTCGCTGATTGCACACTGCGCACTCTGCAACCCATAGTTGCACTTCACTTGCCATTCCTGGCCAGTAGTACCAGGGGTGCAATCGCTCAAGACAATGATTGATGCCTCTGTGCCACGAGCTCGGGTCGTTATGAGACAATCTCAGCAAATCAGCACGCATTTTCCGAGGGACAACCAGAACAAGACCATCCTTCCGACCACTGGTTGCACCACGGCGATGTAGAACTCCCTCCACAACCTCTAGCTGTTTCCACAATTGTCGATAACGACGAAGTTCGCCATTCTCAGTCCAATCACTTGGTGGTTCTTGTCGTTCAGTGGTTGTTAATCGTGCCTGGAGGACCAGTGAGATGACTGGAATGAAACTGACGAATGTCCTCGGTAGACCAAGTTGACTGCACAACGGTGGCTCCAACGCCTATTTCGACAGCCTCGTCATGTGGATTTGGACAGTGAAGGGCTGTACTTGGTAGAGGAAATCGCGAAAGAGCGTCGGCGTTGCTGTTCTCGCCACCCGTTTCACCGATTCTAAAACGCTTAAAGCGTAAGTTCTAAAATTTAGAACGACGCATCGAAGCGTGCCAGATTGTAATCTAAGCAATCTGGAAACTCGTACCCAGGGGAGACTATCCAAACTCCAGAGCGCAATTTATTCTGAGCTATTATTTTCAAGATGGCTGTCCGTTCAGCCGTTTCACGTCCAGCAAAACGTTTTAAATCATGTAAGGTTCGTGTTCATTCAGTTTCAACATCTGGAAAGAAAACTACAAAGAATATAAACTTAAAGGCATCTTTCCAGACAAAACGGACTGCTCGAATTGAATTAAACGGAGTCGTATCATCATCCAGTTCGACTTCGAAAGATGGAGCACATGGCAAAGGACAAGAAATAGAACATTCTGATCTCGCGCAAGATGAACCTGCTATTGTATCTGGCTATCAGATAAGAAGAGAAAAAGAGTATAAAAGCTGGAACAAAATGCGGGAATCACTTTTAAATAGCCGCATTGAAGAAGAGGCATTCTCAAACGAAGAAAAGTGTCGTCAATGCGGTGTTGTTGCCGAAGTTCGCTGTGTCGACTGTGGACATGATCAGTATCATTGCATTGGTTGCGCAAAGAAAGCTCATGAAGAAAGGAATTATTTCCATGTATTAGAAAGGTTTAAGGTGAGGAATTGCCGTTAAATGTCAATTTATCATCAACAAACTGTATCTGTGTGGACTGTGTACGAGTTATAACTTATATAGTTGAACTTGTGTTGCTGGGTGCACGTGTTATAAATAACTAAACAAATGTCTTTTTACTTGGCCATACAGGACGGTTGTTTACTGCCATACTTTCCAAATCATATGATAATTGCCAGAAGTCATCAACAAAACTGCCCATGCATCTGCTCAATACAGAAATATCATCTGCATTGATCAATATGGTAAGATTACTATTTAATCGATATGTTTATTATACCCTCACATATAATCCACCAATCAATTGTCGCTATTAGCATCATGTGGCAGTCCATATAGTAGGCATGTTAGCCAAAACAATCCTTCAAATCGTGATCACAAGCAGAAACTTGGCACAATGATAGATTATGATGTCAAGAATATGGAATGGAAGGGTTGCCCAAAATTTGAGCAGGGAAAAGTGCTCATTTCGGACGTAAAAAATCTAAGATGGCGGAATCCAAGATGGCCGACCGATGACGTCAGTTAAATGACGTCATCAACTTAATTACCACTGTAATCACTTTAACACATTACATATATATAGTTAGTACTTCAACCAATCTCAAAACATATAAATTGAACTAACAGAGGCCGATAAATGGACCTAGTTTCAAACTCGTACCCAGGCTCTTCGCTCCAGAACATTAAAAACAAAAACGTTCCTAGATTTTTTTAATCAATTTTGGAACCATATGACCCTCGATGAGCATTTTGCCTACCAGTGAATGTAGTTATAGGCAATAAACCAAACATAACTAACATGTAGTGATCTTCTATGCAAACTGCAAAGCTAGTCCCTATTTAACATTTAGCCCGACAACAGCATAGGTCGGTACACTTTAGCCCACTCTTTCTGCATTTGCATCTCGCTGCAACACAATTGGTGCATCCACAAGAAATGAGCGCTTTGGTCACACTCGAAACGTCCGGCAGAATACTCCAAACCGGTATGAATTCATCATCCTCCTTCATCCATCCCCAATTCACTGGATCCAGTTCAATTCTGTGGGCTTCGAGACATTTGTACCACTTCTGCGCTTGTAAAACTGATCGCTTGACATGTTCGTTCAACGCCGCAGCTGTTGGAGGGATATTCTCAATGGCCTTTCCTCTACTTGCAAATAGGTATCGCCTCGCCTCGTTCACCTTGATACCATCAAATGCTTTGCAATACAGGACAACAACAAACTGTTCTATAATGTCTCTGTCGGCTTGACTTATCTCTCTCGGAGATGTTGCCATTTTCTCGAATACCGGTGTTGCACTGGCCATCTTCTTCCAAGTTTCACTAAACGATTTCTTACCCTTCCCGTGAAGTGAAGAGGTGGTATCGCAGCCACTAAACGAGTGTAAGAAGAGGTAAGCGGTTGAGGTTTGGGGTCCGAGTGAATTGGCAATTTCGTGAATAGGTATGAACTTCAAATGCTTCCCCACCCCAAACTCGAGCCACAACTCCTGGAGGCCGGGTATTCTGTGGAAAGCGGAAAGAGCAATCACAACAACATCACTATCCACGGTCTTGACCAGAATACGGGGACATTCTTCGGCAGCATTTCTGACATGTACAAACATACGCTCGTCTGCCTCTTCGATGTTGCATGGCATCAATGGCTCGAGATCTATATCTTGGTTTGAAACTGCCCCGTCTTCTAGAGACCCTACGAACACTCCATGTGCACAGTCAATGTTCTCGGTGAGTGATTTGACAATGAGCGGGAACAGTTCTGTCTTGTTTTCGTCGCACCGAAGGAACGTTGACCAATTGTTTGGCATACTCCCATTTGGTTTCACGAGCCTTCTCACACCAGAACCACGGTTTGATCGTGTACCAGACTTTAAACTATCTTTAAAGTACCTATCAAATACCAAATCTAGTCGTGCAGCTGACCTCAGATGAAGCTCTATGTAAGGCTGGATGACACTCGATATGTAATCCGCGAATGTCTTGCAATCATTTGGCCTCAGCATATTTACTATAGCCGGTCCGTCAAGCACTTTAGCATCTACCGCTGGTGATTCATTGCGTTCCGTATGTTCTACGACCAAAATTGGCTCTATAATACCTGCAAATAAATGAATAATGGTTATTAGATATATAATTTTGGATATCATATCACAGGGCTATGTTCGATCGTATTAAATCATTGAGAAAAAAATAAATACCCGACTTGTTCTTTGCTGGTCTTAAATTGCCATTCTCGGAAAGGCTAGGGGGTGCTCCTTGGTTTTCGTGGGAGAAAAATTGCTCGAGGTCTCCATCTCTATTTTGACAAGCGATAAATAACTTCGAGTACAAGGCAGCATCACTTCTCGCCGTTTTCAGCTGTGCGTCTTTCTTTGTTGCTTTTCTTGCCTTAACACATTTGAAGATTTGCATGTTGTTTTTAACGATGGTATCTGAAATAGGGTTGTCGTTTTTCAGTATGCGAGTGTCCATGTAGGATTTGAACTGTTCTTGGCCAATCGTTTCAACAGCATATAGGTGCTTAACAGCCTCTGTTCCTGGAACTAGCTTTGTATCTAATGCGAAAAGGTCCGTACTGTCATCTATAAATGGATTTCCCAACTCCGCTAACGCGTCGTACATTCTTTTTACGTCCGATGTAAAATGTCTCTGCGCAGATGCGTTGGAATCGTGGTGTTCTCGAACTTTGCTTGACTCTGATAGCCTGTTCTTCTCCTCAAATTCCTCTACCACGCGCGAAACCTCGGGCCCTGCGATGAGCCACTTTGCAAGAGACGCGTCGTTTTCCGTAAGGCCGATGGCTCCCCCTACACCTTTGATTTTTGCGTTGATTTGTTCGTGGTTATGGTCTAATCCTATGTGGGAGAACTTCCGGTTCGACTTCTGCGCTGTGAAGAAGCCATATGTAAACTGTTCGTATACATCTGGGTGAATATCTTTGAGTGTGACCATACTATATATATGCACTGGCAACCATCGAGCGTAGTTATAGTGGTCGAGACTGAACATCCATGCTGCTATCATCTGCAAGGCATTCACATACATGTTGAAATCTGCCGATCTTATGGCTTTGACAAACTGCAGCAAGATCAGCTCCATCTTTAGTGTGGTCGACCAGTATTTGAACATAGGATGTTTTAGGTTTGCGCTGGACCATTCAGCCTCAGGTACCGGGGTCGCTGTCGAGTTGCAATACAACTTATATGCATCCTTCTTGTGTTGATATAGGACACATACTGTAACTTGATGGAGATAACGACAAAATGTGATGTTGGAGGAAGCAGTTAGCATTGCATTGGCCTTCCCTGGCGTGGCTACTTTCGATAACACCAGCAAATGAACCCAACCACCTCCATTGAGCCAATCACCTGAAAACGATCGCAACTATGTTAAAATACATCTGCAAGCTACGGTGGTCCAGCGTCAGCCGCGGTGTTTAAAAACAGCAATCTTGGGTTGAATCGCCACAATCTGTAATGAGAAGACTGATTTCGACGAGCATAGACACTTCGTCAATAATTAGTAGGCACAAACAAGTTTAAATCCAAATTGTTAGTTTATTTGTGTCTACTAATTCGTAACGAAGCTGTCGTGATTCAACGAATAATTAATGACGATGTTCTTTTGCAATCTCTTACCTAAGCATTTCATGAATGTCATCTCTATGTGCAGATCACCCATCATGACAAGGAAATGGTTATCGTCAATGTCTCCCGGCTTGGTCCACTGAATCTGCTTTCCCAGAGCATACAACGGCTGATCAACTGTCATCACGGGTGTCTGACCTGGTGAATAAGAAAATGCAATATTCTTTAATAAAATGTTACATGTTTAATTTGTCATTTCCCCATCCTTTAACGTGTGTTGATATGAGGATCTCCGAACTGAACTTGTTCCCAAATCAACCACACTAACAAGATCATTAGGCTACTTACCAGGGTTCAAAAACGCTGTTTGTTTCTTAATGAGCAACATGGCATGATGAATCATTGCTGGGGTGTTGGCGTGTTCACGAAACAATGGGAGTAGGGCAGTGATGGTTTTGGCAGTAAGTGTGTTTTCCATCATAGACGAGTGGTATGCAGACCTGCAAGTATAACAAGGTGTTGGTAAAACCAAACTCGTAATAATTAATTTTATTGTTGTAGAACTATTGATGAGAGGATACATTTTAATTAACGCTAAAGCTTACCATGTCAGTTTTCGTTCATCAGTAATCAGGTATTCATTATTATTCAATATTGATTGAAGAACACTGTCCATCCATGGTTCATCGGCTGAAGTCGAGTCTACAGTATCACTTTGGAGTGTCCACTAAATTGCAAGTAATATAGATTTAATGAAAGTGGTTAAATAAAAATATGTAATATGATATATGTAACAAGAAGAATAAATTCAACGTTTTGAAGCAAAGGTTGTTGTGTACAGCCTAAGATTGATTTTAATGATACAGCCGTCACCGCGGCCGACACTGAATCCACCACGTTTGTATGAAGCATAGGATAATGCAATACTCACTTCCTGACTTGCTCCAGCTTTCGTGGGCGTGACTATGTCTTTCTTCTTCAGGACATATGGCGAAATTGTAGTGTATTCTGCAGGAAGCTGCTTTAATAATTTTGATTGTAGTTTGTCCTTCTGTAACTTCTGCTGCCGAATAGATCCATCATCATTGTCTAAGAGATGTTGAGAGGTAGATATGGCAGTGCCATGCCACGAGTCTTTCGCTGTTCTGGAGCTTGGGTTATGGTCGATATTGTCAACAGCCTGTGTAGTGAAAAGATTGCATCTCAATGAGCTAGGACATACCAGTCCATCTTTTTCACACTGATCGATAACACTGTTGCCTAGATATGTTGATAAAGTTGAAAGGCGGTCATATGAGATACATAGCCCAAGAGAGTGAAGTCTATTCACCAGGTCCTCGCTTCTAGTCTTTGAATGGATAAGAAATGCTATATATATGGCTACTGGTGTTTCATGATCTGCATTATTACGAAAGGCTCCAGTTGATGTCCTGTTTTTAGCTGAGTTAAAGGCGAGCAGCTGAGCCAAGACTAAGGCAGGAGACAACTTGGACGATTCTACATCATCTGTGCTTTCAAACCCAGTCAGCATATACATTAACGACAAAAATGTGGGAGACACTGACTGTTCTTGGCAATTTTCTTCGAAGTGACCATTAAATGTTTGTTTCCTATCAGCTAGCTCAGCTTTGATTTTTCTGCCAAGCCGACAAAGACCCATTACATCATTAGCTTCAGATCGACTCGCATATTTCAAAGCGGCAGCCAAAGCATCTTTGTACGAGATATAGATTTCTTTCTTATCAGAAACAGCTTGCAGGTCGCTGTCTAAGTTGAGGATCTTATCTTTAAGCCGTGTAACATTCACATTACTTTCCTTGCCAATCATCCTAGCTAAACTGCTATCATAAAACTTTCTTATGTCAGACAATTTTATTGATGTCGCTACATCAGTGTATGTACTCGCTGCAAGACTTTCTTCAATATACATCATTGTTTCAGCTAGTACCGAGCTTTCAAGGTCTTTCATCCTAGTAGTGTCGGGATTTTCGGATGTCAGAAATGCCCGATATCTGTTTCTGAATTCTGCCATACATTGATAGTGGTAGCAAGCATCTCTTGCAAATAAGTTACCCTCAGATAGCTTGGCTAGTAGCAACGCATCTCCCATCTCAGCGGCAGCCTTTCTAACAAAGTCATCACAGTTATCAGTATGAACTTTACACATTCGTTTATGCCAAGCAGGAGGATGTTTCAACTTTATATATTCTGCTGTTAATACCCCTGGTTCATTGCAAAATAAGCACAGACAAGATTGCAATTGTGTTTTGGCATCTAAGCTGGAACGCGTTTCTTTTAGATGGTGCATCGACAGGGAGTGTTGCAGTTTTACGCTTATTATTTGCAGCTGATTCTAAAGCACGCTTAAGCTTTGAAGGTGCCAATTCTGCCTGGCATCCCTTATGCCACTGGGCTTTATTTGATTTCAGGTTATCAGCAACATTTGTATCACCTTTCAGATCTGTTAAAGCAACGGTGATCTTGTTTGGTAGTGGTAGACCCTCGTTAGTAAAGGCATCTATGTTCCTTGCTAATGCGGAATATCCACATACGTTTGGATTTAAATTTGCAGATGGTACAACGAGATTCTGCCCATCACGTTGACACAGAGCGCATATACTCCAATCCATTTATCTATTTATCGATTGCAATAAAAAAGGAAAATGTTTCAAAACAATAAATTAAAATGAGTAAATAAGTGCCACCCAAGTCCTAAATTTATGCAAAAAAATATTAAAACGAATTACAAAAAAAGAGCAGTAAAACCATAAAAATTAATAAAAGAAAAATTTTGAACTATTGAATATATTTGGACAAGTTAGTAATTAAATTACAAAAAAGTTTTAAAAAGTTTAGCAAAGGTGCAAAAGACAGCTTAACTACAAACAAACTGAAAACTTAGACATTATAATATATACATTACCTTGCAACTTTACATCATACGAGAATATGAGTTTCAATTTATAAGACTATATATATAAAGAACTGTAAAAAATCTGAAACAATTTCAAAAAGTCGATATTTTGGCCATAGAGGGATTTAGGGAGCAATCAGGGACTCATGGGAGTAAACGCAACTTCAAACACTTAATATTCAAAATGGCGCTTGCATCTTTCATCATGGCTGTCGGTTTTTAAAACATTTACACAGCACTAGAAATACCATATAAACGCGGAAAAGATAGAGAAATTGTATTTTAACAATCACAAGGTGAGTTAAGTAATTTATTTTGGTGGAATTGGATGATGGATTTCACATATCAGAGTGAAATTTTAACGTTGTTCGAAGTATCAAAGGTCGCACTGCTGCACATATATGTTGTCTACATGTTATTTTGATGTATTCTCGTGAATTTTTTTTGCTATTCAGAACGTATAACAGATAGTCTGAATAACTCAGTTATTGTGGATTCGTATAAGGCTGAATTTTGCTTTAAAATCGTCAATTAGGTGATGTATTTGTCATATATCAGAAATCGCTCATGTCGGACATTTTGACGTCCGAAATGAGCACTTTTCCCTGCTCAAATTTTGGGCAACCCTTCCATTCCATATTCCTGACATATTAATCTATCATTGTGCCAAGTCTCCGCTTGTGATCATGATTTGAAGGATTTGCATAAAATTGGCATCTTAACAGGCCTACTAATATATTATGATGTAGGACAGCAACATTTTGGACAAGATCATCTTTGTGTTAAGATATCTTGTTCGATATAATAAATCACCTACATGTATTGCATTCATCTTTGCCCAATATTACAAAATATTTAAGTCTCGACTTGGAATATTAGGCTCGACCTCAAGTCTCACCCAATATTGAATTCTTGACATAAATGTTTTGTCACATTGGGCTCAAAATTGAGTACTACCAAAATTATTGAACATAGATTCCTAACATTTTGAGCAAAGGCTCTTCGTCAGACAGAATATATATGAGAATATATATATATATATATGAGAATATATATATATATATATATATATATATATATATATATATATATATATATATACTGTATCGAACTACAGTGTTTGTAACTAATTACATTGCTTTTCTCAACAACATTTGTAGGATGTCAACATCAAAAGCAAATCCTGTTTTGTGATTGCGAGGAAGATGCAGTCACATTAGTGAAACTGAAATTATGGCCAGGCAGTACTGCACGCCCTACCATTGCATTCCATTTTAAATTGATGAAGCTAGCTGAGACCCTTCTTCTGGAATGTCATGTTTCACTGAGAAAGTTCTGCGATGCACTTGGAATCCTAACTAAATCTTTAATTTTACCAACATGGGTATGATGTATTTTCCACAAAACTTTATTTCAACTGATACTGTCATACAGTACACTACTGTATGTGCATGATATGGAAATGTTTTGATTGTGCTATAACCAATATTTGCTAGTTTGACATATATATATATATATATATATATATATATATATACATGTATATATATATATATACATACATACATACATACATGTACTGAATCACCATCTTTCTTACTGCAGGCAAAGAACATTTATTCAACACTGAACAGTGATTCATTTGATGAATTTCGGTAAATTTCATGTATTTTTTTCCAAGCTTCTTAACCATGTCCTTAGTAACAGGGTAGTAACAGTCAAAAAATATAATTAGTATTTATAAAATAAGTGGCCAGCATGTATCCACTTTAAGGTATCACCAGTATTTGTTGAGAAATGGCTTCCCTTTCGTCGAACAAGTCCGGGCAAAAAACCCATGTCCACTTTGTCCAAAGGTAAATGTACTGGGATTATGCCACTCATTTCTTTACAATTACTGCATATCATTGTATGTTTTTAAGCTTTTCATTCACTGTACACTTCATAATTTGCAGCTAGGTGAAACTGGGACAATAATAGAATCAATGGATGGTTGCTTTGGTCTAGTGAGAAAAAAGTCTTCCGGCAAAAGTTCATGTCTCCCAAGGCACTCTATGACAAAGTTTGCTGATCAAAACGATGTTGATGAATTTGTTGACAGTTATACATCAAGTGCAAAACAAGCTGAAACTGTGAGTAAAGGCAATTTAGTACTGTAGCCTACAGTAACTCCTGAACTTACTGTACTTGTCTACATCTACTTTCCAAACCACTAGCTTTCTGACAAACTCAGTTAGTAATTGTAGCTTTTGCATAATTTTAGGACTGCCATGAGTTCAAAGCTGGAGAAGTGAACAACATGATCAGGTCAAAAGGGAAAAACAAGCTTTATGATGAGAAAGGTGTTTTTGGGCGTGTTTGCCGACATGACATTCCCAAGGGATTTACAAATATTAAGCATGGGGAAAGGTTACTTTACTTTAATACTTTAATATTAATATTAATTATGATATTCTTTGTTTTTATACTAATACCACATGTATTTTATTATCAGCAACTAGTTGTGTATTAACAATATTTTTGTCATAGGATTGCATACTCTAGATAGATAGATAGATAGATAGATAGATAGATAGATAGATAGATAGATAGATAGATAGATAGATAGATAGATAGATAGATAGATAGATAGATAGATAGATAGATAGATAGATAGATAGATAGATAGATAGATAGATAGATAGATAGATAGATAGATAGATAGATAGATAGATAGATAGTCTTTATTTTAACACGCTAACAACGTCAGCAAAGGCTGATTTCCACGAAGGGCGTGTATAAGGAAACTAGAAATTAAATTTACATACAGTACAGAAAACTAAATAACTTTTAAACTAACTAACAAATGGTAATGTCAATATAAAGTGAAGATAGATATTGTTACATACTTTTATGAGTAGCAATTTTTCTCACGAATAATGAGAGCGATTTGCTCTCCCTAATTTCTGTAGGTAACGAATTCCATATGGATGCCCCATCAAACATGAAACTCTTTTTCATATTATTTGTACGTGGCTGTGGCAAGCAAAGAGTTGTAGCTATGTCTCGCAAATTATGATTTGTGATTTCCTTTTTATAAGTGAAAAGATTTGAGAGGGATTTCGGCCCCAGCTCATTCAACACTTTAAACACTGATTTTGCTTTGGCCTTTCGCCTTTGTGTTTGGAGTGGTTCCCATCCTAGCGCATTTAGTGCAACGCTATGATCTACATCATTACCCATACCTGCTATAATTCGAGCTGATCTGTTATGAAGGTTTTGTAAATATTTGGACTGTGTGTCACCAAATACATTCCAAACTTCACAACAGTAGTTGAAATATGGGTGGACAATAGCATTATACACAGAAAGTAGCGTATTTTTGTCAACAAATTCTCTTAAGCGCCGGATGGCAGATATCCCCGAAGAGATTTTTTTGCTAATATTTTCAGTATTTTGTTTCCAAGACAAATGTTGGTCAATTGTTACTCCAAGAGTCTTGCATTCATACACACGTTTAATAGGTTTGTTTTCGATAATGATATTTGGTTGTGTATGCGAAACATTTCTCAATAGTGGTTTTGATGCAATAAGCATAAATTCAGTTTTGGCCACATTAAGGCTAAGTTTGTTAGCTATTAACCATTCTTTGAGGTTATCCAAATCAGAGCTCATTGCAGTTTGAACATCATCCATCGTCTCACCAGTGGCCGTCAAGTTTGTGTCATCGGCAAACAATCGTGGCACTGTCTTACTTAAACATTCAGGCAAATCATTAATGTAAAGCAAAAAGAATAATGGTCCTAGTAAGGAGCCCTGAGGCACACCACACTTGACAGGCTGTTCTGACGACATTAATCCATTTACCTGACATTTCTGACTACGATCAGTAAGATATGATTTTAGTAGTGAAAGTGCTTTTCTTTAATTCCGTGTAGTTCCATTTTTCGTAGTAAAATGTTGTGATTAACGGTATCAAAAGCTTTTTTAAGATCTATAAATACAACTAGGTTGAACATTTTCCTATCCATATTTACATACCAGCTATTTGTGCAATCTAGTAGTGCTGTTGCGGTAGAATGAAATTTGCGAAAACCAAATTGTTTTTCAGATAAAAGGTCATTTTCCTTTAAATAATCGTATAGTTGCTCATAAATCATTCTTTCCATTACTTTACTTATAGCTGGCAAAACAGAGATAGGTCGATAGTTACTTGCTATATTTCGGTGGCCACTTTTATAAAGTGGTATTACCCTAGCTGTTTTCCATTCATTGGGAAAAGAGCATAGTGTAATAGATTGATTAAAGATATATGTCAGTGAACTTGAAATAACAGGTGATGCTATCTTAAGAATCTTACTGGAGATTTTATCAGTGCCAGTGGCTTTGGAACTAGACAGGCACTGTAAGCGACGATAAATGTTGTTGACAGTTACATCCTTAAATTCTATGAACTCGGATTTGGCAGTCTTAACAAACTTTTCAAAATTGCACCCTGATGTGCCTATTTTGTCAGCTAGTTCAATTCCAATGGTTGAGAAGAACTTATTGAAGCCTTCAGCTATCTCCTGAGGATTGGTTAAATTAATTCCATTTAAACTTAGTTCATTTATGCTTGTAGTTGTATTTTTCCTACCAAGCAGAGTATTAATGGTTTTCCAAGCCTCCTTAGGATTAAATGTTTGACCAGCAATTTTCTTAGAGTAATACTCTGTCTTAGCATTTCTTAGTTCTTGATTTGATTTGCTTTGTTTCTTGCTTTCTTATAGTTTAGCCAGTCTCTCTAGGTTAGTAATAATGGCTTTTTTTTCAATTTGTCTCTTTCAGTAATCAGCATTTTAACATTACTTGTTACCCAAGGATTACTTTTTGGTTTAATCTTTTTATTCTGAAGTGGTGCATGCTTGTTTAACACTTCAAAAAAACAAATCCTTCCAAATTTGCCACATACTATGTGTATCTTCCGCAAAAAAGTAAATATACTCCCAGGGTTGATTCAATAGATCCTCAAGAAACTTTTGATCATTAAATTTTTTCATATTCCTGAACTCAATAATATTTTCCTTGTGTTTTTCAGTATAATTGATTTTTCTAATTGCATAGATCATGCTATGGTCACTGATTCCAGTATGGATAACACCAGAGTCAGAAATTATCTCTGGTTTATTTGTAACAAAATGATCAAGGAGGCTGGCAGTTGTCATTGTTACTCGTGTAGTTTCACTAATCAACTGAGACAATTGATATAACTCATATATTGTTTTCAATTTTTTAGTTGGTTGATCTGGATTTGCCTTTAATAAATCACAGTTTAGGTCACCAAGAATATATAATTCTTTGTTTTCGTCATCTAAAGATTTAATTAAATTTTCTAAGTGGGTGAAAAAATCAGATGTTGTATTTGGTGGTCTATAAATTGTAGTAACAAGAAATGGATGACTATGAGGTTTATTGATTTCTATGCAGACGGCTTCTAAGTCAGGTGGGACTATCATTTCTGACACGGTAGTTTATAGAGCTACGCAAGTAAATACAAACGCCACCTCCATTTCTTGATCTGTCTTTTCTGATAATATCGTAACCATCCAAATGTATCAAATTATCAGTAATAGTTGAATCAAGCCTGGTTTCATTGAAGGCAAGCAAATCAATGTATTGCTTAGACATTGAAATATTGATTTCATCAAATTGTTTGGGCAAGCTAACAATGTTTAGAAAAGCCATTTTAAAACCTTTTTCATTTGGGATTGAATTTAAACTATCAGAAAAACTGCTACTCATGTTCTCTGTTGACAGGTCATTGCTATCTACTTCATAATTTGAGCTACATGTTTTAGATAGTTCATCCAATCTCTTATTCGACTGCGGTGGGAGGGAACTAACTGAAAAAAATTGTTCCTTGAATTTAAACCTCTTACAGAATTGCTTACATTCATAGTAGTAGTGGCATAACTTAAGGTTACTGGCATAACTTAAGGTTGACTTAACTTAACGTGTATGAGCTGCAGCGTCTACTCAGCAATACTGACACAAATACTGGCATTAATGTCATGTATGACATTGCTTGCACCCTGACATCACATTTAAAGGTATGTAGTGGTAAACAAAAAGTAAAACAACAACTTTTATATTTTTTTAAGGAGATCTTTATATAAACGAAAGTTAGCTCAGGCTCACACATACTAATATTTTCCTCTGGCTAACATGGTCACCAGATTACTATTATTAAGATAATATTGAGGTTGAATTGTTTTTATTTTTTAGAGAAATTTAAGGCAAGATATACTGAATAGTGTTGGTTTCGCTATTCCTATTTTCCACTGTTATGGCCACAAATCATCATGCCAGGTATGCTGTTTAGGACTTATATCCATAATACGTGTAACTAGGAACAGTCTTGCTATTAATGCTAAAATCATACTTGTGTCTCACATGTACCTCACACTTTGCGGTTGGTCGATTTTTTTATCACTTGTGCGATTTGAGCATTAATCATATTATACCCTTCTGTAATCAGGATCAAATGCTGCAATCCTATTGGTATAGAAGTGTGCAATTTGAGCATTGATACTTGTAGTTTGGTACTTGTATTTGTATATTTTATAAGCTATTATAGTACCACTTGGTGAAAAATATGTACATGTAACACACTAAATAGTAAACACATGTATAAACACGATTAATAATGACAGATAAAGTATTAAATGACTCACATCTTTGCTCCTTCTTATTCTTTATCAATAACTCTAGCTTTCTCCAATATATACTTGTATGAACTCCTTACATTAACTTTAGGTAACTGAACTCTTCGTATTTTTAATGAAAATGTCAACCAATCAAGCTGCATTTTGCTTTTGCGAGCTTTGTCAATATGGAGGCCTACAGTAGGTCTAGAGCCTAAAAATTCAGCTGACATGAAGTACCTCATATTAATGTTAATTGCTGAGTTGTGCCTGATTACAGAATGGTATTTAATTAATAAGTAATATTCCAGCCATGTAGATAGTGGAGAAAACTCTACTTGACCAATCATTAATTTGAAATAGCATCAAATATCTTTATTCACTACCCTAATTCGCAATCCTGCACCAGTTATACTAATGTTAAAAGTGACTAATATTATTAAATGGAATATTTGAATGCATATGCCCTATAAAAATTATGATTACAAGTCACAACTAATTAAGAATGTTTTTTCTATTTTAAATAAAATACAGATACAGTTTAGTCCAAGAAGACAGAAGGGTTATGGGTTGACAAATGGTGAAGGAATTGAAAGGCTTTGGTCATTTTTAAGGGGCTTTTCTTCAATGACGAAAGAGATGAATGCTGGGCGCCGCACTGATATCTTAACTGATGCCTTGTTACATTATTCTACTCGTCAGTTTCAGCAGTTTGGTAATATCCAGTGACATATATGTATCTGTACACATACTTTAATATGGTGCATGTATTTACATTTTACAGTGTATCAATAGTTATTCTTTAGTCATAACACCAGCATACATTAATTATTATGTTATGTCAAAAACGTTATCTTTAATTAATTGTTTTATAGGGCCAACATTGTTATCAAAACTCAAAAGATGTCCTGACCTAATAAGTAAAACACTTTTGCAACTTCAGGAATTATTTTCCAAGCTACCTGGTGGGTTACATATTCTTTAAGAATAATTTTGTATAACAGTAGTTTAAACCACCATGGACACTATGCGTACAGTATTTATACACTATATTATCATTATTAATATATTGTGTAGTTTCTTATGATCCGGTATTGGTGCAAAATTGGATGAATGAAGAGGAAAAGTTTATTTCATCGAAGAACTGAAAGTGATAATTTATAAGTTCTATACAGACAATTTTAAATCATGACTATTAAAATTGCTTTCTCGTTTTTAGTAAAAAAGGCAGTAGCATTGACATGGGAACAAAAATATGTGCAAAACCTGCTTCACCTGTATCAACTAAGGTAATAAATTAAAATATCGATATAACCAAAAGTAGTATATTTGCCCCCTACAAACATAGCCCCTTATAAAAAAAATGTCTTCCATCTTGGACACAAACATGCTAAAACAACCTTTTGGTCTTCAGGGCACAGGTTGCATATATTGGAGGGGATCATAGCCAGCTAATAGATGTGGTAAACAAAAGCAAGAAGTAAGGGAAAATATTTAGTGTCTATATTTAGTGGATAATAATTATAATATAACATTATAATACATGTATAGCATAGCGTAATAATAATGATAATAATAATAATAATTAAAACTTTTATAGCGCAAATTAACATTTGAATATGATCAAATGCGCTTTACAGGAATTGATATTGACATATAAAATAAATAATGTAACTAATCTAATTACATATATAAAATAATTAATCTACTTAAACATTAAACGCAATCTTAAAAAAGTGAGTCTTTAAAATATTCTTAAAACTTGTAAAATTGTCCGTGTTACGAATATGTAACGGTAGCTTATTCCAGAGTGTTGGGGCAGCAGATGTAAATGACCTATCCCCTAATGTCTTTCTGAGTTTAGCACTAGGTTGATTAAGGAGTAATCCACTGTTAGATCGAAGACTATATATAGATCTTTCCCTAATACCTATTAAATTAATAATATATACAGGCGCCAGGCCATGAATCGCCTTGAAAGTAAGGATAAGTATTTTATAGCTAATGCGAAATTTAATAGGCAACCAGTGCAGGGTATATAGCACAGGAGTTATATGGTCAAATCTTGATGTTTTGCAGATTATTCTCGCCGCAGAGTTCTGTGCACGTTGTAGTGCACAATTTTACAGTTAGCAAAAAATTTAAGTGGTTCGGTTTAATTTCAGGGTCTTGAAGGTTATACAAAATACTGAGAAAAGACAAAAGCTGTTGCGAAGATGGAAAGCTGGAGGAAAAAAAGTTACTGCTGCAGCTCTGTCTCTGGAGATGAAAAGACAGGAGGCAGTTATGGAATCAACCTATTCCTTAGCAGTTGAAAGAATGTTTCTGATCTCTTTAAAGAACAAGTATGCAGGTAATAAAATAATAAAGATTGTACAAGTATATCAATATACTGTAATGCAGGTAATAAATTAATTATGATATCCAACTAATTATAATACATCAATGAAGCAATGATGTTTTATTTTTTATAATTTTATAGATGGACAGGCAATAGCAATCAAGTTGTCAAAGCAGATTACACACAGGACAAATGCCATTAAAACAGCTGTAACCCGGTACAATGCCTCATTAAGCTCATTAGAAGACTGGGTTGAAGGCTTACCGGCAGAGCTACAATTTAATGAAGCTAAAGATCCAAGTTCACAACGGTACTGCCATTTCAATTGCCAACCTTTCACTGATGACATACCCTTTACCATTAAGAGAGCTGCAATCGACCTTCACAACTTCCTGGAAAGATGTAAAGAGGAGCAGGAGCATCTGCTTTTGGAAGTTCAACGGCTGTTCAACTACTACATCGGGAAAAAAGAAGAGCTGGAAACCTATGTAGCTGAACATTCTGGTGACCAGCCTAAGCTAATAAGAGGAGTTACTGTCATTGCCAACAAAGAACTTAGTGAGATAAATAATATGATATTTTTATTAGGCTCAATGCTGTTTGAGTACTTGCCAGCAGAGATTATCAATAAAATACCTAATAGTAAGATAGAATCTGAGCATGCATCATATGAGTTGGATACAATGGATGTTTGTGACTTCACCTCAGTTGATGAGATTGATGTAGAGGAATCAGTTTTGCTCGAATTTTCTGAAGACGATTCAGATTGTGCAGATGAGCAGTAAACATTGAATGACTAGTATGGCATATGTAATTATTAGTTTAATTGATTAGATCTGCTTATCAGCAAAAAATGTAAACTTCACATTTAACTAGTTTAAACTTCCCTTTTAACCAGTAATTAAAATACCATTGCAACACCTCAAAATTTGCTTATTATCAACTACAGTATGGAAGTAACTCCCAAGTAGGATGTGTGTGTGTGTGTGTGTGTGTGTGTGTGTGTGTGTGTGTGTGTATGTATGTATGTATGTATGTATGTATGTATGTATGTATGTATATGTGTATGTATGTATGTATGTATGTATATATGTGTGTGTGTACTGTGTTGTATTGATGTGTATATACTGTAGTATATTGCAAAGAATTTCTTGACACTACTTCCTTGATATTTTTTTTTCAGAAACCTGAAAAGCCAGGCCCTGAAAGCGATGAACAATGATATAATTATATGTTAATTTGAAAATGCATATTTTACTCGGGACTATATAGTTATTTGGCATAGTTATTTTGTATGTAAATTATTAGCTATTTCAGACACTATAAGGATGGTATCAAACATACAAGATATTGATTTTAAAAAGGTGTCTGAAATAGCTAATAATCTGGCCAGTTCCCCTTATTCACCTACCGAATTAACTACCAGTATGCTTTTCAACAGCTCGTTTGAGATGTTAATCAAAAATTGTGTGTCTGTTATATTTAGGAATTTGATATTTACATATTAAAGAAAATTCTGCAAAGTAGTCTGGTATAGTTTTATTTATAAGGGGATCCGGCGATTAGCTTTTATTACCTAAGCAAATTTTGTTTTTGTGAATAAAAACCATCTTTTATGAGACATTTCCCACTCGATTATTACCTTGATATGTACATGAATGATATCGGTTAAATTCTGGTTACTCGTATCTTTGTTTAAAATAAACATATTTTTCCATTCTCTCAAATAACTTAGTATTCGTTTGTCTCCATAGATCAACCAAACATTTTTTGTGTTTGAATAAATGTTGCGTGTAAAATGAAAAACCATTAGAGAAAATTAATGTTTTAAATTTAGCTTTCTCTGGAGCGCAAATTCGGCTGTATTAACCCTTAACATGACAGGTATAACATTGCAACGTTCCAACAACGTTCATAGAAAGTTAGATAATAACTTTCAGCGATTATATTTATTTTTAATCCTTTTAAATACGAGACGGTTTTTGGCAATCGCCCGTTATTTTGATATCATTTGAAGGTTGCTGGAATGTTGTAGGAATATCCGAAATTTGTGGAATGTCGTAGGAACGTTTGATTGCAACGTTATTGTAAACGTGTATACGACGTTCGTGGGAGTCCACAAAATAACGTTATCACAACTTTGTATCGCAACGTTTTCTGCACGTTCGTCGAACGTTGCCACAACGTTCCCGCAACGTAATTGTGCTAGCTGGGCAGATTTGGTTCAAGAGTTATTCGCTTTTAAAGCGAGGAGCCCAAAATGTCAATTGCAGCGCGCGATAAAAATACAACACTTTATTATTAAATTCGTCGGGATGGTCTTGGGGGAAAAATTTCGATGGCTTCTTTTAATTTTAACCGGCTTTCATATATATCAAAATGAAGCTCATTCTATCTTCTTGCTGGTCCAAGAAAAATTAAAAGTGGCCCAGATTTGGTTCAAGAGTTATTCGCTCTTAAAGCGAGGAGCCCAAAATGTCAATTACAGCGCGCGATAAAAATAGAACACTTTATTATTAGAATCGTCGGGATGGTCTTGGGGGGAAAATTTCGATGGCTTCTTTTAATTTTAACCGCCTCTCATATATATCAAAATGAAGTTCATTCTATCTTCTTGCTGGCCCAACAAAAATTAGAAGTGGCCCAGATCTGGTTCAAGAGTTATTCGCTTTTAAAGCGAGGCGCCCAAACTGTGAATTACACAGCGCGATAAAAATAGAACACATTATTATTGAAATCGGGATGGTGTTGGGGGAAAAATTTCGATGGCTTCCCTTACTTTTTAATGCCTTTGCTATACATCAAAATGAAGCTCATTCTATCGTCTCGCTGGCCCAAGAAAAACTAGAAGTGGCCCAGATCTGGTTCAAGATATATTAGCTTTTAAAGAGCGACGCCAAAACTGTCAATTGCACAGCGAGCCAAATTCACTTGTAGCCGACATGACTCTTTTGGGGGGAAATTTCGATGGCTACTTTTAATTTTAACCGGCTTTCATATATATCAAAATGAAGTTCATTCTATCTTCTTGCTGGCCCAACAAAAATTAGAGGTGGCCCAGATCTGGTTCAAGAGTTATTCGCTTTTAAAGCGAGGCGCCCAAACTGTCAATTACACAGCGCGATAAAAATACAACACTTTATTATTAAAATCGGGATGGTGTTGGGGGAAAAATTTCGATGGCTTCCCTTACTTTTTAATGCCTTTGCTAAACATCAAAATGAAGCTCATTCTATCGTCTCGCTGGCCCAAGAAAAACTAGAAGTGGCCCAGATCTGGTTCAAGATATATTAGCTTTTAAAGAGCGACGCCAAAACTGTCAATTGCACAGCGAGCCAAATTCACTTGTAGCCGACATGACTCTTTTGGGGGAAAATTTCGATGGCTTCTTTTAATTTTAACCAGCTTTCATATATATCAAAATGAAACTCATTCTATCTTCTTGCTGGCCCAAGAAAAATTAGAAGTGGCCCAGATCTGGTTCAAGAGTTATTCGCTTTTAAATGAGGCGCCCAAATTGTTAATTACACAGCGCGATAAAAATAGAACAATTTATTATTAAAATCGTCGGGATGGTCTTGGGGGGAAAATTTCGATGGCTTCTTTTAATTTTAACCGGCTTTCATATATATCAAATTGAAGCTCATTCTATCTTCTTGCTGGCCCAAGAAAAATTAGAATGTCAGATCCGGTTAAAAATACTTGGATCTGAAATTTGGTAGCTATGTGACATTCAAGTAACAGCAGAACGCCCGTTTCAATATCGTCTAAGAGCGTGCGCATTACACCATGGAGTTCACCTTCAGAGTGGCCATTACACAGCATTGAAATATGTAGATAACAATGTTATAGAGATCGATGACACCAATGTGAGAAATGTTTCAAAGATTTGGAAAAAATATTCGTCAAAGACAGTCTATCTGGTATTTTATTGCAAGAAAGGTAGCACAGATCTTACCAATAGCAAAAGAAAGCGCAGCGAAGTTGACCCACAGAAAGCTTCTGGAAAATCCGAAAACAAAAATAAGAAAACAGCTACTCAGACAGAAAAATCACAAACCCCAAAACGGCGAAATGTTAACGGAGAAAACGCGAACAACACAAAAACCTGTAAAAGTAAAGGCGATTTGAAACGCATATGGGACATTTCGTGCAGGGATGATCGAGACTATTTGTAAGTTTGCAGAAACTGGTTACGAGCTAAAGGGTAGAGATTTTAAAACAATGGAATTTCCAGTTACAAATACCAGCTACAAATTGGAGAACCAGGGCTGGCTAAATGACAGTATTGTTGATGCTTACTTATCACTTCTGTTATCGGCAACCCATAGTGTCCTTTTTCAAGTTGGTGATACAATAGATATTTCGTCGTCTTTTGTTTTATTTCTCTCAGTTAAATCCCACAAACGTATAGTTCATAGATAACATCTGCCACTTGCATTTTTGACCCATCATTGGATACGTATCTCAAGAAATTGTGACGAGACAAGTTTGAAGATATCGTTTGTTAGCTTTCTCAGTGTAATCCTAGTTAGCATATTGGTGTAACATCATTTTAGTTGCTTTTTCGTAGTTTTCGTTATGGTCCATTCCTCACTGCCATACAATATTAAGATACTTTCACCACGGTTGTACTTACTTACCCGTCTTCTCTAGCTTGAATTCTATACTTTTTTGGGTTATTTACTTATTTCATGCTGAACACGCCCATTACTGTGCGTACGGAAAAGTTGTTTTTTTTTACTCTCTATCCAGTACCCATATATTTTGAATAATATATCTTGAACCAGATCTGGGCCACTTCTAGTTTTTCTTGGGCCAGTTTACTTTAGATCTCATATAGTCTTACTAATATGAGAAATTATATGCTTATAATTACATAACATATTGTTAATTATTAAATAGTCTCATCCCTGCACGAAATGTCTCATATGCGTTTCAAATTCGCTGTGGTTAGATACCAATTGCCACCGTACCGGCTTAATGCATATATAGAATGGAAACAAAACGTCAAATGCAGAAAGGTTGCAATTACATAATTATTATGTACTTATATAATATAAGCTAGTGTTGTTCTTGTAGTGGAAGTTGTCATTTTGATTACGCTTGTATTATTGATGTAAATAGACGTCATTCTTTCTTCTTTCTTTCTTTCTTTTATGTTATGCCTCTTCCTTAACGAGCGATTCTTGACTTCTATAAAACAATTTTAGCTGTTAATATCATACAGTATGGTTCATTTTATTGAAAAATAATACAAATGTTTATATTAGAGGCGATGTCTTGGTTTATTATTTAATTGCAAAACCGATAAGCAATATGTAGGTTATACCAACACATAATTATTTATAACGCGATAAACAAACCTGTATGGTTTTAATTGCTAGATAATTTGGAATTGTTTACATTGGGGTTCTTGTTTTCTTTAAAATTCATTCTTCACTATTACTTGAATTCCGTAGATATATTTGGCTCGTTTGTTGTGATTTGTGCCACTTTTAAATAATTTTTAGGTCTCTTGTAGTGTTGTTTATCTTTGTAGTTCTGTATTTCGTTGTTAAAATCTGATTAAAGTAAAAAAATCACGTTAATTTAACAATAGCCGCGCCATCTTAAATTCGCAATGCATTGTGGTATATCTACAGTAACAAACTTATATCGCATTATGGATTACGCAATTACTGCTGTTAATAAGTTCATTGTTTAATTAAGTTCATGCTTACCTTTTTGCCAAAGGCAAAGCAGCAAATGAGTCTGGTCGGCCATCTTTAACTGAATCGTTTGCATAATTTAAATGTAAATTGAAAAAAATACTATATATATATATATATATATATATATATATATATATATAATAAAATATTTTAAAATATTTTATCGATTGACCACAGTATCACCTTGGACATCTGCTGCAACGGCGCTTGTATGTAAAATTACAGAAATTAGGAATAAAAAACTCTTTTGGTATATTTTTCTTTTAATATTTTTAAAATCTCACACCCCCTCCCCCCGCTTTCTATAGAAATTCTAAAATATATTGTATTCTATACAATGTATAAGGGGTTTTTTTGTTGGTTTTTTTAGTTTACTTTGAATTTAATTAATTATATTTGGTTATTTGATCCAAACTTCTGTAGTCTCATAAATTGTTCTGAACATCTTATATTATGTATAGTTTGATAAACGAGCAGCAGTGTTTTACCAGATTTAAAACCATGAGGGCGCAGCCCGAGTAGTTTTGACCTGATAAACCACATGTTGGGAGTTTAATAAACGGCTTCAAAAACGTGGCCCTAGAGACTGTCCGTATGTTGAATCTTACTATATCACATATAAAGACACTCATTAAACATGGATTTCCTTTGTTTTGGCTTCATGAATTCTTAATGAGGTTTTGAACTCTGTTTATTGAATTATAATTGAAATTGAAATAAGATGTTCGCAACTTTTGTATACATATTCACACTGGGAAAAAATTAGCATAAATTTGCACGGCACGAAGTCGAGGCTGTCTCGTCAAGTTTGTTGTTCTAAATTTCAATATGGCGGACAGAAGCTTGAATAACGAGGCGATGGAAGGGCTTTCTTCCGAGATTGACAATTTTAACAAGCGACTTGAACTAAAATACTGGGGATTATTACCGTGGGATGCAATATCTGAAAAGCTGGCTGTCCAAGACTTTTTTCGTGACCTTTCCCCGTGCGAAGAAAGAGGCAATGATTGCACATTCCAGCAAGTATTCACCCGAAGAAAGGTTGATGTCTGCAACTACATGTCTTCACGGCATGGCTTGTTCAGAAATTGTATTTTGGACAAAATCTGTTCTTCGAAGATTGTATTTTACCGCCAAGCATTCTCATCCTTGGGTGGTCGACTTCAGTTCGAGATTACAAAGGCAGGTGTTTGACCATATTATTAAAATCCTGACATGCACATCCTCGTTTGGTGTAAGTATTAATGTGACATGCATAGCCAAAGGGAAAAAAGTGAAAGAACAGATTGTCCATATAACTAATAGACGAAAGCTGTATCAACTGTTTACTGTTGATGGAAATGGTGAACCTAATTTCAAGAAACAACTACCTGGAAGGGGGCATGTTGATCTTATCGTCAATGAGAATAAACCTTTTGTTATTACTTACAACGACTCAAAAGAAAATGTGAATGTTATGTGTCACTATGGATGCTGGAATACTAACGGAGTACCACAGTTCATTTGACGCTCAAAATGTGAACTAGACTTGTTATTTACAACATATGCAAGGTGTAAAAATGGTTTCCAGGTATAAAACATCAATCAAATGATTTATTAATACAGCATTGATCAGTAACTATTAAGTATAAGTAAAAATCAAGGGGGACAACTCAATCATTTATTTTTTAGTAGAAAGATACAATATATAACATGTTACGGTTAATATAATGTGTATTCTGTATACAGAATTTGTGTTGCCATGTTTTGTATTTGAATTTAAGTTCTCAAAATCAAAAATATGTTGTGCATTTATTTCTGTTAAGTATGTACCAAAGTAGTTGAATAAAAAAATTACATACTATATATTTCACAACTAGACATGTTCAGTTTTTAAAACGATTTAATTATGCAGTACTTTTATCCTAGTTATTTTATATTTTTAATACCTGTTAACGCGCAACACTGTGCTGCTGGTAAGTAAAACAGTCTGGCATAAGACCGAGCAAAATCACAAAGTGGGTGCAATTATACAGGTTAATGTGTCAACATGTACAAGAGACATAGATATTTTGATTAACCCATTAAGACACAATGCCCCCTACTGTCATTTTACTGTGTCTAATGGCAGACAATTTTACTCGTCAAGGGAAAGTACTAGTGTTGCCAACACTTTCCCCTTTCTCAGTAAACACTCTCTGGTGATAAATCAATAACAAATCAGGATCTTTTGGGGCGCATTACTGCTTATGGGTTAATATCAGTTTGGTTACACTGGATGCCCAACAACAGACCATATATAAACACAACAAATGTACCAAAAATAATACACATACCAAAGACAAATTAATAATAATTTAACATTTTATTTTAACTTCATGATCAACTTCAATGAAAACACTGGTTAAACTGTACAAATACTATAAAATAATTTATAAAAGTTCAGAAGCTTAAAAAAATGGCTTAAAATCACATTCTTAGAACAGTAAAACATTTCTCATAACTTGACTACTCTAGAATAACATACATGCCTACAGAACATTTTCAGCATGTTTCAGTATTTTCCTCATTTTTTCTGTTATATATCCAGCTATGGCACAAGCAGTTATCTCTTTTGACAGCATAGTTCCACAGTATTTGCACTGACTATTAGAACTAAGAGCTACACCACACATGCAATACTCAGAGTCGAAGCATCGGTCTGGAGTGTATTTGTCTTTACACTTCCTGTAACTATCAAGGTAAGGATTTTGCTTCCTTAGCCAAATAAGTGACATATATTCATGCCGGAAAACCTTTTCCCATCTGTTCTTAACCAAAGAAAATTCAGCAAAGGAAGCAATCTGTTGATGCTTCGACTCTCGTCCTTGCATAGAGTTTATTCCAAGACCCACTCCCAAGTCTTCAAGGAGTTGTGTTGTGTGGAAGGGGACAGCGTGCCCTACAGTCCACACACTGAGATTGGCAGAATGAAAAAGAGAGGCTAAATTGAAATACAGTCTGCACTCACTTTCCAATTTTGGTAAATCATTCTTGCCAATCTCAGAAACCCTGCTAGCAAGGGATATACTGTTCCTAAGGTGAATACCCATTTTAGCTAGGGACAAAGGAAAGACATTGCTGGGTTTTTCAACATCATCCTCAATGGCTGCAATAATAAGATGCATGAACCCATCACAAAATTTTTTGGTCTCCTCCCCAGTGAACCTACATTCAAAATTGGATGATCCCCGCTTCTCTTTAAACCACCGTACAATCTTATTGTACAACTTTTTGCACTTCATTTTAAGCTTAAGTGCTTTTAAATGTTTACGCAGGGGGTTGCTTTCAGGCAACTGGAAGACAGATTTCACTGCATTGCCAACCTTAGCCTTGTTCATGGCATGGTTAAAAAGAAGTGTGTGCCAGTGCCCCCAACAGTTGTTACCTAAATGCAAGGGGTCACATTTTGCAAGTTGGACCATTGGACCAAGAACTGGCTGAAATTCTTGTCTGGATTTCAGCTCAGCAATTTTCTTACAAATCTTGACTCGCTGATTCTTAGATGCATTCATTGGCTTTTTTAGGCCCTTCTTATACTGTGCAACCTTACCGGCAACAATTTCCCTAAACTCATATGACCAAGGTTGCCATTTGTGTCCGGATCCAACACCCAAACTGTGGCCCCTTTCTTTGAGTTCATCCTTTTTTACATTAGCAAAAGGACATGGGTAAGTGGCTGCATTGTTTAATTCACCTGAAAATGTGCTAAGCCATTTCATATCTGCTGGGATAAGTTTAACTTCAAACTTCACCTCATGACCGCTTACACTAAATGTTTGGCTTTCTATACTAATCACCTCAGATTTTAAATGCTTTGCATATTCTAACATTGAAAGGTGGTCTTCTTTGCAATTTGCACCACAGATGAGGAAATTGTCATCTGGGGTTGCTACTCTTTCCGCAACATTCGGAAAAGAAACAAGCCAGGAACATGCTTCGTTGGATTTGCCGAATGGTGCACCATCTTCCCCCAGTGCGACAAGGAAATGGCCCCTTTCCCGACCAAACCAATTAAGATAACCGGGCCTCTGACTTTCAATATAAAGATAGAAATCTGCCAGTTGCAGCAAACGTTCCTCTAATGCAATATAATGCCCGGGGATTAATGGTAGTAAGTTATCATTAATCTCCTCACTCTCATTTTCAGTTTCCCTCTCAGCCAAGGCACGGGGTATATTATTAAGTTTGCCAATATCTTGTTCCCCAACAAATTTCATCAGATCTTTGTATGGTACTAATGCAGGTACTTTACAACCTTCATCAAATTCCATTCTTCTACGTTTTTTTTGCACAATGTCATAGTCAAATATTTCAGAAGACCTCAAACTGCTATATTTCCTTTTGCTTAACATGCCTCCCCTGTAAAGTACACTTACAGACCTGATCAAATTTTTTGGTGACTTTTCAAAGCATGCAACTGATGACTGAACTATTTCTGGTATTACAACTTTACCAAATGTCTTGGATTTTTTACACAAATCAGTGATTTCTTTACTGTTAACATTTGTAACTAATGTGTACCACAGCCCATTCTTTGTTGCTGTTTTCGCCTCATCGTCAGTAGCCTTGGCACTTGAGTGGATATTTTCAACTGCAGTGTATGTCAATCTCCTTCTCTTCCTTGCAAGATTGTGAGAGATGCCAATTACTTTGTCGCTATTGTTTTCATCAAGTTTTGTTGTGATGACATTAGCGCACGAGCCTTTTGGCATATGCACCTTCTCATTCTCAAGTAAACCTCGCTGCAAATGACAAAAATATTTAATACATCAATGCTAATTCATTGAATGAACTGACATGCAAATTTTGCCAGAATGTTATAAGAAAAAAGGGAAATGTTGAGAGGTTTTGGCATCAATCACTGACCAGCATTGACTATCCCGCAGAGCCATCCCCCAGAAATTGCAAACTCAGTATGTCCCCTTGGCTTGCC
This sequence comes from Paragorgia papillata, assembly GCA_035771165.1. Lineage (NCBI taxonomy): Eukaryota > Metazoa > Cnidaria > Anthozoa > Scleralcyonacea > Coralliidae > Paragorgia > Paragorgia papillata. Next base: position 100,271 of record JAWNZC010000366.1, on the reverse strand, counting down.
TTGGCATTAAAATTAGTTTCTGTAATATTCACCCCAGAATGACAAATTGTGATGAACAATTCTTGTTTTGTTTACTTTATTATAATGTCAACATAAACACATTTAAAATGAAAGTATGAAATGTTGTCTTTTGATCTACATGCATATTATAAACAGAAAATCGCAAGTCTATCAACCTATATTAGCTCTAGTAGACAGGCATCGTTATAATCCACAATGATTAAACATAACAATATTCTTCTCACCTTTCGTTTTAACTCGTTGACTTTGCCTTCAAGTACAGCAGTCTCTCCCTTCAGCTTTTCATAACTATCACTAGTAATGTCAATTTGACTTTGTATATTCTGAATAGACTCGTTTGTTTGAAGCAAAGCATTCCTTTTATCCTTAACTTGCCGAGACCACTCTCCGATTGGAAATCTTTCTCGCTTTGTGATCATGCGATTAGCCATACTTGTCTTGGTTGAAATTTCTTAAGATAACATGGTATTCGACCAGACTTTCATAACACAATCTTTGAATGTCATAGAACAATCGTATCGTTTTAGTTTTCCTATATGCCCAGAATAAAGACAAATAATTGTTTTCAAACTTTTGTATTGTACAGCCAAAAAACTCAGGATGTTTACTGCCTACATTTCCCCCAACTCATATCTCGCCAAAAAGAAGACAAACATATGGCTATATTTTATATCAAAATGAAGCTTACCTTCTACCCTTTCCAATGGCGAAATCAAATCCATGTCATGTGGTCATCTGTTGGCTCTAGTCTCCTCCAAACGACTGCCTCGCGCGGATGCGGACTATGACGCTTTGCGGGCAGTTGCGGGTTAATAGCATTTATTTAAAAACGCGGGCGGTGGCGGAAATAGCTAATTAAATTCCCAGTGTGATTGACACATTCGTCGCGCCAAGTCATACATATCCGCTGCAACGGCAACACAACAATTAAGTGTTTTTGGTCAATCTGTGTCGTCCTGTTGCGCAAGTAATATTCCTTACAGGCCGCGTTGTGTCATATCAGCTGCCAGTTGCGCAATACAAAAAAACATCTCCTACAGGTGATTATGCGATTTAAATTTCGGAATAAATATTATTCATTCCTTACAGTAAATACCCGACAGTTATCTACCACTTCAAGTGTCACTTATAGAAACACTTTTTTGTTTCAATACCTCAAGAATGTGGTCTATGTCTTGATTAAGATTTGTAGGTGTTACACATTCTACTTTACATTTTGATGACGTAACAACTACACCGTCTTCGTATGTGACCTGACACGTATATGTTCCAACTTGGTTCTGACTTAATTTAAATATGTACGTCTGCTCTGAACATACAATTGTATTGCAAAATATCCACAAAAATTGTTCTGGTTCTCCTCCATGAGCTTTGCATCTTAGAACCACACGTTCACCCACCTGTTGTTTGTAGTACGTGGGGACACTGCATTTTTTTGTACCTTTCTGTAATAGATACATTTCTGTGCTAGGTACATGTTTTTCATGTTCTAATAATTCTTGGGCAATAAATGTTCTTATCTCTTCAATTTCATCTTTCAGTGGATCGACATTCAGTAATCCAAGTTTGAAACTTATGTACATAAGTATGTACACCCCACAGCTCGAATTATCATTTTGCGTATAAAATTCATTTTCCCAGAAAACGTCGAATGAAGTCACGAAACGCCTAGATTCAAATTCTACCCCATACGACTTGAATTTGTAGAGCTGATCAAAATAAAATTTGATTAGTTTAACCGTTGTTAAATTCTGTATACCTTTATACATTGGATCATAATAGTAAATTGTTTGTTTCCATATATCAATGTATACAACACACCAATGATTTCCGTCTGCCGAGTTAACTGGTATCACAAGGCAATCGTATGATTCGAAAACTTAATTTTTATAGAATCTTGATATTATTCTGAAAAAACTGTTTTCATTCTTACGGGATATTACTCGACGTAATTGAGAGAAAAATTGACAGCTGAACGCGAACATTGCTATACCCATTTCTGAGGATGTTTGTGCCACGAGGCATAGTTAATATACAGGGGTTATTACAAACGCGATGGACGACAGTCGACAGAAGGATGCGAAGAAGCAAGGTGGCATACGTTCAACTAGGAATCATCCAAGATGAGATAAGATAAAATGAAATACATTTCTTTTTTCCATCATGCGTGATGAAATCTACTGGACATGCAGCAACAATTAATTCATTAGAAAGACAACCATCTTAAGAAACAAGTTTAATGTCACAAAGTAAGTTGTTACAAGAATACATATAACATTTCAGCATTGCCTTGAAAAAAAACCCTATTTACAACGCACAGTGGATGACAATGTTGGAGAGCAGTTTGCTAGTAAACAGATATAAGTGTGCCTAATCTGTCATATACAAATACACAGAAATGGCAATTAAACCATGACTTTGAAATGATTACACAACAGATCCAATCTAATGCAAGATATTAATAAAACACACCGGATATTGATAGCATTATAACCAGATTCAAAGGCGATATTTTCAAATAGGTTTTGTGTACTGGTAAACAAAACGTCAAATGCAAAAAGAAAAAATAATCAAAATCATAGTACCCCTCACCAGATTTCTAAATAATGACAAACATAAAAATCTTTACCCATGTTCAAACAATCTCTTAATTATTACGACGTGATATATTGACTTTATAAACATATAATAGTAAAAAATAAGAATATGATGATGTAATTATGCAACTGTGCACCCAGCAATTGTTTGGGTATATAGACCTTTTTTATTAAGTTTAGAATACATTTAGCATGTAACGTCAATTTCTTATCGATTTGTCTTTAGAATTCTTTTCAATTTCAGTCGTTCATTGTCTTCGCATTTGCATATTTTGAATATAATTTTGAACAAGCAAGTGCGGAAAATGATGTATTCTACACTTATTAAAAGGGTCTATATATATATATATCCTCAAGGATATCCTTATATATATTGACTAAGGGGCCGAGCACTTGACTTTTTTTGGGGGGTGGGGGGGGGGGGATGATTTCCGAAAAAAACCCTCCTATATCAAGTTTGAGCAACAAAAATTGCATCACTTTTCAAAAACAAAGTTTAACGTTAATAGTTAATTTATTATTTTAAAAAATTAAAAATTTAGGATGGTCTCAATACATTCATCTCTTAAACGATAAACTGTATTATAATAACTGTTATTTTATTTAAATGTATCTATTAAATTTATCTTATATTTTTTTAGTAGTTACAATAAGTTTGTTTTGGCTCAATGCAGTTGTTCAGCAGGGACGTATCGAGGGGGTTTGAGACGCCGGTACACCGATTTGGGCGCCCAAACTGAGGTGCCCCAAAAATATAAACTATGGATACAATCTGAGGGATTTTTTCAAGAATACCTACCCAAGAATACCTACAAGAATTTAAAAATCACGCCTCAGAATGTTAAAAATCGCATCTCAGAATGCAGGGAATGGCATTTCCGAGACTCTAAATTTCAAAACTTTCTGGGGGGGCATGCCCCCGGACCCCCCAAGAGGGTTCTCGCGCTCTGGATATGGCACTGTTCAGAACTACTCTACTTTACGATTAATATATAGAACGATGTCTAAAAGGAATTAAATGCATGCGTCCAGATCAGATGTTTTATCCATGTGCCCCACACAAATAAAACATCTGTAACCAGTGTCTGATGCATGTGTCGCTTTTCAGACGCATGGAATTTCCAGCAATTTAAATGCATAAAAACTATTCCAATGTATAATTTTGAGCTTCAGCGAAAATATACTATCATCGTACAAAATTACGACGCACGTTACTTTCGTCTGCCAGACTTGCACATTTAAATGCAACGTATAAACAGGGCATATTTAATGAAAGCTCTGAAGAATTGCTTATTTACCCATATCATTGGTGGATAAAAACTAAACTAAAATGCTGAAAAAAAAAAGATCTTGCCGAAAGTAAAATGGTGAAAAAAATTTCACACATAGTTGCGTCCCGAACGAAAAAAAATTCATGCCCAAACCAGATCACCCAACTCCACCCCCCACCCCCCTCAAAAGTCAAATGGTCGGCGCCTAATTAAGTGTTCTATTTTTAGAGCGCTTTGTAATTGACAGTTTTTCGCCTCACTTTAAAAGCTAATAACTTTTGAAACAAATCTGGGCTACTTCTAGTTTTCCTTGGGCCACCTAGATGATAGAATTAGCTTCATTTTGATATATAGCAAAGCCATTAAAAAATAACAGAAGCCATCGAAATTTCCCCCCCAAGGACTGTGTCGCCTACTAGTGAATTGGGCCCGCTGTGAAATTGACAGTTTTGGCGCCTCGCTGTAAAAGCGAATAACTCTTGAACCAGATCTGGGCCACTTCTAATTTTTCTTGGGCCAGCAAGAAGATAGAATGACCTTCATTTTCATATATAGGAAAGCCGGTTAAAAATAACAGAAGCTATCGAAATTTTCCCCCCAAGGACTAAGTCGGCAACTACAGTTAATAAAGATTTCTATTTCCGGCGCGCTGTAATTGATAGTTTGGGCGCGCGCCTCGCTTTAAAAGCGAATAACTCTTGAACCAGATCTGGGCCACTTCTAATTTTTCTTGGGCCAGCAAGAAGATAGAATGAGCTTCATTTTGATGTATATGAAAACCGGTTAAAATTAAAAAGAAGCCATCGAAATTTTCCCCCCAAAGAGTCATGTCGGCTACAAGTGAATTTGGCTCGCTGTGCAATTGACAGTTTTGGCGTCGCTCTTTAAAAGCTAATATATCTTGAACCAGATCTGGGCCACTTCTAGTTGTATTTGGGCCAGCGAGACGATAGAATGAGCTTCATTTTGATGTATAGCAAAGGCATTAAAAAGTAAGGGAAGCCATCAATTTTTTCCCCCAAAGCCGTCCCGGCGAATTTGATCTATTTGTTTACCTAAAAAGTGGATACTTTATATTAAATCGTTATTTTTTTCCTCAACAAATTGTTCAAACGAACGACATTAATCTTGGTTCAGAAAGATAGAATAATAAGCTTTAATTTGGTGCACTGTGTGTGCCGATCGGTTGATTATTGAGGGAATTATTTAAGGTGAAATATTAGTGACCGTCCTGGTTCTGATAGACCTATCGAAGGCATTTGACAGTATAGAGCACTCACTTCTCGTTAAGAAACTTAAAGCAATTGGTGTTTCTAAGTTTGCAGTGGACTGGTTCAAGAGTTACCTATCAGAACGAAGTCAGTCGGTGCGTATTGGTTCGACGTTGTCGGAAGCACGTACAACAACTCGGGGCGTGCCTCAGGGGTCTATTCTTGGTCCGGCGTTATTTAACATATATATAAACGATCTGCCTAGTATACCAAATGAGTCTTCCTTGGAGTCGTACGTGGACGACTCAAAGCTTTACCTAGCATTTCCAATCCAGGATTCCGAGGCTGCCGCTTTCAAACTAGCAGAAGATCTGAACAGAATTGCCGCTTGGTGCTGTTCTAACAGTTTACTAATTAATCCAACAAAGACCAAGCTGCTCCTATTGGGTACACCTCAGATGCTGAAGCGAGTGCCGAAAGACTTCCATATAACTGTTCTTGGCAGGAAAATAACTCCGGTTCCTTTTGCCAAAGATTTAGGGGTTATAATGGACTCGGGCTTGAGCTACAACGAACATATCTCCAATGTTGTTTCAACCTGCATCGCCAGTGTATGCCAGATTAACAGAGTGAAACATATTTTAGATTATCACACACTTATTACTTTCATAAATGCTTTAATTTTTAGTAAATTGTATTATTGTTCTTCTGTTTGGTCAAATACTTCTAAAAGAAACATTGCTAAGCTACAAAGTGTACAGAATTTTGCAGCGCGTATTGTTGTTACAGGTACAAGAAAATATGACCATGTGACACCAGTTCTTCAGCAGCTATGCTGGCTTCCAATAAGCTATATGTTAAAGTTCAGGGATGCTGTAATGGCATTTAAATGCATGAACGGATTGGCGCCATCATACTTATGTGACAAATTCGTAACAAGATCAGAAATACACAAGACATAACAATAAATTAGATATTCCATTCTATAAATCAGCTTCTGGTCAACGAACATTTTTATATCGGGCAGTGGTTCTGTGGAATGAGCTTCCGGACAGCATTAAGACCAGTGAAAATCTTAATAATTTTAAATCAGAGTATAAACGTATTTTATTAAAAGATTTTTTAGACACCCCTAGTTAATTAATTTTTTATTGATAAGTTTTCATGACTGGATTGATTGTAATAATAATAGTATAATTTTGTATATTAGTTTAGTATATTTAGTTTTAACGTGTAATTAGATACTGAAAAGCCCTTTGGGGAGTATTGAATAAAGTATAATAATAATAATAATAATAATAATAATAATAATTGATGTGTTTTCTCGTAAGATCCTTTGGTGTAAAGTTGATGTTACCAATAATGATCCAAAATATATTGCCAAATATTACCTTGATTTTGTGAATTATTATAAAGGTGCAGTATGTTGAGAACATGTACATTATAACTTATTGGATTCATCTAAGTCCGATATGGCAAAATATTTAAGTTGAGAATTCAATATTGGGCGAGACCGAAAGTTGAGCCTAATATTAAAATTTGAGACTTCAATATTTTCCATATCAGGCGAAGATGAATCCAATAGGTGTTTTATTATATCGAACAAATAATCGTGCAATTGTCAAGTAAATATACCTTGTGCACCTGTCCAAAGGTTGCTGCCCAATATGTAGTCGGTCCAACATCGTAAAATATTGGGCTGGCACGTGATGCTAGTGTAGACATTTGATTGGACAATTATTTGTGAGGGTATAATAATTAGTATTATGTAGTCTAGGACCTGGCTTCGACTTCTATGCACATAATTTAGGAGAGGATAACTCAACTGTTATAGGCTAATATGACCCCAAGGAACAACTTGGGATGTGTACCAAAATCTCTATCTGGGGCGAACAGCCCGAAAATGACCACGGTCTTTTCCCGACATCATCATCATCATCATCATTTTTTCCCACTCATCGATCTGTTCGATCTGGGGCGGTGCTGCTTGGGTCGAATTACTTCGGGAAATCTTCGATCCAACAGCGCCATGAAGTCTTTTTTAACCATCATCACTCTCAAGGCTTGTTCCCTGTCGACTCCCAGTAGATTTTCAATTCTTTTCCAAGTTTTTTGGGAGGTTCTAAGGTCGAACAACACCTGTTTCTGCAAAGCATCGTTGTCCATGCGGCAAACGTGTGCTGTGTATTTTAGGAATTGAACGTGGCAGAAGTCAGAGATGTTGTGTGACTTCGTGATTCTTTTGATGTTTTCGTTGCTCAGTACAAAAGCATAATCGTATACCACGTCCTTTTTAGCCGCTTTTTTGTTAGCCGGTGCATTTTTACGCTTGAAACCGCCTCTGACCATTTTACGCAGAAACCCATTCCATACAACTTCGATCTTTTGTATTTCCTTGGCTGAAAGCTCCCAAGCCTGTACTCCGTAGAGCAGACGTGAACGAACGCATGCCGTCAGAAACTTCATTCTGATACCAAGATAGATGTTTTGGTTCGTCAAAATGTGTTTCAACTCGGACCATTTTGCAAAAGCCGCGGCAATTCTAAGGTGGAGAAACTTTGATGGAGTTTTGGAGTCGTTTGTCACACCTTGGCCCAAGTATTTGAAGGTACGAACGTTTTTGATGGGAACGTTGTTGATTTGAAGTAGGCTGTTGATCTCTAACATATCCGGGGGAACGTTGAAAGGCATGGTCTCGGTTTTCTTGTACGCCATCGTTAGGCCAAACCTGGTGAAAGTTTTGTCATAAATTTCGAGAATTTGGATGAGTTCTTCAAGGGAATTCCCGAAAACAACTTCGTCATCGGCATAAAGAAGTTCCAAGATCCGTTTTTCACCACGCAGTGGACCTTTGCGCAGTCGGCGCGGAGCGACGACTGTCGGAATGATGTATTCTATTAGCGCTCCAGCATTGGGCAACTTTTTAAGGACTTCCTCGCGAGCGACTCGTACTACAAAGTCCAAATAGATGTTGAAAATTGTCGGTGATTCCAGAGCTCCTTGTCTGCAGCCAACCCAGGTGTCGAAGTATGTTTTGGTTCCCTTGATGCATGCCTTCGTACCTGTATAAAGTAGCTTCAACAACTCGACGATTTTTGGAGATTTTAGCCGTATCAGTAAAACTTTAAACAGCAACTCCCGGGTTATCCAGTCGTAGGCTGCTCGTAGATCGATAAAACATACAAAGAGAGGGGTCGTGGTCTTTTCCAAGACATGTCGCAAGATGTAGATGGCGTCCGTTGTCGATCGGTTGGCTCTGAAGCCATATTGTGTTGGAAGCAATAGCTGTTCGTAGCGCTCTCTGATTCTTTCGACACAAGTCATGGAGAGAAGTTTCGAACAAGACGACATAATAGAGATACCTCTGTAATTTTCTGCGAGACTCTTCGACCCTTTTTTATGCAGGCATGTGATGGTTGCTGCAAAGCCAATTGGCTGGGTATTTTCATCGTGGAACCATATAGTCGACATCAGAATACCGAGATAAAGTAGAAGTTGTGCCGAGGTGGAGTATTTTAACTGCTCGGACTTGATTTTGTCGGTACCCTGACATTTACCATTTTTGAACTTGGATGTTATCCGTTGGATCTCTGCCTCGTCCGGTGCTGACTCGTCGACGGTGGGAAGGTCGGCGGGGGGGAGGATGTGTTCGAAAGCCTCGGGGTTGATGATTTCAGGCGGTTTTTTCGACTTCGCGCTGGCTGAAATGTTTGGCGAAATGATCTTCTAATGCCCTGCTTTCGAAACCAACGGCTTATCGACTCGATTGAGTGATGTGAAGCTTTTTGCCAGGCGGAATTCTTCTTCGGTGGATCGAGCTTCGGAGGCCAAATTGATCTCGTCAGCTTTTGCTTTGAAGTATTCGTTTTCGAGTTTAAACCGCATGTTCTTGATCAATTTCCCGAGTTTCGCGACGTCGTTGTTCATCTTTTTTCATTTTTACGAGCCTGAATCAGATTTAGGTACTCCTCGTTTTGCCACGGCTTGGCAAGACGGTCGGCTTGAACAACTGGGATGGTTTCAGCTGAGGCGGACTGGATCGCCGATGTTATCATTGTCTCGATGTTGTCAACAAAATCCTCGTCTCGGTTACAACTTTCGAGGTATTCATCCAGTTTTTGGGCGTATTTTTCGCGCGTCAGCTCGTCGTCGCGTAAAAAGCGGCAGTCAAAGTTTTTTGATCGGTGATTTTTCGCGGGATTTGAAGGTTTGGCGTCGTTTAGAACGAGACGGTAGGTATAGCGTAGCAACCACAAGCGCGGTGGTCGCTCTCAAACGCTTCACTTCGGGTGGGGTATACTCGGCTGTTCTTGACATATCTCTGCAGAAACCCGTCAACCGCAACGTAGTCGAGCCTACGATAATAACCTAAGTTCGACTTGAAACTCCAGCGATGTTGGTCGGTTTTCGTGTCAAACATGGTATTTGTCAGCCGAAGCTCGTTTGCTTCACACAGTTCGATGAGCTTGCGTCCGTTGATACTGGTCTTGCAATCATCGTTGTTGTTACCAAGACAAGCCCAGTTCGCGGGGACTGCATCGTGGCCGATCGATGCGTTGAAATCACCTCCCAAAAACAGCTTGTAGGACGGGTTTTGTGCCTTAAGTGACGAAATCGTTTTCTGAAGCGTGTTGTAGAAAGCCTCTTTCGTTGACACCGCGTATTCTTCGGTTGGCCCATAGCAGCAAACCACTGTCACTTTTTATACCATGAATGACCACACGAAGTGACATTATCCTTCCATCCAGATGGTGAGCGACATCTTTTATATATCTACATGTTGGTGCAGTTACAATCCCGACCCCGTGTTTCGCCGTTTTCACACCATTGTGGAACACTTTCCAACCCTTGAGGGCTTCCTCCCTCGAAGACAACTCCACCTTGACCCGGTATTCTGGGTCTCCTGTAGGCACGCGATATCGTGGCCAAGTTCTTTGATGGTTATAACATGTTGGGCTAGCGTGGACTGTTTACCGGCTGTACGAACGTTGATGCTTGAGAAACGAGTTAGGTGGTATCTCGTTGTTTGGGACTTTTTGGAGCGTTGTTACATGTCTATTTACAGCAGGGGTGTTTTTGGTTTTGAAATGCATAGTCCTTGAGTGAGTTTTGATGTCCGTAGACTTGTTTACCTTTTTTTTGAATTTTTACCTCAACTGAAAGAGGTTACCTTCACAGTTGAGCGAGTGCTTTGAGAATAAAAGCCGTAGAATGCGATAATACAAAAAGTACGTAATACGATGACAATTAACGCGACAAAATCAAATTTCGTTGTTGCTAGGCAACAATAGCGGTGACAAGGAAAGCCAACGGACAAATATAAAACGTATAGATAATTCAAAAAGATTTTGACGAGAGTAGACCAAATTTACACACGTTGTGCATAATCACAAAACGAACAAACGATGAAAGTTTGAAGAGACGGGCGTCGAGTAACACCAGAGAAATAGTAAGTTGAATAATGGTCACCTCAGCAGACAGATTAGCGAAGGGCAATAACAAACTGTAAAAAATACGAAAATGATAGTATTTAAATGTCTTACGGTGGATCCAGGCGAACTTTTGACTGAAGATAGCTGACAGCAGTGGTAAACTTTTGACCAAGTTGCAGAATCTTGTCATGAATAGGAGCGATGAAAATAAGTGAAACGAATATCGTTGAAAGTAATCCAAGTTGAAATAATGTATTTTCAAATATAACGTGTCAAAATTCGTAAATAAGATCCAGTAAGTATATATAAGTAGCACAAGAACTTTAAACACCAAAATATGTTAACTTGATTGAAGTAGCGTAGAAAAACTACGGGAAAAAAATTGTAATTATACGGAGCGCCACGGAGCGTGACACACCAGACACCAGACAGTTATGTTGTACATACAGTAGCTGTATTGAGCTACAGATTTTTTTAGGTGCTCAAAATGTTCAGAATGGCTATGTTTCGGGGGGGGGGGGTCATACAAGAGCGAAAAATCTCTAATTTGATATTTTACGAGGAAATCGCTAAAAACCGTTAGGGCAACTTCTCACCATACAAATACCAACATACTGGAATTGCCATATATTTATTAACTTAAACTTTCCACACTTAGAGCAAAGTTAGAACATTTGTGTTACCAGCCCCAACCAGGGTCTTTTCGCAGCGGTGGGCGGGGGAGCGGAGATAAGACCCTGGGTACGAGGTTGTGTATGTTGTACTTGTCTAGTAACTGTCAGTAGCAAATTGCATTTAAATGTACATTTATTCAATACAGTAAACACCCGTATAAAAGAACCTGTGATTTTCTATGACAGGCTGAAATGGTTCTTTTATATAGGAGGCGTAGTGAGAAATCAGCCTGAAGAGGTTCTTAAAATTTCTGACATGGTGTAGTGTATCTACTTAAAATTTATTTTACTTAGTGAATTATTGACCTTGACAAGTCGAACAATCACCTATAATAATTATAAACATATCTAAATCATATTACAAATCATATATGTTTATTCATTTGATTTAATTTATTATCACATTTAATTTACTTACCATAACATGAATACATGAAAGGTCCAATGCTGTGAAATTGGAATTTTTGATACTCTTTGATCTAAGTTATGATGCATGGATTGACTTTTTGTACTCTACTGTGTGTTTCCAATAGTCCAGCACACATATTTGGGTCTGCACCTGTGTTTTCTAATCTGTAGAATGTTTTTGTATAAGAAGCTGTTTCATTTGTCAGGCTAAACTGGTTTGTATATATTAGGTGCTTTATTGATCAAATTTCAGCCTGGAGGTTCTTAATCCGCATTTTCTTTTATGTGGGTGTTTACTTATGTTGTTGCAATTGATAAATTATTATTTTCTAATTATAACTACTGTACATGTAGTTGTTCCTGCCATGACATGGTCTGATGGAGGTACCGAAAATGTCTTACTGGCTACATGTCAGATGTTTTTGCGACGAAATGGTGTTGATTCTACAGCTGGAAATAAAAGCCATGTTTATGGAGGGTCAATGAGTAACCAGGTATTTTTTATCACTAGTATTTCTTAATTGCATCATGTTTCACTAGTATTCTAAACAACATAAATGTGGCTGATCACTCTCAAAACATTTCAGTAGTGATTGTGACTAAATCAGCAATCGTTAAATAATATACAAGTAATGATTGGTGTTTGTGTTACATTGTGTAACATTAGTTATAGAAATGAAGATCAAAATTGTTATTGTAAATGGTTTGCCTTTAATAGGAGTGTGTCTTGAGTTTTGACATTCCTTACTCTTCCAAACTTTAAGATTTGATTCTTGACAATTATTGTCCATTCTCAAGTTTTATTCCAAAAAGTGATAAAATCAATAAATTAATAACAGACCACGTTTGTGGTTTGGTTACGTAAGAAACTTTACATCAGGAAATACTAATCATGATAATTAATGGTTTTTTTGGTATAATGTGTGTTAAAACGGTTTGAAATTATTCTTACTAAACACAACATGACTTCCGATTCTGAAACAATAAAACATGAAAACCAATGTTGATCTACTGTATATTTAATTTGTATAAACTTGAAATTAAATACATTTCTGAATTTGTAGAGAATTGAACGCTAGCTATTGGAGACACCAAAGAGAGCACCATTCACAATATTGGGAATCTGAATTTAGGGTATGTTTCCTGGACACAGTTCACTTAGTTACGATACAAACCTGACTGACTTATTCAGTTTATACTCTGTATTTTTTAAACACAAAAATATATGAAATCCTTTTTGGTTTTAGGGATTGGAAAGAGATGGCTATTTTATCAAGGATAATCTGTTACACAAGTGTGTATTTTAAATACCCATCTAGTGCAAAAACATCGCATGCAAATTCGCTTTTGTGACGTTTTAAAAATTCGTACTATTAGGGTTGGGGGGGGGGGGGCTAAAATGTGTGTTCTAACAAGAACTTTTTCAAAGTTGTTTTTGAGCGCTAATTCGGACCCTGAAATTTACAGTATCTTGAAATGTAAATGTTCAACAAATATCTTGTACGTTCTTCACTAAAGATCTATTATTGACGAAATATATCACATATACTGTCTAATCAAGGATATTAGTTGCTACTGCAACGTGATGTTATTTTAGTATATGTTTGAATAATCTAATTTGTAAGCCATCGCCATGACAGCCTCATAGTCTTTGTAATGATCAGGACATCACATTCTACAGTAGGTCATAGTTCATTCTGTAAGTGATATTTTCTGTACAGTACACATGCCAGTTAGGCTTGTTGTTTGGTATGGGGTCAAAATCCTCAAATAATAGTTCCAGAAAGGTCATGTGTGCATGTTCGTATTTTTTCGTGCCATTATTGCAAAAAGAGTTGTCAGACATGGTGGAGGAACATAATGCCCACAGAATCAGGAAACAGAAAGATCGTCTAACCCCGCAAGGCATACCTGAGGACCTATATCAATTTCCTGAACAATATGGTAATTTATTGCTACGATGTTTCTAAATCACAGTTAATGTAATGAAACAAACGATCACAATTTTAACTACAAGAACAGTAAATAACAATATTAAGAAAAATACATACATAGGCTTCCTCCTCCTTCCACTTTTAACGAAAACAACAAAAATAACATGCAGTGATGGAAGAAAATAGAAAAGAAAAAAAACCCATTATAAATAAGTAATTAATACATCTAGTTTTGAAAAAAACGCAGTGTTAGACACTTAGCAGAGGAAGAACAATAAAAAAACGATCTTAATAAGTACTAAAAAGAAGCGCTGCGCATGTAAGTAAACCGAAAATTGGATCTACAGTACAAGTATACTACTCAAACCAGTAGAGCGAGACCTAAACGTACTTTTTTCATCGCTTCCGAAGCGACAGTTTCATTAACCTCAGATCAATTTCAAAGCAATCGCGGTGTATTACCACGTATAAACATCAAATTGTAAGTACGTAACAAACTACCATGCCCCTATGTCTCGCTCTACTGATATTACTCAAAAAAGTAAAACAAAACAAAAAAAATATCAAAGATAATATCAATGACGACGTCATTCTGTTGGAAGAGTGAATCATCACAACAACAACACGTGCCAAGAAAAATAATCTAACATTTTCAATCTTATGTTGTTTTGACGACTTATCCACCCTACGGAATGACAACATGATCTGAAGAGTGGTCCACAGTATTTTACTTCAGCAATGTCCGTTTCCTTCATTCTAAATCCATAAGTATAGCTATTCACTATAGTTGAATGATAGATTTTTCATTCCAGAAATATAAACAGTCTATTTTGTCCATTATAGGTTTTCGTCAAGCTGGTTTTGAGGCAAATGAAAACGACCTGGAGGTATTGGCTGATGAAAATGCGTTTCATGACGAACTTCCTCATTATCTTGCAGACGATTTTCACCGAGAAGCACAAGTTATTTTGCCTATGGAAATAACTCTTGAAAATGCCGAAGATGCTTACATTACTTTACAAAGCATTCTTGATTCAGACGTATAGAGGACTTATCCGTTACTTAACAGTTACCACAACTCAACTAAAACGTATGAATTTGATTTCCATTCTGAAAAAAAAAGTGCACTGCATAAAATGGATACAATCTTTCACTATATACTGTTTCTTTTCTTAAAAGCAATTTCAGGTCAATATAGTTTACCTGTTACAATGAAAATATGCTCTTGGATGGCTGATTCTTCAGTGTAATGGCTTAACAAAAAAAAAGTAATAAGGTTACTTAGTATAAATACACTGGTGATTATAGAAAATCGCGCGTGCTGATTGATCGAGCTACTTCGGACTTTAGAATATGCGAGGGCGTGAAGTGGGTGATGACGTAGGGATTAGATTACGAGGATATTGAATGACAGTGAACACAGACTGTGAACACATTCGTGACTTGACTGGGAGCTGTGTATTAGGGTGTATTTTTATTAAAGAGATTTATTTGAGTGTTCTTTGTAGTTGTGCGTTATACTACATTTTGGTGCCGTGACCAGGATGACAACAACATCAACAAGAGCAAGCCTCTTGGCTGTTCCAGAAACTTTTTCGGATGGTGATTTCGGGCTCTGGTTGCGCATATTCGAATTGTGTTCAACGGCGAATGGATGGAAAGCAGAGGAAATGTTGAAGCGTTTACCGACACTGCGGTCGGGGAAAGCTTTCGCCGTGTTCGAGCGCCTTGGAGACGACAAGAAAGAAAGAAAGAAAGAAAGAAAGAAAGCTTCAAGACCTTAACAGAGGCGATCAATGAAGCATTCGGTGGTGATGCGACAAGCAAACATATTGCCATGATGGAGTTTCGTCGACGCGCACGAACACCCAGAGAAGATATCCAAGTTTTCGCTTATGGCTTGGAAACTTTACTCAGCCGAGCAATGCCCAAGATCGCGAATGACGAGAGAAATACCCTTCTCAAACAACAATTTATTGAAAGATCTCCAGCGGCGCTGAGAAGAGAATTATTTCAGAGACCTAATCTGACATACGAGGAGACTGTGAAAATTGCTCAACAGCTTGATTTGACACCCGAGCTGTCATCGACGAATGCCAATCCTGATGTAAATCAGACGACGGTTCACCCCCAACAAGTAACCAGCAGAGAATCCATCATGGTCAGCCAACTAACAGAGAGCGTTCAGGTCCTCACCGAGAAAGTGAACCAGCTTTCAGCGTCAGTGAACAGCATGAGCGAAGTGGCAGCAGTGAGAACGATGGACCCCCGTCGAGGGAGACGCAGTTCGTGTTACAACTGTGGCCGAGTAGGTCATTTCGCAAGCGATTGTCGCCAAACCAAACAGCGAAATGCCCGTGGGCAACGCCGAAATGAAAACTACTGTTTCGTCTGTGGTCAACTGGGACATTTCGCTCGAGACTGTCAGAATCGTTATCAGGCTCCACAACAACTGAATCAGGGAAACTACCAAGCTAGGGCTGACCCGCAAGTAGGCCAAGGGTCAGCCCGCGAAGACCGCGCCATATCGATTAACAGTGTCTCGCCAACTGCAGTTTTCATCAAAGGTACGTTAGGTCAACATCAACGATGCCTTGTCGATACGGGAGCGACCGTGTCGCTAGTGATACTAGCTTGTGATACTAGTGCTACTATATTGTCTTTAAACCAATAAGACAGTGCAAGCTACGAGCGCGAGGGGTGGGTGGAGAGAGTCTTCACGTGATTGGTATGACTGATATTTCCTTACGAATAGGCGATCTGAACGTGGTCCACACATTTGTGGTAGTAAACATGCAGAATCAGTGCATTCTGGGTGCTGATTTTTTGAAAGCGATGGGAATGGTAGTAGATGTGGGACACGGGCGATTATCATGGGAATCGGGAGAAACGCCATTGCTAATTGAATCAGCAGCACCAACTATCAACAAATTAACAGTTCTGCTGGAGAAATACTCGGATGTAATTGTAAATGGACCGGATGACCCGTTAGGAAGAACTCGTGACGCTGAACATTCCATTGAGACCGGAGACAGGAGACCAGTAAAACAACGGCCTTCAGGACTCCTGTCCATTTGAATCAAGTCGTGGAAAAACAAGTGCAAGAAATGCTTACCCGAGGTCTCATTAGGCCAAGCAATAGCCCATGGTCGTCGCCGATTGTACTGGCCCCTAAAAAGGACGGTGACTATATATATATATATTGTGTTGACTTTCGACGCTTAAACGCGGTCACGAGAAAGGATGCTATCCGATGCCACGAGTAGATGAGATCCTTGATAAGCCTGGTGGTGCACGCTACTTCAGCACATTAGATCTGGCATCAGGCTACTGGCAGGTGCCTCTGAGAGAAGAAGATATCCCAAAGACGGCATTCAGCGTCGGCTCCAACCATTACGAGTTTACTGTGATGCCCTTTGGTCTGACGAACGCCCCGGCTACTTTTCAGCGCATGATGACAAGACTGCTTCACGGGATTAACGGTTGTATGGTATTTATTGACGACATTATTTTTGCCGATACGTGGGAGGAACATCAGAACATCTTTGAGAAAGTTCTTCAACGAATTCAAGAAGCAGGGCTGAAGATTAAAAGATCAAAATGTCAGTTTGGAAAAGAGTCAGTGCAGTTCCTGGGCCACATTGTCTCCGCAACGGGTATCCGCCCAAATCCAGAGAAAGTCCAAGCAGTTCAGGATTTTCCCACTCCTTCTTCTTTGTCCGACGTCAGAGCATTTGTTGGAATGGCATCTTACTATCGCAGATATGTCCGTAACTTCGCTGATATAGCAGCTCCCCTGCACGGGCTAACAAAAGGTGGTCGAGACTTTACTTGGACGATGACGGCAGAGGGAGCATTTACTCACCTGAAGAATCGACTATCCACCTCACCCATCCTTTCCTTGCCAAATTTCACGGTTCCATTCACCGTATACACCGACGCTAGTGACATAGGAGCAGTGCTGTCTCAACATCCCAGGTCTTCCGAACACGTGGTTTCTTACGCCAGCCGAACCTTGACATCAGCTGAAAAAAACTACTCCACGACCGAAAAAGAGTGTTTGGCAATTGTGTGGGCCATTCACTACTGGAGACCATATCTGCTGGGGAAGAAATTTCACGTGGTGACTGATCATCAATGTTTAAAGTGGCTACAAGGGCTACGAGAGCCTAAAGGCAGACTAGCGCGGTGGATCCTGTCCCTCCAGGAATATGACTTTGATATCACACATCGGCCAGGCCGCGAGAACACCCGTTTCACCGATTCTAAAACGCTTAAAGCGTAAGTTCTAAAATTTAGAACGACGCATCGAAGCGTGCCAGATTGTAATCTAAGCAATCTGGCGCGCGGACAAACTGCATTGGGTATGAGCAGGCACATGTTCGAACTCGAACAAAATGGCGGCCGGTAGTTCCCGAGCAACATGTTACGAAGTTTTAAATGGGCAGCAAAAGCAAATACTTGGCAAATATTTTGAGAAAGGGATGACCTCGACTGGAGCCAATATGCGAGCTGTTATTGCTGAGGCTGCAAATAAAGCTGATACAAGCTTTGATAAAGTGAAGGTAAGTTTTTATACCATACTATTGTTTTATATAAATATAGTAAACTACAGTCTACTCTATTGACTACGTCCAGTCTATTAACTGTTAAAGGCTAGTTATCACTAACAAATAAGCATAACATCACAACAAAGCAAAGGTTCCCCTCAGTGTGCGACTCGAACACACGTCATTAGGTAATGTAGAGTGTAGACCAAACTCACCAAAGATTGTTTTTGTTTCGTATATGCTTTTATGTGTATATCTCGTGCCTCGTGGTAATCGGGTCATGTTTAGAACTTGGTTTACAAGAGTTCCATTCCTTTTTGTTATCTTTTATTCTGCCCTTTTATGATTTAATATGCTGGTGACTGTTTTTTACAAAATATGAATTATGTCTGCTATTTTGTAGTATATTGTAGTATTAAATCTAATATAAAATATCAAATTTTCACTCATTAACATTTAACAACATAAGCAAACCGTAAAGATATAAATAAAATTAAATTTCAAAGGCAAATTAAAGCAATCTCACTGATGTCTCACAGCCTCAGGCCTGATATATGTTTCCAAGATGGCCACTGGCGATTGTGAAACATATTCAGATTTCAGAATATTTTTCTCACACTGACTTAATTCTATATACTGGTACTGTTATCAGATATCATTCTAGATATTATTAAACTAACCCTACTTATCATAACCATAACCCAAATCATAACCCTACTTATCTGAATCATAACCCTACTAAACTCTTATTCCAATGCTAAAACAGCCAATAATATTACTAATACATGTACAGTAGTCCAATTATGTGATGTCATTTTGGGATTTTATGTGAAACTCAAAATATGCATTTAAAAGCACATATGTTTTATGATTGCGGGAGTGGACTGTGTGTTTACCTTGTGTCCAAGTAAAGGCATCATGTGTATTACTGTACTGAGGTTTCCTCTAATGCTATGTTAGAGATAGGTGAAAGGAAAATTAGTTAAATAAATATATCAATGGATTCTTGATTTTTTAACTTTTGAAATGGATTGGCAATGAAAAAAGGAAAAGGAAGGCAAGTGTTATGGACACACATGAACAAGAAAGTGCACCTGTACAACAACCTGCCAAACGTGCATGTACAGGATACAATTTGTTTTGTTCCACCATGCTGAATTCAGGTGATTATACTGCCCTACTATCTATGCCAGACAAAAAGTATAGCCCTACTATATGCTGACAAAAGCTTTAAGCTTTTACCTTTCACCTGAATGGCCAAAATGTCTTTAACTCTTTCTCTCCCAAGCTAAGTCTTTAATCCCCAAGCCCTGGGTGAGGGTGCTAATCTCGGCATGCATGGAGTCCACTTACATGCGAGATGAAAACCTGAAAGTGATTCTGAAACCTGTTTATAATATATATATATATATATATATATATACAGTATATAGTTCAATCTACAGACACGTGTTTTGCTGTTCTACAGCTCATCAGTGTAGCTTGGAACCTATCTATCTATATATATATATGAAACAAATCCGCAACTTGTGCGGTTAGGATAGCAGGGTACTGGTAACTAACTTGTTAGATTGTTCAAATTATATAAATTTACATCAGCAAATTATAATTTACGATTACAAATCTTTGCCAGAAAACTTAATGGTTTCAGCTAAAATGTACATTAATCTTACTATGGAAAAAGACCAAAAGAAGAAGGCTAAGAAGAGAAGTGGCAGTGAGAAGAGGCAACAATAAATACGATGTGAATTCTACATACATGTGTAAATATTTTCAATACAGCTCACTTGTACTAATTATTATATTTTGTTTTTATATTTGCAAATTAGATGAGTGTAAACATCTATTAACAAATCCAGAAAGAATGAAATTCAGTGTGGACAAATGGAACTCTTTGTCAACAGATGAATGTACTATGTGGAATGAAAAGGCTAAAGATTTACCACAATTTGATGTCAGCAAATTGAGTGAAAAACAAAGAAAACATCAAATATTTAAAGCAAGAATGCAACTTGTTTCACAGGTACATGTATTGATATCTGATTGTTACTCTAGGCTTCTTGCCATGTTTGGCCTCAACCAGCCCCTTCCAATTCCTTCTGCTGTATAAGATTATCTAGTATTAGCCAGAATGGAATATTTTAGGCTGTTTTAGGCAGGAATGGTCACTTGGCGCTCTTAAATGTAGTCATTAAGTTAGTAATAGTGGAAAATAAAAAAGTAGAGTGCTGCGTAGGCAGTGTTCGTTTTACTCCAAGATGAAGGGTTCCACTCGAAATGTCAGTATTTTGTTGCTCAAATTCTACTAGGCAGTTTACCACCATTTCACTTTGCTATTATGGTAGTAGAAAATGTCCAGTGGTGCTTTATTATCAGTATTTAGTATTTAGTGTAACTTGTCTAAATTGTGTTCTTTTTGTAGTTAGCATATTTGGAAAGTCTTGGTTGTGAGGCATCATTGCTGTTGTTAGAGACTGAATCTGGAGAAGTTAGCCAATTTGGCACAAGTAGAGGACTAGAATTCCTGAATGAGCAAACTAAAATTGCTTTACATTTCTTGGATTATTTTGGTAAGCATAGCACTATTTCATTTGTCAGAAGTATCAAGATCTTTAAACATGTGATATCTATTACAGTACTGTATTAATCATTTATCTCATGGATGTTCCCAATAATTTTGTTTAAATATGTTTTAACAGATAATCCTGAAAGAAACAAATACCAAATTGCTGATGTTGCAGCACTGTATAACAGAAAGTACAGTAAGTATAAAACTCCAGTCAAACTTATTTTGTGGGACAAGATAACAAACCTGGATGTAAACTACATGGTCCCAGACCTTTTCTTGCTATTTGAAAGCTCCCAAATAGCAAGAAAAGTCTGGGAGCAGGTAGTTTATAACCAGATTTGTTACATGTATTTTGCCCTCCAAAAAGTCCAAGATGTCAGCCTTCAATATACATTATTATATACCTTAAATTAATGGTGGCTAATTTATTATTATATAAATTGCCCCCACCCCTAGCCTTGTTTGAGAGTAAAAATCCTTTATGGAATCTCCCACTTGATACCGAGGCTAGAGGGTTCAATTAACATGTGTGCACATAAAATAATAATAAATTGGTTGCAATTTATGAATAAGGTCTATTGGTTGACCAATTCGCCCCTCTAATTTTATGTATGATATCTATGGTGTTTAACCCATTCCTGTATGACACTCACACAGCCCTCATTATTTTATTCTCACTGGTTAATGGCAGACTTAATTTTGGCTAATGCCAGATGATTTTGTTCTGTTGAGGCTGGCCTACTGTTAGCAGGAAGGGGTTAATGGAGCTTATGCAAGTTTTAAGTCACATATTTGTTGTCACTTGTCACCATCAATCCTCAATGATATAAGATGTCATGAGCTATAATAGTCAATCTGAGATAACTTCAAAAGTACAGTAAGAGGGTTTTTGAACTCAACTGAATTTTTGTTACCCCATGCTCTTTAATGTGAAAGTGAGGCTTGTTAGTAATAATGAAAGTGTGACATAAACTTAAGCCCCATTGTTCCCTTTATCTTCTATAGTATGGATTTTTTTGAAGAGTACTTAGTGTATATAATTTCTTATCATACTGTAGGTGAGGCTTATGGTAAACCATTTTTCCGTGTGCCATATGCCAGGGGTAATTTTGAGGTTACAGGTTTACCCGATGGCCTAACATTTAAGAAGCCTACAGGATATGGATCGAAACAAATCCAAGAAATTATGAGGAATGCTGACAGAATCAACTTCAAAATAGAAGAGGAAAAAGAATTTGACCGATTGGGGCAACAACCAACCACCAGCAAGCAAACAGCATATTGCAGGGTTTTGCACAAGATTATTGATGATGATAAAGTTGCTGCATGTTTGTCAAAACAAGCACTTATTGCAGAGCAAGATTTGGAAGTCTCAAATTTTGACCTGCTAGAGAGTGAATTTAATATGTTGATAACAGATTTAAGTGAACATTTTGAAAAGGATGCCATGACATCTCTTGTTGCTAATTATCAGAGTAGTATGATGCATAAAGGTTATGTTTTGCCAGTATATACTGACACTCAAGAGCCGTATTGGCTCTTTTACTATCCTGGTAAATCTTCAGAACTTGAGGGGTTGAACCCAGAAGATAAGGTCTGGGGACACTGGCTTGACAAGAGTACATCAAAGTTGGAATATAAACTTGTGGTCAGCAAAAGAAAGATATGTATCTCTGCCTTAAATGTAGTGTGTTCACAAAGTGTAGAATTGGGATCACTGAGATTGAAAAGACACATTTCAGTCCAAGAGGGGTCAAAAATCAGTATTCCCGTTGACTTTGACTTTCCTGTTTTAACCTGCCTTGAAGAGCAAGGATTCTTTTGATTGTATGCTCAATTAGTCATTTTAATTTGTAAGCATATAACTGTAAATATCAAATGTCCTTCCTTAGTATATTTTATATAAAAAGTTGATTGCAACTATATAGGACTGGTCATTATTTATGAAGTATAATAATATCACAAAACAGTAGAGTGCTGCATAGGCAGTGTTTAGAATATAGAAAATCGAAAAGGTTGTAAACTGCTGAGAATTTGAAGAAGAGAGTAAATGTGTGATGAACGGCTCGACTCGAAACATTCTGCAAACTTTACTTTACAATTTTACTTACATTTTTTCTACAACCTTTTCAATTTTCTGTAATAGTATTACAGGTAGTTCTATTACAGAATCATCCTGAGAGAAACACATTACACAGTCACTGCCAAAAATTTCAAGATTGGTGACTCATTTTGGTTGAGTGTTGGACCAGCGTCTCAAACATGTGAGTTCAAATCAACAAATGTCAAAAGAGGCCTGGCCAGTGTGGGTGAAAGTTAGAACTTCCATAAAATTTTCCATATGTACATCAAAGCAAAAATGACATAGTAAACTCAAAACTGTCATACTGCCTATGCAGTACTCTACTTACAAGTATTTATACTCTATGGAATTTTCTGACCTACAAATTATAGTAGTACAGTTATCCCATAGGTCATAAATAAATGACTAGTTCCTGATCTGTTTATTACATATTACTTCTAAAACTAGAGTGTAGACTGTTAAGAAATACTTTATTAAAAAATGTTGCATTGTTCTTGTGAATACAGTTACATTATAGGTATATCTACTGTAGAGTGTAATTTATTAAAATATAAGATAACTAGAGGTTTTTTACTGAAGAACATTTAGCAAAAAATGCAATTTTCTAACATTCATTTTCAAAATGAATCGGTACAAATGGTGTCATACCTGATATTATTTAAACAATGTACAATATCTGCCATTAGCATGGAGTGTTCTGTATATGGCACCTTCAACAATATTTCAGCAATTGCTCCTAAAGAGTCGCATGCAACAGGATTTATTATGCATCTAATGCTTTCCATCAAGCACCCAAACATGTTGATATCATTGGCAGTGGCCTCGCTGTTATCCTTGTTGAGTGTTGATGTTATCCGTCTTGCCTTCTCAAGATTAAGGAAAACTGGCTGCAGAATGTTAGACGTACCCCATTTCTTATGCAAAATTATGTTGGAAGGCAGAAGCTCTCCATGACAAAACCCATTCATATGCATGTGAAGAAGACCTCGGGCAATATTTTGCAGGATTGATAACCACTGTTTAGCAGTAATTTTTCTTGTGTTTTCCTTTAAAGCAGCGGCAAGTGAAAGCATCACACCTAATCTGGAGACACCATAAAATTTGGTGACTACTAGAAATGGTGGAAAATCACAACACATACGCACGAGCAGTGGAAGACATGGATGGGAAGGCAAACTTAGTACCACTTTTGCTTCAGCAGTTATGTCACTTTTGTACTCTCTTACAGCAACACAAATTCCTCTAAAACTTCTCATTTGTATATTTGATGCCACACCATTATCAAAATCATAAATAGGCTCTTCAGAGTGGGGTTCAAGCAACTCCTCCCTTTTAATGAATAAACTCTTTGGGATTTCTTGACAAACTTCTTCATTACCTAAACAAAAACTGATGTTAACAATTTGTTTGTGTGTATTTCTACCCCTGCTGATTTAATGAAGGTTTGACTCTCAACTCTCATGCAACCCTCACGAGCAGTCAAACGAGCCAAAAGTCTCATTGACTCTCAACAAATTTGAACCGGTTCAAACTTCAAAGTTGATGAGAGTGCATATAGAAAGAGTTGATGAGTTTGTATCAAACAATAGCAAGAGTAGTGACTCTTGTCCACTCTCATGCTTGTTTGATCAGGGCTTCACATCTTAAGCCTCTTTTCTATTAATCACAAGAATCAACCCGCAAGCTCGCTGCGAGTGTTTGCATCCAATCAGAATGCTCGTGAGTTTGTTTTAAATAGATAAAAGCACTCGCAGCGAGCTAAGGTGCAAATATCCTTCCAATATTTAAGCACCCCCGAATATTATAAGCCCATATTTTATATAATACTGGATTCTTCATAATACTGTATATAACTAATACGTTATGTGTAAACAAAATAGACCAATTTTGAAACTCAAAATTCTCGAAAATAAGCACCCCCGTAAACAAGCCCTTGAACAGAAATAACCCCATGGCCTATATTCTGAAGTTTAATTGAAACTTGCTGGGAAGTGGGAACAATGTCTGACAAATGATAAGCTTATTATAAAAATACTAACCATGATGAGCAAGGATATCACTGGAAAGAATATCACTGGAAAGGATACGACGTACGCCAGCATAATAGTATACATGGTTACTGTGAATTCTCTGTACACTGGGGAACACTTTCGCACTATGAAACCACATTCACGTAAATAGATCTTGTCCTTCTCCGGCTGTTCTGTTATTAATATGTCTTGAACTATTTCAGAACACTTACACGTGAAGATGGATCAGCAACATATAATTTCAATAGTCTGCAAAACATTTTGTAAATAGTTAATAAAAAGTACTAATACTTTGGTAGGCACATAGAATAGGACTCATTCTAACAAACAATTTGCCAATTTTATCAATGATTCCATAAAGATGAATGAAGAGTCGAAGACAAGTTAGACAACCATCACAATTTCCCTTCACTATCTAAGTATATTTAGTAAAGATAGCTACTGGAGCGTCATGCCAACCTTCAAAAAGCATTATAAAACTTACCGAGCAG
>JAWNZC010000366.1:0-70000 GCA_035771165.1 Paragorgia papillata | reverse complement strand
TTTTGTGTCTTGTCCAGGAGGCATTTCAGATATTTATTCGGCTGCGCTGTAGGTATATTCTTCATTGAGTAACCGAGGTTTATTGGTTCCATGTTGACTTGTAGAGTGCTCAACAGTGAAGGAGCGAAATATAGAAGTATGTTGATAAAAATTATCAGGTTCAAAGACATATGCATAGGATAGAGTGCTCAATACGTAAACGCAGAGCGAAATAACAAACAAAGTGAAAACACTGATTACTTCATTGAAGTTTATTCACAACAAACTTGTTTCGTATGACAATCCGAAGCTTGCCACACTCATCAGGTGAATGATATATAGCTTACAGTGCAGTAGAATATATGAGATGCAAGAAAAATTCGAAATCAAATTTTGATGTCACAATGGGCAGCTTTGACGGTGCTGAGACTTGCGAACTCGTCGGTTCCTACCTGCTTTCACAGTTACCTCCCCACCTAAGAAACAAGATCGGCTTGTATCGTGACGACGGTCTTGGTGCTTTCGATGACCCACCAAGGACGATCGAAAACATTAAGAAACAAATCTGTAAGATATTTGGTGACCATAACCTAAAACTAACAATCGAAGCGAACAAGAAATGCGTAAATTTTCTTGACTTAACGTTCAACCTGACCACTGGCACCTTCAAACCTTACTCAAAACCCGGCAACACCACCCAGTACATCAACATCAACAGTAACCACCCTCCAACTATCTTACAGAGAATTCCTGAAACGATCAACCGGCGATTGTCCAAAATCTCATCAAACAAGGAAACATTCGACAACAGCTCCCAACCATACCAAGAAGCACTCAAACACAGCGGTTTCAACTACAACTTGCATTACGACCCCCAGCCCACAACCCAAAAACGCCGTAGAAATGTAACCTGGTTCAACCCTCCATATAGCTCGAACGTCGCTACCGACATCGGTCACAAGTTTCTGAAGACAGTTGACGAATGCTTCCCGCGAAACCATCCTCTCCACAAGCTATTTAACCGCAACACCGTGAAGCTGAGTTATAGTTGCATGCCAAACGTGCAGAGCATAATCGCCACGCACAACAAACACATTCTGAAGCAAGAAGAGCAGAAACACAACAAGAGAAATCCAGAATGTAACTGCCGACAAAATAATAACTGCCCGCTGAACGGAAAGTGCCTTACCAAAGCCGTAGTATACCAAGCCACTGTGACCACCATCGACAACAACGAAAACCATACTTATGTCGGATTGACAGAGACCTCTTTCAAAACTAGATACCTCAATCACACCTCTTCATTCCGTATCAAGCATAAGAAAAATGCTACCGAACTTAGCAAACACATTTGGACACTAAAAGAAACTAACACCCCTTATACTATTAATTGGAAAATCCTAAAACAATGCCAACCCTACTCTAACAAGTCAAAACGATGTAATTTATGCCTACATGAAAAATTTGTAATTATATATCACCCCGAACTAAGCTCTCTTAACAAACGAAATGAACTGATATCCACCTGCCGTCATCGAAAGAAATATCTGTTATGTAAACATCCGTTATGTAAATTTCCCACCTAATCCCTATGTAATTGTAACACTATCCCTATTTGACGCATGCATCTCATATATTCTACTGCACTGTAAGCTATATATCATTCACCTGATGAGTGTGGCAAGCTTCGGATTGTCATACGAAACAAGTTTGTTGTGAATAAACTTCAATGAAGTAATCAGTGTTTTCACTTTGTTTGTTATTTCGCTCTGCGTTTACGTATTGAGCACTCTATCCTATGCATATGACTTTGAACCTGATAATTTTTATCAACATACTTCTATATATATATATATATATATATATATATATATATATGGTTATGAATCTCTAATGAGATTCAAAGCAATTTATTTAAGTACATGTACTTACTAATAACTAATCTGCAGATGGAAAGATCTTTAAAACATAGCTTTGATTTCCTCCCTTTCAAACTGTATTGTGACGAGAGTTTATTCGTTCCAAGTTTTGCCAGGATTCGTCTTGCACTGATTGCACTGCCATGACCACACAAGGCAATGAGGAAATGTAGCTATTAAAGAAAAATGACGTAAGGAAACAAATCTTGAGAACAAATGGGGAATGTATGTTATCACTGTTTTCAGCTTGAGTTGGTAAAGTTTTTTCGTATGTTTTTGCTGTACAAGTTGTCGTAAGTTAAACTCAGGGGAGAAACTCTGAGCTCCAGACGGGACTTCAACTTCCAGTGGCTCAATGGTTAGAGTGTCCGGCAGGCATTTGGAAGGTTGCGGGTTCGAGTCCCATCTGGATCTCAGAGTTTTTCTCTGAGTTTAACTGACGACAGCTTGTACAGCAAAAACATACGAAAAAATGGGGAATGATTACACCAAAGAAAACCTTGATCACGAGATTGATAAAAAAAAAACACTTCATCAAAAAGAGAACAAGTACAGTGTACCTACAATTTTCTTCATGAAGTCCTCCTCATCAAGGCGAGTGGACAAAGCTTCTAGGTCCTCAACACAGTTTATTGGTTTTGGGAGCACATCTTCCAACATATCACTACCTCCAATACCCCTTGTGGCACTAACCAATACACGTAGCAACGATAATCCTTCATCCTGCTTTTCGATCATAATGTCCAGTTTTGTTAGGACACTTCTTTGGAAGTCTATGAGAAAAGATAAGTAAACAGTAGTTTACGTGATTATTTTCAAAGACTATCAAGATTGCATGGGTTCAAAGGATGGGTGAGTGCTATTTGAAGTCTTTGGAAAACTCACGAGTATGTGTTTTGTTTTGTGTTTTTTTTTCAAATTTCTCGAGAAATTATTGCTATTACAGGTACTTATCGACATGAAAAAATTAACATAATAAAAGAGAATCTTTCCAATCAAAATGCTTTGTGCAAACATACATAAAAAAATTTATCGATTTAGCATTTTAAGATTCTCTGACCCTCGGTGACAAACTAAACTCATCAGCAAACGTGAAAATTGAAGTCTCAGGAAGAGCTTTTTCCTAGTCAAAAATGATTTTTGTGAGAATTCAAAAAAATTTAAAGAATGCAGTGTATTTCCTTTTTCTGCATTGTATTTCCTCAAAACTGCACTGCTCTCAGCCAATCAGAATTTATTCATGCATATTATTATTTTAGAAAATAACTCTTAGACTCACTTTCATTTTGCTCTTGTGTAAGAGAGCTATAATTCCTGTTGGTGGGCACTACTATATGTACATCATCAATTGATTGGGTTCCATTCAGTGTAGATGTATTAAACTGGTCTGACAAAAAGAGAAGACAAAGAGATAAAAGAAATTAAAATGCATATACTTGTAGAATACTATAGTGTGATTATCGGTACTGTTAGTGTGGTTATTATTACTGGTAGTGTGATTATCCTTACATCTTACAGTATGTGTATTCTTTCAACTTACTTGCAAAATGATCTTGTTTTTGGAAACCAGAGGTAGAACTGGTACAAGGCACACTGAGGAAACTTGGCACACTGGGGAAATTTGGCATGCTGCTTGTTCTGAAGCTGGAATTTCCTAACTCATGAAACACATCTAGTAATTTAGCAAGAAATGCGAATAAAATTAGAGTTTCCAAAGCGGTTTTTACAACAATTTACTGTTAGAGACCTCTTACTTACTGGCACGGTTTGGCATGAGTATATCATTCACAGCGGTAATAATTTCTGACATTGCACCAGGAAGAGTGTTGTCTTTACCATGATGTTCTTCCCTTCTGTTGGTATTAGTGGTACATGTAGAAACAGATGGACTTCTGCTTACTGGTAGACTCTTTCTACAGGATGTTGAACCGGAAAAGCTTGGTGCAGCTGGCAACAATGGTGCCAATGTAGGAACTCTTGGAGTAGATTTCTGCGGTATTCTCGTATCACTTTCATCATCTTGAAAGGGAATGGAATTGCATCACATTAGTCATTACACACTCCCTGCCTAAACTGCAAAAACTGACAGCTGTGCAGGTTAGGATTTACGCAAGCAGGCAACAGGAACATGGGGGTTGTTTACAGCCAGGAAAAAATTCTTAACACTTGGCTTAGATAAAGCTTACCATCACTCCACTCAGGCAATTCCACAAAGTCATTGTTGTTCGGTCTTCTTCTCTTTCTTGCTGGAGGAATCTCAGCACCAGAATTATCTGATTCCACACAAGATGTCTCTTCAGCTTTTTTTAACATCTTAAGTGCTTGTTCATAGTTGTCTATTCGCACAAAATACAAAAAAACCACTCAATTAATTACAATTGACATGGGCACATATAAGAGGGCTGAAGTCACAATTTGAATTTCATTTCACGCATTTTTAAATGACTACAATGGGTTCTAGCAGTCTCTAACCATTTGGGAAACAATTAGATTCCAAAGCCTAAAATGGGTTAATCTCATGAGACAAGCACATAATATGTATACTGTAAATGACATTTTGAAATTACCTGCATACGAGAACACTCGGATTCTATATTTCTTCCAAGTTTCTTTGTCTGGCATCACACCTTTTTTGACTTTCTGGGCAGCATTGGTGCGTGGCCAATAGCAGTACATAACCTTAAAGAAACATTAACCTATCACTTTAAAAGTAAGAATGAAACATGGCACATGAATTACTTAGCACATGGAGGACAACTCAATTTACATGTAGGCCAATAAATGTCAGGGCTTCCCCCACTCAAATCTGTCAGAAAAGAAAGCCTGATCCCCATAAAAGCTAATGGAACATGACATCCACACCCTTCTCTTCCATTTCATTCCAAAAAAGATATTTAAGAAAGCATGACTGGGACAATACAAAAATAATCCAGGAAAGTTAAGTTAATAGGACATACCCCATTGTGTGTCTCTATCCAATTTTCTGCAACAATTTCGACTGTCTTCTCATCAACAAATTCAATCACGGCCAAGTTGGTCATCTGAAGTAGAAATGCCAAAACAAATATAATTGAGTATTTGGAAATTTTCAACGACTTTCAATTTTTTATGTAAATGAGTGAGACACTATAGGAAAACAGGCTCGATTCCTGTGAGGACATAAGAAATTTTCTGACTGCTAACCCAAATAAGAGTGCTATAAGACAAGTAATAGCATAGTGACCTCGAAATCCTTTGTTTCAACAGGGATGATTAACATCATATTTCCTCATGAATACTGGATGAGGGACGATTAGTTCTAATTGTCCCTCATCCAATATTTGTGTAGGACAATTAGAACTAATCATCTCTCATTACTATGCATGAGGGAATCATACCTCATCAACAATCATCGGGACGACTATAGACCGAGTTGCAAAGACCCCATCAGGTGCACAACAATAATAGAATCACCCAGCTCTTATTCATTGTTTTAGCTGAGAACACTTGTGAGATACGAAATTTTCTTTGCGCATGCATCAAAGAACCAAGTGATTTGCACATAATTTATCTATTATTTCAACAACAAAATTTTATGCAATCCCTAATCAAACTTTAGCATTTTTCCTCAGTTACCACGCTATTACAAAGTAATATTTTGGGAGACTAGTGATCAAATGTCCTTCAAACTCTCCCTTGGCTTTTAGGGCCATGTAATCACTAATCTCCCTTAATACCATGCTATTACTCATAAAAAAAAAATGTATCTCAAAGAATAACATCATGTAATCCCAAGATACGAAACAATGATGGCCATATTTCAAGTTTATTCCAAAATAATTTTTTTGGAAATGAGGAATAAAGTGAAAATATTACCAGTACACTATGTACCTGTTAGTTAGTATGCAGTAATGCCATAAACAAAATTTTGTTTGGGCCAAGGTCAACCTTCAGTGCCTTTCTGTTCAACACCTCAGGAGGAAGTATGTCCATACTTGTCCAGCGTTGATTTGCTTTGTGCACACCAATGAGGCGGGAGTCGCATGGAGTTACAAACAAAGGTTCAGTTCTCTCATAAATTCGGCAAACGAAAAGTTCATTCCCTTTCTCATCATTGTGACCAGCCTTACCAACTACTTCACAGCAGCATGTATCCGTTAAAATAAAAGCATTATCTGTTTTTTTCAAGGGAACCATACCTTCAGGACTTGGGCAATTGTGATGGAGAGCAGATGACTCACTCAGACGTTTTACAATCTGTGCCAAAGGATTCTTTCCTGAGCGCACCAATCTTTTCAATTGTTGCATGTAGTTCTCAAATGGAAAAGTACTACATGCATCCAAGCTCCCATACGTTTCAACTTCACCAGCCAAATGGAGCATACTATGGACATTGTACACTAGAAATTCACTACCATACAAAACGTGACCCTGCTCAACAAAATATGCCAGCAATTCTTTTGCATAGTTTCTGTGCTTTTGAGCTAGCATAGGACATACCAAAATGGAGCTAGCAATGCTAAGACAGAGAAAGTGATGATATAAATCAGGTCTTAGAATACCATTTAGTACAACCTTCCCAGTGTACAGAAGAAACTGCCTGTATTCAGTTGCCTTCCACCTGTCAATTTCTCTTAAACCTCTTGGCTTTCGAGCAAATACACTAGGTATAAATGGCTTCAGATCGATCAGCTTAATACTAATTTCCTCTGCCTGACCTGCTGACATTTTCACTTCACGTTTTCCTCTCATCCAAATCAAAATCAATTTCTTCATGACACCTAAACAGAGCTGGTGCATGTAGTCAATTGGAAATTGACTGATCATGTCAACTGGCAAATCACAGAAAGGGCTTATACCATGGTGATGCTCTGTGTTAATCTGCTTTCTGAAGGATAAATCAGTACGAAGTTCAATGTTCTTGACATTTGGGTACACCACTCTGCCAACCCACATGCCTTTCGGTGCGCACTTGTCACACCCAAAATAGCCAGAGCATAATTTAGTGGCTTTCACAAGGGCTCTTGCAGGTGCATCGCATACCACACAGCGCAATGAAACTGGAAGTGTTTTGTCTCCATCTTGCAGTCCGTACTGCAGAACATTACACAAATCCCGGATTAGGTCTTCCAAAAATTCTAAATTATTAGGCTTGGAAGCTCCGTATGTTAGTACAATGGGAAAGACAGTTATAGGTTGTACATTGACAATTGCACACAAAACTGGCCATAGTGATTTGTTTGAACTTTTGAATAAAGGCAGGCCATCAATGTTCAAAGAAATTTCCAGGGAATCAGTTTCATTAACTATGGCTGGAGGATATTTCTTAAAATGCTTCAATAATTCACTGGCCACAGGAAAATAAACATACTCCATTCCTGACTTCATTTGAATAGCAATGTCTCTTGTTGTTTTTAATAAAGTACGTGCAGAAGTCGGTAAATTTGGATGTCCATTTTGCTTTAGAAGCACCAGCAGACTATCTATCGCATTTTGCTTAATCAGGAATTTGCTGGCCCAATCTGCTAAACCCTCTTCAAGAAAATCATCGTTTGATTGATCATCTTCAGAATCAGAAGATGAATCAAAATCATTTCCCAGATTAGAATCATTATAATCATTTGGTGCATTCAAACAAATCTCCTCTGGACATGTGTGCTTAGGTCCAGGTTGGAACTATTCTGTAGGATTTGCAGTGTCATGATTTATTGGCAGTGCAGTATCAAATAGGATTTCAATGTCATTGTTGTCATCATTAACAGACTCAGCAGCACTAGTATTTCTTATAGTTCTAGATGCAGCAGCCCAGTGTCGTTTGTATTGTGCCCTATTTGCCATGGTATCACATACCACAAACTGCAATAGCAAAGATGGGGAAAAATTACACTTCCAATAATGAACTGTTGTTGGTATTATAGTCAAACCGGATGTTCATTACCACGCAACATTGCAATATTGAGAGCAACATTGCAATGTTGATTGCAATTGGTACACAGCTAAATTGCTAAAAATTCGCATTCTAAATATTGAACTTCACATAATATGATGTTATATTGAAAGTCAGAATAACTAATTCTACATGAAAGTAAACTTCATATTATGTGAAATTCAATATTTAAAATGCGAATTTTTAGCAATTTAGCCGTGTACCGATTGCAATCAACATTGCAATGTTGCTATCAATATTGCAAGTTCGCGTGGTAACAAACATCCGGTTTCACTGTAAGCACAGAATTTAATTGCAAACCAACCCATAATTATTAGTTTTATCCTTCGTTATCATCGAGAAGTAGGTAAATATTATCAGTAAAATACTCACTTTTAGAACGATAAAGTATCTTGATGGCAAAAAGGTGAGAAAATCCTATAAAATAAATTTATAGTTCATGAATCTGTAAACATAACCACAACTTTGCTGCAAACCACTTGAACAAAAATATTGCAAACAACAAGGCCAACTCTATTTAAGAACAAACATTGTGTTTGCTTGTTTTTCTGGCAGCTACAGTCAAGAAAGGTTTTAAACTTATTAACTTAACTTATTTCATGACTGAGTCAGTTTACTTTGATGTACTGTCCTGTAGGTCACAGGATGTAGCATACAGCCCTATGAAAACTAATTAGATCAGAAATGAAGAAAAAACTAGGGAAATCTTTGTCCAAGGTGGGAAAAAAAATAGACAAAAATTTGTTGGAGAACCTCCTCAGCAATGAAATAGTCAGATAAATCCCTGGAATATCATGATATATGCGATATACAGCTCTCAGATGCTATGCATCCTTGGGGCAGTATAAAGCATTCTCTCCTCATTCTCAGAATTTATCTCTTACTTGCTAATTATCCCAAGAGCAGGAAATAACTTTAGCATTCACTTTTTAGGCCAAACAGCAAAAAATTGAGCAGTTTCTATAACCTGACCAAACCTAATGTTATGGCCCGAAGTTCCAGCCCAGGTAGCCATGCCAGCCTAGTCAATCGTGTTTATATGGGGAAAATACCCAGCCCCGGTAACCAGCAACAAAGCAAGATCTCAGCTAAGCCAGCCAGCTCGGGTACCCGGGCTGGCTCACCTCCATATTATAAACAGTGTATACCCCCACCCTACCTACAGTAACCTTACCCTAATACATGTATTTTGCAGGAGTATAATGTAATCATAATGCCATACCAATGGCCATTTCTCAAATTCTCACAAATACCACTATCAATAATAGTTATCACTAGAGTTTTAGATATACAATGGATGGATACAGCAATACACAACAAATTACAGAAATGGAAAGCTTTTTAATAGTAATTTTGGTGTATCAAGAAAATAATCACTTACTCTAAATTATTATGAAGTGTCTCAATGGCAAAGGACTGTAGACTTTCTAGGACTGTAGACTTTCTATAAAATGTTTTTCAAAAGCAACCATTAGCACTCAAAATTTAAAGTGACCTTAATGTGACAGGGAAGG
Source organism: Paragorgia papillata (assembly GCA_035771165.1). Lineage (NCBI taxonomy): Eukaryota > Metazoa > Cnidaria > Anthozoa > Scleralcyonacea > Coralliidae > Paragorgia > Paragorgia papillata. Next base: position 60,662 of record JAWNZC010000366.1, on the reverse strand, counting down.
ATTAGTTCACGAGTCTGTATTAAATATATGCTTAGCCACAGCTTTTATTAGTACCGCTCTAAACCAGTCGTTTCGGCACAACGTGAAAGTCGTTTCGCCCTCATTGACTGACCATCACAAACAAGAACTCAAATCTACGACTGTGCAAACGAAAGACATTGTGGATCACACTTTTCTGAATGTTTGTCATTAAGATTTTCAAAGTATTCCTTCACAAACAAGGCGAAGCAACAATAAATAGCTTAAACTAAAACACATTATAAAGAGCAAACACATAAATGCAAATATATTTTCCAAGTAAATAAAAATAAGTCTTCTATATCTTGGTTCTCACAATACAGTGTATATAGTTGTTTGGGTGATCGTATGTATAATCTATTTAATAACCAAACAATATTGCCAAAGCTCAACCACGGCCATGTTGTAGCTTTTATGGACAAAACTCTTTTTTTCTATTTTGAGATTAATATCCTAATTAAATAGTGAAAATCAAACAACTCTTTACATGCTTCATAACCCCTCACCCTCATCAAATGCCTTGATGGCGAAACAAACTCCTCTTTAACTGAGTTAAGCTGTTTATGTATTTCTCAAGAAAGACAACGAATCAATAATACTCCCAAACATCGCATTTCCTTCACGCGGTATTTAATGTTTCCCATACCAGCAATACAAAAAATAATCATAAAGAGTTAACGTAAATATGATCAACAAACTACTCACTTGCTTTGAAAGCGACGATGGACTTGAACAACAGGTTTATTTGATGGATTCTCAAAGGGAACTTCTCCAATACACAAACGAGCAAACAAGAGCCTCGATCGAAACTACAAGAATACGTATCTTGGAACGCATGCGTGAACGCCGTGAGGAACCACTGACCAGTAGCGAATTTTTTTCTCCATAGCTAGTTCCCAGGACCAACCGGTGGCTTATTGCTGCGCAATAATAATATTACATGAACTTGCTGTTCTGTTCTCACTTCTCATGAGGGATTGAGGTTCCTTAAGAACTTCTGATATTTCGTTTATGCATTTGACTGCTTTGTATCGGTATCAAACACGACCGGCTAAAATTTCGACAAAAAATGTCAAAATTTCGGCAAATTTGCCGCCGACAAATATTACGACACCACATTTTTTGACGTAAATTAATAGTGATTGGAGACACGGTATTACATGTAAAATACAACGTGTCAGAACAACGGCTATCTGGAACGTGTGCAATATATATAGTACACACTTTGTGGTTTTCTTAAAATGAGATAAATTAATACAATATATTCTCATTGAACACCTATAAAGCGCGCAATTATTACACGTCGCCTAATACGTCCAGGCAACATTGCCTAGACGTAATAAAGCAACGTCATAATAAACGGTTTCTCCAACGTTTGAACAACGTTAGATATGAACGTATTTTGAACGTCGAAGACAACGTTCATCTGCACCGTATCTACAACGTGTTTGCCACGTCTCTGTGATATCATATATCATGTTGAATTATAACAATGTCCCAGCAAAGTTGTTCGAAAGTTAGGTCTGACCTAACTTTCCAGCAACCTTCTGCCAACGTTGTGATTACGTTGTGTGCTAGCTGGGTGGGCCACTTCTAATTTTTCTTGGGCCAGCAAGAAGATAGAATGAGCTTCATTTTGATATATATAAAAGCCGGTTAAAATTAAAAGAAGCCATCGAAATGTTTCCCCCAAGACCATCCCGACGAATTTAATAATAAAGTGTTCTATTTTTATCGCGCGCTGTAATTGACATTTCGGGCGCCTCGCTTTAAAAGCGAATAACTCTTGAACCAAATCTGGGCCACTTCTAATTTTTCTTGGGCCAGCAAGAACATAGAATGAGCTTCATTTTGATATATAAGAAAGCCGGTTAAAATTAAAAGAAGGCATCGAATTTTCCCACCCAAAGAGTCATGTCGGCTACAAGTGAATTTGGCTCGCTGTGCAATTGACAGTTTTGGCGTCGCTCTTTAAAAGCTAATATACCTGGAACCAGATCTGGGCCACTTCTAGTTTTTCTTGGGCCAGCGAGACGATAGAATGAGCTTCATTTTGATATATAGCAAAGGCATTAAAAAGTAAGGGAAGCCATCGAAATTTTTCCCCCAACACCATCCCGATTTTAATAAAGTGTTCTATTTTTACGCGCTGTGTAATTGACAGTTTGGGCGCCTCGCTTTAAAAGCGAATAACTGTTGAACCAGATCTCGGCCACTTCTAATTTTTGTTGGGCCAGCAAGAAGATAGAATGAACTTCATTTTGATATATATGAAAGGCGGTTAAAATTAAAAGAAGCCATCGAAATTTTGCCCCCAAAACCATCCCGACAATTTTAATAATAAAGTGTTCTATTTTTATCGCGCGCTGTAATTGACATTTTGGGCTCCTCGCTTTAAGAGCGAATAACTCTTGAACCAAATCTGGGCCACTTCTAATTTTTCTTGGACCAGCAAGAAGATACAATGAGCTTCATTTTGATATATATGAAAGCCGGTTAAAATTAAAAGAAGCCATCGAAATGTTTCCCCCAAGACCATCCCGACGAATTTAATAATAAAGTGTTCTATTTTTATCGCGCGCTGTAATTGACATTTCGGGCGCCTCGCTTTAAAAGCGAATAACTCTTGAACCAAATCTGGGCCACTTCTAATTTTTCTTGGACCAGCAAGAAGATAGAATGAGCTTCATTTTGATATATATGAAAGCCGGTTAAAATTAAAAGAAGCCATCGAAATTTTTCACCCAAGACCATCCCGACGAATTTAATAATAAAGTGTTGTATTTTTATCGCGCGCTGCAATTGACATTTTGGGCTCCTCGCTTTAAAAGCGAATAACTCTTGAACAAAATCTGGGCCACTTCTAATTTTTCTTGGGCCAGCAAGAAGATAGAATGAGCTTCATTTTGATATATATGAAAGCCGGTTAAAATTAAAAGAAGCCATCGAAATGTTTCCCCCAAGACCATCCCGACGAATTTAATAATAAAGTGTTCTATTTTTATCGCGCCCTGTAATTGACATTTCGGGCGCCTCGCTTTAAAAGCGAATAACTCTTGAACCAAATCTGGGCCACTTCTAATTTTTCTTCGGCCAGCAAGAACATAGAATGAGCTTCATTTTGATATATAAGAAAGCCGGTTAAAATTAAAAGAAGCCATCGAAATTTTTCACCCAAGACCATCCCGACGAATTTAATAATAAAGTGTTGTATTTTTATCGCGCGCTGCAATTGACATTTTGGGCTCCTCGCTTTAAAAGCGAATAACTCTTGAACCAAATCTGGGCCACTTCTAATTTTTCTTGGGCCAGCAAGAAGATAGAATGAGCTTCATTTTGATATATATGAAAGCCGGTTAAAATTAAAAGAAGCCATCGAAATGTTTCCCCCAAGACCATCCCGACGAATTTAATAATAAAGTGTTCTATTTTTATCGCGCGCTGTAATTGACATTTCGGGCGCCTCGCTTTAAAAGCGAATAACTCTTGAACCAAATCTGGGCCACTTCTAATTTTTCTTCGGCCAGCAAGAACATAGAATGAGCTTCATTTTGATATATAAGAAAGCCGGTTAAAATTAAAAGAAGGCATCGAAATTTTCCCCCCAAAGAGTCATGTCGGCTACAGGTGAATTTGGCTCGCTGTGCAATTGACAGTTTTGGCGTCGCTCTTTTAAAAGCTAATATATCTTGAACCAGATCTGGGCCACTTCTAGTCTTTCTTGGGCCAGCGAGACGATAGAATGAGCTTCATTTTGATATATAGCAAAGGCATTAAAAAGTAAGGGAAGCCATCGAAATTTTCCCCCCAACACCATCCCGATTTTAATAATAAAGTGTTCTATTTTTACGCGCTGTGTAATTGACAGTTTGGGCGCCTCGCTTTAAAAGCGAATAACTCTTGAACCAGATCTGGGCCACTTCTAATTTTTGTTGGGCCAGCAAGAAGATAGAATGACCTTCATTTTGATATATAGGAAAGCCGGTTAAAAATAACAGAAGCTATCGAAATTTTCCCCCCAAGGACTAAGTCGGCAACTACATTTAATAAAGATTTCTATTTCCGGCGCGCTGTAATTGATAGTTTGGGCTTCTCGTTTTGAAAGCGAATAACTCTTAAACCAGATCTGGGCCACTTCTAATTTTTCTTGGGCCAGCAAGAAGATAGAATGAGCTTCAATTTTATATATAGGAAAGCCAGTTAAAATTAAAAGAAGCCATCGAAATCTTTCCCCCAAGACGATCCCGACGAATTTAATAATAAAGTGTTGTATTTTCAACGCGCGCTGTAATTGACATTTTGGGCACCTCGCTTTAAAAGCGAATAACTCTTGAACCAAATCTGGGCCACTTCTAATTTTTCTTGGGCCAGCAAGAAGATAGAATGAGGTTCATTTTGATATATATGAAAGCCGGTTAAAATTAAAATAAGCCATCGAAATTTTTCCCCCAAGACCATCCCGACGATTTTAATAATAAAGTGTTCTATTTTTATCGCGCTGTGTAATTGACAGTTTGGGCGCCTCGCTTTAAAAGCGAATAACTCTTGAACAAGATCTGGGCCACTTCTAATTTTTCTTGGGCCAGCAAGAAGATAGAATGACCTTCATTTTGATATATATGAAAGCCGGTTAAAATTAAAAGAAGCCATCGAAATTTTTCCCCCAAAGAGTCATGTCGGCTACAAGTGAATTTGGCTCGCTGTGCAATTGACAGTTTTGGCGTCGCTCTTTAAAAGCTAATATATTTTGAACCAGATCTGGGCCACTTCTAGTTTTTTTTGGGCCAGCGAGACGATAGAATGAGCTTCATTTTGATGTATAGCGAAGGCATTAAAAAGTAAGGGAAGCCATCGAAATTTTTAACCCAACACCATCCCGATTTTAATAATAAAGTGTTCTATTTTTATCGCGCTGTGTAATTGACAGTTTGGGCGCCTCGCTTTAAAAGCGAATAACTCTTGAACCAGATCTGGGCCACTTCTAATTTTTCTTGGGCCAGCAAGAAGATAGAATGAACTTCATTTTGATATATATGAAAGCCGGTTAAAATTAAAAGAATCCATCGAAATTTTTCCCCCAAGACCATCCCGACGAATTTAATAATAAAGTGTTGTATTTTTATCGCGCGCTGCAATTGACATTTTGGGCTCCTCGCTTTAAAAGCGAATAACTCTTGAACCAAATCTGGGCCACTTCTAATTTTTCTTCGGCCAGCAAGAACATAGAATGAGCTTCATTTTGATATATAAGAAAGCCGGTTAAAATTAAAAGAAGGCATCGAAATTTTCCCCCCAAAGAGTCATGTCGGCTACAGGTGAATTTGGCTCGCTGTGCAATTGACAGTTTTGGCGTCGCTCTTTTAAAAGCTAATATATCTTGAACCAGATCTGGGCCACTTCTAGTCTTTCTTGGGCCAGCGAGACGATAGAATGAGCTTCATTTTGATATATAGCAAAGGCATTAAAAAGTAAGGGAAGCCATCGAAATTTTCCCCCCAACACCATCCCGATTTTAATAATAAAGTGTTCTATTTTTACGCGCTGTGTAATTGACAGTTTGGGCGCCTCGCTTTAAAAGCGAATAACTCTTGAACCAGATCTGGGCCACTTCTAATTTTTGTTGGGCCAGCAAGAAGATAGAATGACCTTCATTTTGATATATAGGAAAGCCGGTTAAAAATAACAGAAGCTATCGAAATTTTCCCCCCAAGGACTAAGTCGGCAACTACATTTAATAAAGATTTCTATTTCCGGCGCGCTGTAATTGATAGTTTGGGCTTCTCGTTTTGAAAGCGAATAACTCTTAAACCAGATCTGGGCCACTTCTAATTTTTCTTGGGCCAGCAAGAAGATAGAATGAGCTTCAATTTTATATATAGGAAAGCCAGTTAAAATTAAAAGAAGCCATCGAAATCTTTCCCCCAAGACGATCCCGACGAATTTAATAATAAAGTGTTGTATTTTCAACGCGCGCTGTAATTGACATTTTGGGCACCTCGCTTTAAAAGCGAATAACTCTTGAACCAAATCTGGGCCACTTCTAATTTTTCTTGGGCCAGCAAGAAGATAGAATGAGGTTCATTTTGATATATATGAAAGCCGGTTAAAATTAAAATAAGCCATCGAAATTTTTCCCCCAAGACCATCCCGACGATTTTAATAATAAAGTGTTCTATTTTTATCGCGCTGTGTAATTGACAGTTTGGGCGCCTCGCTTTAAAAGCGAATAACTCTTGAACAAGATCTGGGCCACTTCTAATTTTTCTTGGGCCAGCAAGAAGATAGAATGACCTTCATTTTGATATATATATGAAAGCCGGTTAAAATTAAAAGAAGCCATCGAAATTTTTCCCCCAAAGAGTCATGTCGGCTACAAGTGAATTTGGCTCGCTGTGCAATTGACAGTTTTGGCGTCGCTCTTTAAAAGCTAATATATTTTGAACCAGATCTGGGCCACTTCTTTTTTTTGGGCCAGCGAGACGATAGAATGAGCTTCATTTTGATGTATAGCGAAGGCATTAAAAAGTAAGGGAAGCCATCGAAATTTTTAACCCAACACCATCCCGATTTTAATAATAAAGTGTTCTATTTTTATCGCGCTGTGTAATTGACAGTTTGGGCGCCTCGCTTTAAAAGCGAATAACTCTTGAACCAGATCTGGGCCACTTCTAATTTTTCTTGGGCCAGCAAGAAGATAGAATGAACTTCATTTTGATATATATGAAAGCCGGTTAAAATTAAAAGAATCCATCGAAATTTTTCCCCCAAGACCATCCCGACGAATTTAATAATAAAGTGTTGTATTTTTATCGCGCGCTGCAATTGACATTTTGGGCTCCTCGCTTTAAAAGCGAATAACTCTTGAACCAAATCTGGGCCACTTCTAATTTATCTTGGGCCAGCAAGAAGATAGAATGAGCTTCATTTTGATATATATGAAAGCCGGTTAAAATTAAAAGAAGCCATCGAAATTTTCCCCCCAAAGAGTCATGTCGGCTACAAGTGAATTTGGCTCGCTGTGCAATTGACAGTTTTGGCGTCGCTCTTTAAAAGCTAATATATTTTGAACCAGATCTGGGCCACTTCTAGTTTTTTTTGGGCCAGCGAGACGATAGAATGAGCTTCATTTTGATGTATAGCGAAGGCATTAAAAAGTAAGGGAAGCCATCGAAATTTTTAACCCAACACCATCCCGATTTTAATAATAAAGTGTTCTATTTTTATCGCGCTGTGTAATTGACAGTTTGGGCGCCTCGCTTTAAAAGCGAATAACTCTTGAACCAGATCTGGGCCACTTCTAATTTTTCTTGGGCCAGCAAGAAGATAGAATGAACTTCATTTTGATATATATGAAAGCCGGTTAAAATTAAAAGAATCCATCGAAATTTTTCCCCCAAGACCATCCCGACGAATTTAATAATAAAGTGTTGTATTTTTATCGCGCGCTGCAATTGACATTTTGGGCTCCTCGCTTTAAAAGCGAATAACTCTTGAACCAGATCTGGGCCACTTCTAATTTTTCTTGGGCCAGCAAGAAGATAGAATGACCTTCATTTTGATATATATGAAAGCCGGTTAAAATTAAAAGAAGCCATCGAAATTTTTCCCCCAAAGAGTCATGTCGGCTACAAGTGAATTTGGCTCGCTGTGCAATTAACAGTTTTGGCGTCGCTCTTTAAAAGCTAATATATTTTGAACCAGATCTGGGCCACTTCTAGTTTTTTTTGGGCCAGCGAGACGATAGAATGAGCTTCATTTTGATGTATAGCGAAGGCATTAAAAAGTAAGGGAAGCCATCGAAATTTTTAACCCAACACCATCCCGATTTTAATAATAAAGTGTTCTATTTTTATCGCGCTGTGTAATTGACAGTTTGGGCGCCTCGCTTTAAAAGCGAATAACTCTTGAACCAGATCTGGGCCACTTCTAATTTTTCTTGGGCCAGCAAGAAGATAGAATGAACTTCATTTTGATATATATGAAAGCCGGTTAAAATTAAAAGAATCCATCGAAATTTTTCCCCCAAGACCATCCCGACGAATTTAATAATAAAGTGTTGTATTTTTATCGCGCGCTGCAATTGACATTTTGGGCTCCTCGCTTTAAAAGCGAATAACTCTTGAACCAGATCTGGGCCACTTCTAATTTTTCTTGGGCCAGCAAGAAGATAGAATGACCTTCATTTTGATATATAGGAAAGCCGGTTAAAAATAACAGAAGCTATCGAAATTTTCCCCCCAAGGACTAAGTCGGCAACTACATTTAATAAAGATTTCTATTTCCGGCGCGCTGTAATTGATAGTTTGGGCTTCTCGTTTTAAAAGCGAATAACTCTTAAACCAGATCTGGGCCACTTCTAATTTTTCTTGGGCCAGCAAGAAGATAGAATGAGCTTCAATTTTATATATAGGAAAGCCAGTTAAAATTAAAAGAAGCCATCGAAATCTTTCCCCCAAGACGATCCCGACGAATTTAATAATAAAGTGTTGTATTTTCAACGCGCGCTGTAATTGACATTTTGGGCACCTCGCTTTAAAAGCGAATAACTCTTGAACCAAATCTGGGCCACTTCTAATTTTTCTTGGGCCAGCAAGAAGATAGAATGAGGTTCATTTTGATATATATGAAAGCCGGTTAAAATTAAAATAAGCCATCGAAATTTTTCCCCCAAGACCATCCCGACGATTTTAATAATAAAGTGTTCTATTTTTATCGCGCTGTGTAATTGACAGTTTGGGCGCCTCGCTTTAAAAGCGAATAACTCTTGAACCAGATCTGGGCCACTTCTAATTTTTCTTGGGCCAGCAAGAAGATAGAATGACCTTCATTTTGATATATAGGAAAGCCGGTTAAAAATAACAGAAGCTATCGAAATTTTCCCCCCAAGGACTAAGTCGGCAACTACATTTAATAAAGATTTCTGTTTCCGGCGTGATGTAATTAACAGTTTGGGCTTCTCGTTTTAAAAGCGAATAACTCTTAAACCAGATCTGGGCCACTTCTAATTTTTCTTGGGCCAGCAAGACGATAGAATGAGCTTCATTTTGATCTATAGGAAAGCTGGTTAAAGTTAACAGAAGCCATCGAAATCTTCCCCCCAAAGACTATGTCGGCAACTACAATTAATAAAGATTTCTGTTTCCGGCGTGATGTAATTAACAGTTTGGGCTTCTTGCTTTTAAAGCGAACAACTCTTGAACCAGATCTGGGCCACTTCTAATTTTTCTTGGGCCAGCAAGAAGATAGATTTAGCTTCAATTTCGTTTATAGGAAAGCCGGTTAAAAATAACCCAAGCCATCGAAATCTTTCCCCCAAAGGCTATGTCGTGAAATATAGTTAATAAAGTGTTCTATTTTTAGCGCGCTGTGTAATTGACAGTTTGGGCGTCTCACTTTAAAAGCGCATAATTCTTGAACCAGATCTGGGCCACTTCTAATTTTTCTTGGGCCAGAAAGACGATAGAATGAGCTTCATTTTGATATATAGGAAAGCCGGTAAAAAGTAACAGAAGCCATCGAAATTTTTCTCCCAAGGGCTATGTCGGCAACTACACTTAATAAAGATTTCTATTTCCGGTGCTCGTAAATTGACAGTTTGGGCGTCTCGCTTTAAATGCGAATAACTCTTGAACCAGATATGGGCCACTTCTAATTTTTCTTGGGCCAGCAAGAGGATAGAAAGAGCTTCATTTTGATATAGAGCAAAGTTAGTTAAAAGTTATAGAAGGCATCGAAATTTTCCACCCAAAACAACCCCGACGAATTTAATAACAAAGTGTTCTATTTCAGCTCCCTGTGTGATCGGCAGTTCGGGCGTCTCTCGCTTTAAAAGCTAATAACTCTTTAATCAGATCTGGGCCACTTCTAATTTTTCTTGGGCCAGCAAGATAGAATGAGCTTCAATTTGATATATAGGAAAGCCGGTTAAAAATAACAGAAGCCATCGAAATTTTCCCCCGAAGACCATCCCCACGATTTTAATAATAAAGTGTTCTACTTTTATCGCGCGCTGTAATTGACATTTTGGGCACCTCGCTTTAAAAGCGAATAACTCTTGAACCAAATCTGGGCCAATTCTAATTTTTCTTGGGCCAGCAAGAAGATAGAATGAGCTTCATTTTGATATATATGAAAGCCGGTTTAAAATTAAAAGAAGCCATCGAAATTGTCCCCCCAAAGAGTCATGTCGGCTACAAGTGAATTTGGCTCGCTGTGCAATTAACAGTTTTGGCGTCGCTCTTTAAAAGCTAATATATTTTGAACCAGATCTGGGCCACTTCTAGTTTTTTTTGGGCCAGCGAGACGATAGAATGAGCTTCATTTTGATGTATAGCGAAGGCATTAAAAAGTAAGGGAAGCCATCGAAATTTTTAACCCAACACCATCCCGATTTTAATAATAAAGTGTTCTATTTTTATCGCGCTGTGTAATTGACAGTTTGGGCGCCTCGCTTTAAAAGCGAATAACTCTTGAACCAGATCTGGGCCACTTCTAATTTTTCTTGGGCCAGCAAGAAGATAGAATGAACTTCATTTTGATATATATGAAAGCCGGTTAAAATTAAAAGAATCCATCGAAATTTTTCCCCCAACACCATCCCGACGAATTTAATAATAAAGTGTTGTATTTTTATCGCGCGCTGCAATTGACATTTTGGGCTCCTCGCTTTAAAAGCGAATAACTCTTGAACCAGATCTGGGCCACTTCTAATTTTTCTTGGGCCAGCAAGAAGATAGAATGACCTTCATTTTGATATATAGGAAAGCCGGTTAAAAAATAACAGAAGCTATCGAAATTTTCCCCCCAAGGACTAAGTCGGCAACTACATTTAATAAAGATTTCTATTTCCGGCGCGCTGTAATTGATAGTTTGGGCTTCTCGTTTTAAAAGCGAATAACTCTTAAACCAGATCTGGGCCACTTCTAATTTTTCTTGGGCCAGCAAGAAGATAGAATGAGCTTCAATTTTATATATAGGAAAGCCAGTTAAAATTAAAAGAAGCCATCGAAATCTTTCCCCCAAGACGATCCCGACGAATTTAATAATAAAGTGTTGTATTTTCAACGCGCGCTGTAATTGACATTTTGGGCACCTCGCTTTAAAAGCGAATAACTCTTGAACCAAATCTGGGCCACTTCTAATTTTTCTTGGGCCAGCAAGAAGATAGAATGAGGTTCATTTTGATATATATGAAAGCCGGTTAAAATTAAAATAAGCCATCGAAATTTTTCCCCCCAAGACCATCCCGACGATTTTAATAATAAAGTGTTCTATTTTTATCGCGCTGTGTAATTGACAGTTTGGGCGCCTCGCTTTAAAAGCGAATAACTCTTGAACCAGATCTGGGCCACTTCTAATTTTTCTTGGGCCAGCAAGAAGATAGAATGACCTTCATTTTGATATATAGGAAAGCCGGTTAAAAATAACAGAAGCTATCGAAATTTTCCCCCCAAGGACTAAGTCGGCAACTACATTTAATAAAGATTTCTGTTTCCGGCGTGATGTAATTAACAGTTTGGGCTTCTCGTTTTAAAAGCGAATAACTCTTAAACCAGATCTGGGCCACTTCTAATTTTTCTTGGGCCAGCAAGACGATAGAATGAGCTTCATTTTGATCTATAGGAAAGCTGGTTAAAGTTAACAGAAGCCATCGAAATCTTCCCCCCAAAGACTATGTCGGCAACTACAATTAATAAAGATTTCTGTTTCCGGCGTGATGTAATTAACAGTTTGGGCTTCTTGCTTTTAAAGCGAACAACTCTTGAACCAGATCTGGGCCACTTCTAATTTTTCTTGGGCCAGCAAGAAGATAGATTTAGCTTCAATTTCGTTTATAGGAAAGCCGGTTAAAAATAACCCAAGCCATCGAAATCTTTCCCCCAAAGGCTATGTCGTGAAATATAGTTAATAAAGTGTTCTATTTTTAGCGCGCTGTGTAATTGACAGTTTGGGCGTCTCACTTTAAAAGCGCATAATTCTTGAACCAGATCTGGGCCACTTCTAATTTTTCTTGGGCCAGAAAGACGATAGAATGAGCTTCATTTTGATATATAGGAAAGCCGGTAAAAAGTAACAGAAGCCATCGAAATTTTTCTCCCAAGGGCTATGTCGGCAACTACACTTAATAAAGATTTCTATTTCCGGTGCTCGTAAATTGACAGTTTGGGCGTCTCGCTTTAAATGCGAATAACTCTTGAACCAGATATGGGCCACTTCTAATTTTTCTTGGGCCAGCAAGAGGATAGAAAGAGCTTCATTTTGATATAGAGCAAAGTTAGTTAAAAGTTATAGAAGGCATCGAAATTTTCCACCCAAAACAACCCCGACGAATTTAATAACAAAGTGTTCTATTTCAGCTCCCTGTGTGATCGGCAGTTCGGGCGTCTCGCTTTAAAAGCTAATAACTCTTTAATCAGATCTGGGCCACTTCTAATTTTTCTTGGGCCAGCAAGATAGAATGAGCTTCAATTTGATATATAGGAAAGCCGGTTAAAAATAACAGAAGCCATCGAAATTTTCCCCCGAAGACCATCCCCACGATTTTAATAATAAAGTGTTCTACTTTTATCGCGCGCTGTAATTGACATTTTGGGCACCTCGCTTTAAAAGCGAATAACTCTTGAACCAAATCTGGGCCAATTCTAATTTTTCTTGGGCCAGCAAGAAGATAGAATGAGCTTCATTTTGATATATATGAAAGCCGGTTAAAATTAAAAGAAGCCATCGAAATTTTCCCCCCAAAGAGTCATGTCGGCTACAAGTGAATTTGGCTCGCTGTGCAATTAACAGTTTTGGCGTCGCTCTTTAAAAGCTAATATATCTTGAATCAGATCTGGACCACTTCTAATTTTTCTTGGGCCAGCAAGAAGATAGATTTAGCTTCAATTTCGTTTATAGGAAAGCCGGTTAAAAATAACCCAAGCCATCGAAATCTTTCCCCCAAAGGCTATGTCGTGAAATATAGTTAATAAAGTGTTCTATTTTTAGCGCGCTGTGTAATTGACAGTTTGGGCGTCTCACTTTAAAAGCGCATAATTCTTGAACCAGATCTGGGCCACTTCTAATTTTTCTTGGGCCAGAAAGACGATAGAATGAGCTTCATTTTGATATATAGGAAAGCCGGTAAAAAGTAACAGAAGCCATCGAAATTTTTCTCCCAAGGGCTATGTCGGCAACTACACTTAATAAAGATTTCTATTTCCGGTGCTCGTAAATTGACAGTTTGGGCGTCTCGCTTTAAATGCGAATAACTCTTGAACCAGATATGGGCCACTTCTAATTTTTCTTGGGCCAGCAAGAGGATAGAAAGAGCTTCATTTTGATATAGAGCAAAGTTAGTTAAAAGTTATAGAAGGCATCGAAATTTTCCACCCAAAACAACCCCGACGAATTTAATAACAAAGTGTTCTATTTCAGCTCCCTGTGTGATCGGCAGTTCGGGCGTCTCGCTTTAAAAGCTAATAACTCTTTAATCAGATCTGGGCCACTTCTAATTTTTCTTGGGCCAGCAAGATAGAATGAGCTTCAATTTGATATATAGGAAAGCCGGTTAAAAATAACAGAAGCCATCGAAATTTTCCCCCGAAGACCATCCCCACGATTTTAATAATAAAGTGTTCTACTTTTATCGCGCGCTGTAATTGACATTTTGGGCACCTCGCTTTAAAAGCGAATAACTCTTGAACCAAATCTGGGCCAATTCTAATTTTTCTTGGGCCAGCAAGAAGATAGAATGAGCTTCATTTTGATATATATGAAAGCCGGTTAAAATTAAAAGAAGCCATCGAAATTTTCCCCCCAAAGAGTCATGTCGGCTACAAGTGAATTTGGCTCGCTGTGCAATTAACAGTTTTGGCGTCGCTCTTTAAAAGCTAATATATTTTGAACCAGATCTGGGCCACTTCTAGTTTTTTTTGGCCCAGCGAGACGATAGAATGAGCTTCATTTTGATGTATAGCGAAGGCATTAAAAAGTAAGGGAAGCCATCGAAATTTTTAACCCAACACCATCCCGATTTTAATAATAAAGTGTTCTATTTTTATCGCGCTGTGTAATTGACAGTTTGGGCGCCTCGCTTTAAAAGCGAATAACTCTTGAACCAGATCTGGGCCACTTCTAATTTTTCTTGGGCCAGCAAGAAGATAGAATGAACTTCATTTTGATATATATGAAAGCCGGTTAAAATTAAAAGAATCCATCGAAATTTTTTCCCCCAAGACCATCCCGACGAATTTAATAATAAAGTGTTGTATTTTTATCGCGCGCTGCAATTGACATTTTGGGCTCCTCGCTTTAAAAGCGAATAACTCTTGAACCAGATCTGGGCCACTTCTAATTTTTCTTGGGCCAGCAAGAAGATAGAATGACCTTCATTTTGATATATAGGAAAGCCGGTTAAAAATAACAGAAGCTATCGAAATTTTCCCCCCAAGGACTAAGTCGGCAACTACATTTAATAAAGATTTCTATTTCCGGCGCGCTGTAATTGATAGTTTGGGCTTCTCGTTTTAAAAGCGAATAACTCTTAAACCAGATCTGGGCCACTTCTAATTTTTCTTGGGCCAGCAAGAAGATAGAATGAGCTTCAATTTTATATATAGGAAAGCCAGTTAAAATTAAAAGAAGCCATCGAAATCTTTCCCCCAAGACGATCCCGACGAATTTAATAATAAAGTGTTGTATTTTCAACGCGCGCTGTAATTGACATTTTGGGCACCTCGCTTTAAAAGCGAATAACTCTTGAACCAAATCTGGGCCACTTCTAATTTTTCTTGGGCCAGCAAGAAGATAGAATGAGGTTCATTTTGATATATATGAAAGCCGGTTAAAATTAAAATAAGCCATCGAAATTTTTCCCCCAAGACCATCCCGACGATTTTAATAATAAAGTGTTCTATTTTTATCGCGCTGTGTAATTGACAGTTTGGGCGCCTCGCTTTAAAAGCGAATAACTCTTGAACCAGATCTGGGCCACTTCTAATTTTTCTTGGGCCAGCAAGAAGATAGAATGACCTTCATTTTGATATATAGGAAAGCCGGTTAAAAATAACAGAAGCTATCGAAATTTTCCCCCCAAGGACTAAGTCGGCAACTACATTTAATAAAGATTTCTGTTTCCGGCGTGATGTAATTAACAGTTTGGGCTTCTCGTTTTAAAAGCGAATAACTCTTAAACCAGATCTGGGCCACTTCTAATTTTTCTTGGGCCAGCAAGACGATAGAATGAGCTTCATTTTGATCTATAGGAAAGCTGGTTAAAGTTAACAGAAGCCATCGAAATCTTCCCCCCAAAGACTATGTCGGCAACTACAATTAATAAAGATTTCTGTTTCCGGCGTGATGTAATTAACAGTTTGGGCTTCTTGCTTTTAAAGCGAACAACTCTTGAACCAGATCTGGGCCACTTCTAATTTTTCTTGGGCCAGCAAGAAGATAGATTTAGCTTCAATTTCGTTTATAGGAAAGCCGGTTAAAAATAACCCAAGCCATCGAAATCTTTCCCCCAAAGGCTATGTCGTGAAATATAGTTAATAAAGTGTTCTATTTTTAGCGCGCTGTGTAATTGACAGTTTGGGCGTCTCACTTTAAAAGCGCATAATTCTTGAACCAGATCTGGGCCACTTCTAATTTTTCTTGGGCCAGAAAGACGATAGAATGAGCTTCATTTTGATATATAGGAAAGCCGGTAAAAAGTAACAGAAGCCATCGAAATTTTTCTCCCAAGGGCTATGTCGGCAACTACACTTAATAAAGATTTCTATTTCCGGTGCTCGTAAATTGACAGTTTGGGCGTCTCTCGCTTTAAATGCGAATAACTCTTGAACCAGATATGGGCCACTTCTAATTTTTCTTGGGCCAGCAAGAGGATAGAAAGAGCTTCATTTTGATATAGAGCAAAGTTAGTTAAAAGTTATAGAAGGCATCGAAATTTTCCACCCAAAACAACCCCGACGAATTTAATAACAAAGTGTTCTATTTCAGCTCCCTGTGTGATCGGCAGTTCGGGCGTCTCGCTTTAAAAGCTAATAACTCTTTAATCAGATCTGGGCCACTTCTAATTTTTCTTGGGCCAGCAAGATAGAATGAGCTTCAATTTGATATATAGGAAAGCCGGTTAAAAATAACAGAAGCCATCGAAATTTTCCCCCGAAGACCATCCCCACGATTTTAATAATAAAGTGTTCTACTTTTATCGCGCGCTGTAATTGACATTTTTGGGCACCTCGCTTTAAAAGCGAATAACTCTTGAACCAAATCTGGGCCAATTCTAATTTTTCTTGGGCCAGCAAGAAGATAGAATGAGCTTCATTTTGATATATATGAAAGCCGGTTAAAATTAAAAGAAGCCATCGAAATTTTCCCCCCAAAGAGTCATGTCGGCTACAAGTGAATTTGGCTCGCTGTGCAATTAACAGTTTTGGCGTCGCTCTTTAAAAGCTAATATATTTTGAACCAGATCTGGGCCACTTCTAGTTTTTTTTGGGCCAGCGAGACGATAGAATGAGCTTCATTTTGATGTATAGCGAAGGCATTAAAAAGTAAGGGAAGCCATCGAAATTTTTAACCCAACACCATCCCGATTTTAATAATAAAGTGTTCTATTTTTATCGCGCTGTGTAATTGACAGTTTGGGCGCCTCGCTTTAAAAGCGAATAACTCTTGAACCAGATCTGGGCCACTTCTAATTTTTCTTGGGCCAGCAAGAAGATAGAATGAACTTCATTTTGATATATATGAAAGCCGGTTAAAATTAAAAGAATCCATCGAAATTTTTCCCCCAAGACCATCCCGACGAATTTAATAATAAAGTGTTGTATTTTTATCGCGCGCTGCAATTGACATTTTGGGCTCCTCGCTTTAAAAGCGAATAACTCTTGAACCAGATCTGGGCCACTTCTAATTTTTCTTGGGCCAGCAAGAAGATAGAATGACCTTCATTTTGATATATAGGAAAGCCGGTTAAAAATAACAGAAGCTATCGAAATTTTCCCCCAAGGACTAAGTCGGCAACTACATTTAATAAAGATTTCTATTTCCGGCGCGCTGTAATTGATAGTTTGGGCTTCTCGTTTTAAAAGCGAATAACTCTTAAACCAGATCTGGGCCACTTCTAATTTTTCTTGGGCCAGCAAGAAGATAGAATGAGCTTCAATTTTATATATAGGAAAGCCAGTTAAAATTAAAAGAAGCCATCGAAATCTTTCCCCCAAGACGATCCCGACGAATTTAATAATAAAGTGTTGTATTTTCAACGCGCGCTGTAATTGACATTTTGGGCACCTCGCTTTAAAAGCGAATAACTCTTGAACCAAATCTGGGCCACTTCTAATTTTTCTTGGGCCAGCAAGAAGATAGAATGAGGTTCATTTTGATATATATGAAAGCCGGTTAAAATTAAAATAAGCCATCGAAATTTTTCCCCCAAGACCATCCCGACGATTTTAATAATAAAGTGTTCTATTTTTATCGCGCTGTGTAATTGACAGTTTGGGCGCCTCGCTTTAAAAGCGAATAACTCTTGAACCAGATCTGGGCCACTTCTAATTTTTCTTGGGCCAGCAAGAAGATAGAATGACCTTCATTTTGATATATAGGAAAGCCGGTTAAAAATAACAGAAGCTATCGAAATTTTCCCCCCAAGGACTAAGTCGGCAACTACATTTAATAAAGATTTCTGTTTCCGGCGTGATGTAATTAACAGTTTGGGCTTCTCGTTTTAAAAGCGAATAACTCTTAAACCAGATCTGGGCCACTTCTAATTTTTCTTGGGCCAGCAAGACGATAGAATGAGCTTCATTTTGATCTATAGGAAAGCTGGTTAAAGTTAACAGAAGCCATCGAAATCTTCCCCCCAAAGACTATGTCGGCAACTACAATTAATAAAGATTTCTGTTTCCGGCGTGATGTAATTAACAGTTTGGGCTTCTTGCTTTTAAAGCGAACAACTCTTGAACCAGATCTGGGCCACTTCTAATTTTTCTTGGGCCAGCAAGAAGATAGATTTAGCTTCAATTTCGTTTATAGGAAAGCCGGTTAAAAATAACCCAAGCCATCGAAATCTTTCCCCCAAAGGCTATGTCGTGAAATATAGTTAATAAAGTGTTCTATTTTTAGCGCGCTGTGTAATTGACAGTTTGGGCGTCTCACTTTAAAAGCGCATAATTCTTGAACCAGATCTGGGCCACTTCTAATTTTTCTTGGGCCAGAAAGACGATAGAATGAGCTTCATTTTGATATATAGGAAAGCCGGTAAAAAGTAACAGAAGCCATCGAAATTTTTCTCCCAAGGGCTATGTCGGCAACTACACTTAATAAAGATTTCTATTTCCGGTGCTCGTAAATTGACAGTTTGGGCGTCTCGCTTTAAATGCGAATAACTCTTGAACCAGATATGGGCCACTTCTAATTTTTCTTGGGCCAGCAAGAGGATAGAAAGAGCTTCATTTTGATATAGAGCAAAGTTAGTTAAAAGTTATAGAAGGCATCGAAATTTTCCACCCAAAACAACCCCGACGAATTTAATAACAAAGTGTTCTATTTCAGCTCCCTGTGTGATCGGCAGTTCGGGCGTCTCGCTTTAAAAGCTAATAACTCTTTAATCAGATCTGGGCCACTTCTAATTTTTCTTGGGCCAGCAAGATAGAATGAGCTTCAATTTGATATATAGGAAAGCCGGTTAAAAATAACAGAAGCCATCGAAATTTTCCCCCGAAGACCATCCCCACGATTTTAATAATAAAGTGTTCTACTTTTATCGCGCGCTGTAATTGACATTTTGGGCACCTCGCTTTAAAAGCGAATAACTCTTGAACCAAATCTGGGCCAATTCTAATTTTTCTTGGGCCAGCAAGAAGATAGAATGAGCTTCATTTTGATATATATGAAAGCCGGTTAAAATTAAAAGAAGCCATCGAAATTTTCCCCCCAAAGAGTCATGTCGGCTACAAGTGAATTTGGCTCGCTGTGCAATTAACAGTTTTGGCGTCGCTCTTTAAAAGCTAATATATCTTGAATCAGATCTGGACCACTTCTAATTTTTCTTGGGCCAGCAAGAAGATAGATTTAGCTTCAATTTCGTTTATAGGAAAGCCGGTTAAAAATAACCCAAGCCATCGAAATCTTTCCCCCAAAGGCTATGTCGTGAAATATAGTTAATAAAGTGTTCTATTTTTAGCGCGCTGTGTAATTGACAGTTTGGGCGTCTCACTTTAAAAGCGCATAATTCTTGAACCAGATCTGGGCCACTTCTAATTTTTCTTGGGCCAGAAAGACGATAGAATGAGCTTCATTTTGATATATAGGAAAGCCGGTAAAAAGTAACAGAAGCCATCGAAATTTTTCTCCCAAGGGCTATGTCGGCAACTACACTTAATAAAGATTTCTATTTCCGGTGCTCGTAAATTGACAGTTTGGGCGTCTCGCTTTAAATGCGAATAACTCTTGAACCAGATATGGGCCACTTCTAATTTTTCTTGGGCCAGCAAGAGGATAGAAAGAGCTTCATTTTGATATAGAGCAAAGTTAGTTAAAAGTTATAGAAGGCATCGAAATTTTCCACCCAAAACAACCCCGACGAATTTAATAACAAAGTGTTCTATTTCAGCTCCCTGTGTGATCGGCAGTTCGGGCGTCTCGCTTTAAAAGCTAATAACTCTTTAATCAGATCTGGGCCACTTCTAATTTTTCTTTGGGCCAGCAAGATAGAATGAGCTTCAATTTGATATATAGGAAAGCCGGTTAAAAATAACAGAAGCCATCGAAATTTTCCCCGAAGACCATCCCCACGATTTTAATAATAAAGTGTTCTACTTTTATCGCGCGCTGTAATTGACATTTTGGGCACCTCGCTTTAAAAGCGAATAACTCTTGAACCAAATCTGGGCCAATTCTAATTTTTCTTGGGCCAGCAAGAAGATAGAATGAGCTTCATTTTGATATATATGAAAGCCGGTTAAAATTAAAAGAAGCCATCGAAATTTTCCCCCCAAAGAGTCATGTCGGCTACAAGTGAATTTGGCTCGCTGTGCAATTAACAGTTTTGGCGTCGCTCTTTAAAAGCTAATATATTTTGAACCAGATCTGGGCCACTTCTAGTTTTTTTTGGGCCAGCGAGACGATAGAATGAGCTTCATTTTGATGTATAGCGAAGGCATTAAAAAGTAAGGGAAGCCATCGAAATTTTTAACCCAACACCATCCCGATTTTAATAATAAAGTGTTCTATTTTTATCGCGCTGTGTAATTGACAGTTTGGGCGCCTCGCTTTAAAAGCGAATAACTCTTGAACCAGATCTGGGCCACTTCTAATTTTTCTTGGGCCAGCAAGAAGATAGAATGAACTTCATTTTGATATATATGAAAGCCGGTTAAAATTAAAAGAATCCATCGAAATTTTTCCCCCAAGACCATCCCGACGAATTTAATAATAAAGTGTTGTATTTTTATCGCGCGCTGCAATTGACATTTTGGGCTCCTCGCTTTAAAAGCGAATAACTCTTGAACCAGATCTGGGCCACTTCTAATTTTTCTTGGGCCAGCAAGAAGATAGAATGACCTTCATTTTGATATATAGGAAAGCCGGTTAAAAATAACAGAAGCTATCGAAATTTTCCCCCCAAGGACTAAGTCGGCAACTACATTTAATAAAGATTTCTATTTCCGGCGCGCTGTGTAATTGATAGTTTGGGCTTCTCGTTTTAAAAGCGAATAACTCTTAAACCAGATCTGGGCCACTTCTAATTTTTCTTGGGCCAGCAAGAAGATAGAATGAGCTTCAATTTTATATATAGGAAAGCCAGTTAAAATTAAAAGAAGCCATCGAAATCTTTCCCCCAAGACGATCCCGACGAATTTAATAATAAAGTGTTGTATTTTCAACGCGCGCTGTAATTGACATTTTGGGCACCTCGCTTTAAAAGCGAATAACTCTTGAACCAAATCTGGGCCACTTCTAATTTTTCTTGGGCCAGCAAGAAGATAGAATGAGGTTCATTTTGATATATATGAAAGCCGGTTAAAATTAAAATAAGCCATCGAAATTTTTCCCCCAAGACCATCCCGACGATTTTAATAATAAAGTGTTCTATTTTTATCGCGCTGTGTAATTGACAGTTTGGGCGCCTCGCTTTAAAAGCGAATAACTCTTGAACCAGATCTGGGCCACTTCTAATTTTTCTTGGGCCAGCAAGAAGATAGAATGACCTTCATTTTGATATATAGGAAAGCCGGTTAAAAATAACAGAAGCTATCGAAATTTTCCCCCCAAGGACTAAGTCGGCAACTACATTTAATAAAGATTTCTGTTTCCGGCGTGATGTAATTAACAGTTTGGGCTTCTCGTTTTAAAAGCGAATAACTCTTAAACCAGATCTGGGCCACTTCTAATTTTTCTTGGGCCAGCAAGACGATAGAATGAGCTTCATTTTGATCTATAGGAAAGCTGGTTAAAGTTAACAGAAGCCATCGAAATCTTCCCCCCAAAGACTATGTCGGCAACTACAATTAATAAAGATTTCTGTTTCCGGCGTGATGTAATTAACAGTTTGGGCTTCTTGCTTTTAAAGCGAACAACTCTTGAACCAGATCTGGGCCACTTCTAATTTTTCTTGGGCCAGCAAGAAGATAGATTTAGCTTCAATTTCGTTTATAGGAAAGCCGGTTAAAAATAACCCAAGCCATCGAAATCTTTCCCCCAAAGGCTATGTCGTGAAATATAGTTAATAAAGTGTTCTATTTTTAGCGCGCTGTGTAATTGACAGTTTGGGCGTCTCACTTTAAAAGCGCATAATTCTTGAACCAGATCTGGGCCACTTCTAATTTTTCTTGGGCCAGAAAGACGATAGAATGAGCTTCATTTTGATATATAGGAAAGCCGGTAAAAAGTAACAGAAGCCATCGAAATTTTTCTCCCAAGGGCTATGTCGGCAACTACACTTAATAAAGATTTCTATTTCCGGTGCTCGTAAATTGACAGTTTGGGCGTCTCGCTTTAAATGCGAATAACTCTTGAACCAGATATGGGCCACTTCTAATTTTTCTTGGGCCAGCAAGAGGATAGAAAGAGCTTCATTTTGATATAGAGCAAAGTTAGTTAAAAGTTATAGAAGGCATCGAAATTTTCCACCCAAAACAACCCCGACGAATTTAATAACAAAGTGTTCTATTTCAGCTCCCTGTGTGATCGGCAGTTCGGGCGTCTCGCTTTAAAAGCTAATAACTCTTTAATCAGATCTGGGCCACTTCTAATTTTTCTTGGGCCAGCAAGATAGAATGAGCTTCAATTTGATATATAGGAAAGCCGGTTAAAAATAACAGAAGCCATCGAAATTTTCCCCCGAAGACCATCCCCACGATTTTAATAATAAAGTGTTCTACTTTTATCGCGCGCTGTAATTGACATTTTGGGCACCTCGCTTTAAAAGCGAATAACTCTTGAACCAAATCTGGGCCAATTCTAATTTTTCTTGGGCCAGCAAGAAGATAGAATGAGCTTCATTTTGATATATATGAAAGCCGGTTAAAATTAAAAGAAGCCATCGAAATTTTCCCCCAAAGAGTCATGTCGGCTACAAGTGAATTTGGCTCGCTGTGCAATTAACAGTTTTGGCGTCGCTCTTTAAAAGCTAATATATTTTGAACCAGATCTGGGCCACTTCTAGTTTTTTTTGGGCCAGCGAGACGATAGAATGAGCTTCATTTTGATGTATAGCGAAGGCATTAAAAAGTAAGGGAAGCCATCGAAATTTTTAACCCAACACCATCCCGATTTTAATAATAAAGTGTTCTATTTTTATCGCGCTGTGTAATTGACAGTTTGGGCGCCTCGCTTTAAAAGCGAATAACTCTTGAACCAGATCTGGGCCACTTCTAATTTTTCTTGGGCCAGCAAGAAGATAGAATGAACTTCATTTTGATATATATGAAAGCCGGTTAAAATTAAAAGAATCCATCGAAATTTTTCCCCCAAGACCATCCCGACGAATTTAATAATAAAGTGTTGTATTTTTATCGCGCGCTGCAATTGACATTTTGGGCTCCTCGCTTTAAAAGCGAATAACTCTTGAACCAGATCTGGGCCACTTCTAATTTTTCTTGGGCCAGCAAGAAGATAGAATGACCTTCATTTTGATATATAGGAAAGCCGGTTAAAAATAACAGAAGCTATCGAAATTTTCCCCCCAAGGACTAAGTCGGCAACTACATTTAATAAAGATTTCTATTTCCGGCGCGCTGTAATTGATAGTTTGGGCTTCTCGTTTTAAAAGCGAATAACTCTTAAACCAGATCTGGGCCACTTCTAATTTTTCTTGGGCCAGCAAGAAGATAGAATGAGCTTCAATTTTATATATAGGAAAGCCAGTTAAAATTAAAAGAAGCCATCGAAATCTTTCCCCCAAGACGATCCCGACGAATTTAATAATAAAGTGTTGTATTTTCAACGCGCGCTGTAATTGACATTTTGGGCACCTCGCTTTAAAAGCGAATAACTCTTGAACCAAATCTGGGCCACTTCTAATTTTTCTTGGGCCAGCAAGAAGATAGAATGAGGTTCATTTTGATATATATGAAAGCCGGTTAAAATTAAAATAAGCCATCGAAATTTTTCCCCCAAGACCATCCCGACGATTTTAATAATAAAGTGTTCTATTTTTATCGCGCTGTGTAATTGACAGTTTGGGCGCCTCGCTTTAAAAGCGAATAACTCTTGAACCAGATCTGGGCCACTTCTAATTTTTCTTGGGCCAGCAAGAAGATAGAATGACCTTCATTTTGATATATAGGAAAGCCGGTTAAAAATAACAGAAGCTATCGAAATTTTCCCCCCAAGGACTAAGTCGGCAACTACATTTAATAAAGATTTCTGTTTCCGGCGTGATGTAATTAACAGTTTGGGCTTCTCGTTTTAAAAGCGAATAACTCTTAAACCAGATCTGGGCCACTTCTAATTTTTCTTGGGCCAGCAAGACGATAGAATGAGCTTCATTTTGATCTATAGGAAAGCTGGTTAAAGTTAACAGAAGCCATCGAAATCTTCCCCCCAAAGACTATGTCGGCAACTACAATTAATAAAGATTTCTGTTTCCGGCGTGATGTAATTAACAGTTTGGGCTTCTTGCTTTTAAAGCGAACAACTCTTGAACCAGATCTGGGCCACTTCTAATTTTTCTTGGGCCAGCAAGAAGATAGATTTAGCTTCAATTTCGTTTATAGGAAAGCCGGTTAAAAATAACCCAAGCCATCGAAATCTTTCCCCCAAAGGCTATGTCGTGAAATATAGTTAATAAAGTGTTCTATTTTTAGCGCGCTGTGTAATTGACAGTTTGGGCGTCTCACTTTAAAAGCGCATAATTCTTGAACCAGATCTGGGCCACTTCTAATTTTTCTTGGGCCAGAAAGACGATAGAATGAGCTTCATTTTGATATATAGGAAAGCCGGTAAAAAGTAACAGAAGCCATCGAAATTTTTCTCCCAAGGGCTATGTCGGCAACTACACTTAATAAAGATTTCTATTTCCGGTGCTCGTAAATTGACAGTTTGGGCGTCTCGCTTTAAATGCGAATAACTCTTGAACCAGATATGGGCCACTTCTAATTTTTCTTGGGCCAGCAAGAGGATAGAAAGAGCTTCATTTTGATATAGAGCAAAGTTAGTTAAAAGTTATAGAAGGCATCGAAATTTTCCACCCAAAACAACCCCGACGAATTTAATAACAAAGTGTTCTATTTCAGCTCCCTGTGTGATCGGCAGTTCGGGCGTCTCGCTTTAAAAGCTAATAACTCTTTAATCAGATCTGGGCCACTTCTAATTTTTCTTGGGCCAGCAAGATAGAATGAGCTTCAATTTGATATATAGGAAAGCCGGTTAAAAATAACAGAAGCCATCGAAATTTTCCCCCGAAGACCATCCCCACGATTTTAATAATAAAGTGTTCTACTTTTATCGCGCGCTGTAATTGACATTTTGGGCACCTCGCTTTAAAAGCGAATAACTCTTGAACCAAATCTGGGCCAATTCTAATTTTTCTTGGGCCAGCAAGAAGATAGAATGAGCTTCATTTTGATATATGAAAGCCGGTTAAAATTAAAAGAAGCCATCGAAATTTTCCCCCCAAAGAGTCATGTCGGCTACAAGTGAATTTGGCTCGCTGTGCAATTAACAGTTTTGGCGTCGCTCTTTAAAAGCTAATATATCTTGAATCAGATCTGGACCACTTCTAATTTTTCTTGGGCCAGCAAGAAGATAGATTTAGCTTCAATTTCGTTTATAGGAAAGCCGGTTAAAAATAACCCAAGCCATCGAAATCTTTCCCCCAAAGGCTATGTCGTGAAATATAGTTAATAAAGTGTTCTATTTTTAGCGCGCTGTGTAATTGACAGTTTGGGCGTCTCACTTTAAAAGCGCATAATTCTTGAACCAGATCTGGGCCACTTCTAATTTTTCTTGGGCCAGAAAGACGATAGAATGAGCTTCATTTTGATATATAGGAAAGCCGGTAAAAAGTAACAGAAGCCATCGAAATTTTTCTCCCAAGGGCTATGTCGGCAACTACACTTAATAAAGATTTCTATTTCCGGTGCTCGTAAATTGACAGTTTGGGCGTCTCGCTTTAAAATGCGAATAACTCTTGAACCAGATATGGGCCACTTCTAATTTTTCTTGGGCCAGCAAGAGGATAGAAAGAGCTTCATTTTGATATAGAGCAAAGTTAGTTAAAAGTTATAGAAGGCATCGAAATTTTCCACCCAAAACAACCCCGACGAATTTAATAACAAAGTGTTCTATTTCAGCTCCCTGTGTGATCGGCAGTTCGGGCGTCTCGCTTTAAAAGCTAATAACTCTTTAATCAGATCTGGGCCACTTCTAATTTTTCTTGGGCCAGCAAGATAGAATGAGCTTCAATTTGATATATAGGAAAGCCGGTTAAAAATAACAGAAGCCATCGAAATTTTCCCCCGAAGACCATCCCCACGATTTTAATAATAAAGTGTTCTACTTTTATCGCGCGCTGTAATTGACATTTTGGGCACCTCGCTTTAAAAGCGAATAACTCTTGAACCAAATCTGGGCCAATTCTAATTTTTCTTGGGCCAGCAAGAAGATAGAATGAGCTTCATTTTGATATATATGAAAGCCGGTTAAAATTAAAAGAAGCCATCGAAATTTTCCCCCCAAAGAGTCATGTCGGCTACAAGTGAATTTGGCTCGCTGTGCAATTAACAGTTTTGGCGTCGCTCTTTAAAAGCTAATATATCTTGAATCAGATCTGGGCCACTTCTAATTTTTTTGGGCCAGCAAGAAGATAGAATGAGCTTCATTTTTATATATATGAAAGCCGGTTAAAACTAAAAGTAGCCATCGAAATTTCCCCCCAAAAGAGTCATGTCGGCTACAAGTGAATTTGGCTCGCTGTGCAATTAACAGTTTTGGCGTCGCTCTTTAAAAGCTAATATATCTTGAACCAGATCTGGGCCACTTCTAGTTTTTTTTGTGCCAGCGAGACGATAGAATGAGCTTCATTTTGATGTATAGCAAAGGCATTAAAAAGTAAGGGAAGCCATCGAAATTTTTCCCCCAACACCATCCGGATTTTAATAATGAAGTGTTCTATTTTTACGCGCTGTGTAGTTGACAGTTTGGGCGCCTCGCTTTAAAAGCGAATAACTCTTGAACCAGATCTAGGCCACTTCTAATTTTTCTTGGGCCAGCAAGAAGATAGAATGAGCTTCATTTTGATATATATGAAAGCCGGTTAAAATTAAAAGAAGCCATCGAAATTTCCCCCCAAAAGAGTCATGTCGGCTACAAGTGAATTTGATTCGCTGTGCAATTGACAGTTTTGGCGTCGCTCTTTTAAAAGCAAATATATCTTGAACCAGATCTGGGCCACTTCTAGTCTTTCTTGGGCCAGCGAGACGATAGAATGAGCTTCATTTTGATGTATAGCAAAGGCATTAAAAAGTAAGGGAAGCCATCGAAATTTTCCCCCCAACACCATCCCGATTTTAATAATAAAGTGTTCTATTTTTACGCGCTGTGTAATTGACAGTTTGGGCGCCTCGCTTTAAAAGCGAATAACTCTTGAACCAGATCTGGGCCACTTCTAATTTTTGTTGGGCCAGCAAGAAGATAGAATGACCTTCATTTTGATATATAGAAAAGCCGGTTAAAAATAAGAGAAGCTATCGAAATTTTCCCCCCAAGGACTAAGTCGGCAACTACATTTAATAAAGATTTCTATTTCCCGCGCGCTGTAATTGATAGTTTGGGCTTCTCGTTTTAAAAGCGAATAACTCTTAAACGAGATCTGGGCCACTTCTAATTTTTCTTGGGCCAGCAAGAAGATAGAATGAGCTTCAATTTTATATATAGGAAAGCCAG
Organism: Paragorgia papillata; assembly: GCA_035771165.1. Taxonomy (NCBI): domain Eukaryota; kingdom Metazoa; phylum Cnidaria; class Anthozoa; order Scleralcyonacea; family Coralliidae; genus Paragorgia; species Paragorgia papillata. Next base: position 33,266 of record JAWNZC010000366.1, on the reverse strand, counting down.
TTAAAATTAAAAGAAGCCATCGAAATCTTTCCCCCAAGACGATCCCGACGAATTTAATAAGAAAGTGTTGTATTTTTAACGCGCGCTGTAATTGACATTTTGGGCGCCTCGCTTTAAAAGCGAATAACTCTTGAACCAAATCTGGGCCACTTCTATTTTTTCTTGGGCCAGCAAGAAGATAGAATGAGCTTCATTTTGATATCTATGAAAGCCGGTTAAAATTAAAAGAAGCCATCGAAATTTTTCCCCCAAGACCATCCCGACGATTTTAATAATAAAGTGTTCTATTTTTATCGCGCGCCGTAATTGACATTTTGGGCTCCTCGCTTTAAGAGCGAATAACTCTTGAACCAAATCTGGGCCACTTCTAATTTTTCTTGGACCAGCAAGAAGATAAAATGAGCTTCATTTTGATATATATGAAAGCCGGTTAAAATTAAAAGAAGCCATCGAAATGTTTCCCCCAAGACCATCCCGACGAATTTAATAATAAAGTGTTGTATTTTTATCGGGCGCTGCAATTGACATTTTGGGCACCTCGCTTTAAAAGCGAATAACTCTTGAACCAAATCTGGGCCACTTCTAATTTTTCTTGGGCCAGCAAGAAGATAGAATGAGCTTCATTTTGATATATATGAAAGCCGGTTAAAATTAAAAGAAGCCATCAAATTTTCCTCCCAAAGAGTCATGTCGGCTACAAGTGAATTTGGCTCGCTGTGCAATTAACAGTTTTGGCGTCGCTCTTTAAAAGCTAATATATCTTGAATCAGATCTGGGCCACTTCTAATTTTTTTTTGGGCCAGCAAGAAGATAGAATGAGCTTCATTTTGATATATATGAAAGCCGGTTAAAATTAAAAGTAGCCATCGAAATTTTCCCCCAAAAGAGTCATGTCGGCTACAAGTGAATTTGGCTCGCTGTGCAATTGACTGTTTTGGCGTCGCTCTTTAAAAGCTAATATATCTTGAACCAGATCTGGACCACTTCTAGTTTTTTTTGGGCCAGCGAGACGATAGAATGAGCTTCATTTTGATGTATAGCAAAGGCATTAAAAAGTAAGGGAAGCCATCGAAATTTTTCGCCCAACACCATCCCGATTTTAATAATAAAGTGTTCTATTTTTACGCGCTGTGTAATTGACAGTTTGGGCGCCTCGCTTTAAAAGCGAATAACTCTTGAACCAGATCTAGGCCACTTCTAATTTTTCGTGGGCCAGCAAGAACATAGAATGAGCTTCATTTTGATATATATGAAAGCCGGTTAAAATTAAAAGAAGCCATCGAAATTTCCCCCCAAAAGAGTCATGTCGGCTACAAGTGAATTTGGCTCGCTGTGCAATTGACTGTTTTGGCGTCGCTCTTTAAAAGCTAATATATCTTGAACCAGATCTGGACCACTTCTAGTTTTTTTTGGGCCAGCGAGACGATAGAATGAGCTTCATTTTGATGTATAGCGAAGGCATTAAAAAGTAAGGGAAGCCATCGAAATTTTTAACCCAACACCATCGCGATTTTAATAATAAAGTGTTCTATTTTTATCGCGCTGTGTAATTGACAGTTTGGGCGCCTCGCTTTAAAAGCGAATAAATCTTGAACCAGATCTGGGCCACTTCTAATTTTTCTTGGGCCAGCAAGAAGATAGAATGAGCTTCATTTTGATATATATGAAAGCCGGTTAAAATTAAAAGAAGCCATCGAAATTTTTCCCCCAAGACCATCCCGACGAATTTAATAATAAAGTGTTGTATTTTTATCGCACGCTGCAATTGACATTTTCGGCTCCTCGCTTTAAAAGCGAATAACTCTTGAACCAAATCTGGGCCACTTCTAATTTTTCTTGGGCCAGCAAGAAGATAGAATGAGCTTCATTTTGATATATATATGAAAGCCGGTTAAAATTGAAAGAAGCCATCGAAATTTTTCCCCCAAGACCATCCCGACGATTTTAATAATAAAGTGTTCTATTTTTATCGCGCGCTGTAATTGACATTTTGGGCTCCTCGCTTTAAGAGCGAATAACTCTTGAACCAAATCTGGGCCACTTCTAATTTTTCTTGGACCAGCAAGAAGATAGAATGAGCTTCATTTTGATATATATGAAAGCCGGTTAAAATTAAAAGAAGCCATCGAAATTTTTCCCCCAAGACCATCCCGACGAATTTAATAATAAAGTGTTGTATTTTTATCGCGCGCTACAATTGACATTTTGGGCTCCTCGCTTTAAAAGCGAATAACTCTTGAACCAAATCTGGGCCACTTCTAATTTTTCTTGGACCAGCAAGAAGATAGAATGAGCTTCATTTTGATATATATGAAAGCCGGTTAAAATTAAAAGAAGCCATCGAAATTTTTCCCCCAAAGAGTCATGTCGGCTACAAGTGAATTTGGCTCGCTGTGCAATTGACAGTTTTGGCGTCGCTCTTTAAAAGCTAATATATTTTGAACCAGATCTGGGCCACTTCTAGTTTTTTTTTGGGCCAGCGAGACGATAGAATGAGCTTCATTTTGATGTATAGCGAAGGCATTAAAAAGTAAGGGAAGCCATCGAAATTTTTAACCCAACACCATCCCGATTTTAATAATAAAGTGTTCTATTTTTATCGCGCTGTGTAATTGACAGTTTGGGCGCCTCGCTTTAAAAGCGAATAACTCTTGAACCAGATCTGGGCCACTTCTAATTTTTCTTGGGCCAGCAAGAAGATAGAATGAACTTCATTTTGATATATATGAAAGCCGGTTAAAATTAAAAGAATCCATCGAAATTTTTCCCCCAAGACCATCCCGACGAATTTAATAATAAAGTGTTGTATTTTTATCGCACGCTGCAATTGACATTTTGGGCTCCTCGCTTTAAAAGCGAATAACTCTTGAACCAAATCTGGGCCACTTCTAATTTTTCTTGGGCCAGCAAGAAGATAGAATGAGCTTCATTTTGATATATATGAAAGCCGGTTAAAATTGAAAGAAGCCATCGAAATTTTTCCCCCAAGACCATCCCGACGATTTTAATAATAAAGTGTTCTATTTTTATCGCGCGCTGTAATTGACATTTTGGGCTCCTCGCTTTAAGAGCGAATAACTCTTGAACCAAATCTGGGCCACTTCTAATTTTTCTTGGACCAGCAAGAAGATAGAATGAGCTTCATTTTGATATATATGAAAGCCGGTTAAAATTAAAAGAAGCCATCGAAATTTTTCCCCCAAGACCATCCCGACGAATTTAATAATAAAGTGTTGTATTTTTATCGCGCGCTACAATTGACATTTTGGGCTCCTCGCTTTAAAAGCGAATAACTCTTGAACCAAATCTGGGCCACTTCTAATTTTTCTTGGACCAGCAAGAAGATAGAATGAGCTTCATTTTGATATATATGAAAGCCGGTTAAAATTAAAAGAAGCCATCGAAATTTTTTCCCCCAAAGAGTCATGTCGGCTACAAGTGAATTTGGCTCGCTGTGCAATTGACAGTTTTGGCGTCGCTCTTTAAAAGCTAATATATTTTGAACCAGATCTGGGCCACTTCTAGTTTTTTTTGGGCCAGCGAGACGATAGAATGAGCTTCATTTTGATGTATAGCGAAGGCATTAAAAAGTAAGGGAAGCCATCGAAATTTTTAACCCAACACCATCCCGATTTTAATAATAAAGTGTTCTATTTTTATCGCGCTGTGTAATTGACAGTTTGGGCGCCTCGCTTTAAAAGCGAATAACTCTTGAACCAGATCTGGGCCACTTCTAATTTTTCTTGGGCCAGCAAGAAGATAGAATGAACTTCATTTTGATATATATGAAAGCCGGTTAAAATTAAAAGAATCCATCGAAATTTTTCCCCCAAGACCATCCCGACGAATTTAATAATAAAGTGTTGTATTTTTATCGCGCGCTGCAATTGACATTTTGGGCTCCTCGCTTTAAAAGCGAATAACTCTTGAACCAAATCTGGGCCACTTCTAATTTATCTTGGGCCAGCAAGAAGATAGAATGAGCTTCATTTTGATATATATGAAAGCCGGTTAAAATTAAAAGAAGCCATCGAAATTTTCCCCCCAAAGAGTCATGTCGGCTACAAGTGAATTTGGCTCGCTGTGCAATTGACAGTTTTGGCGTCGCTCTTTAAAAGCTAATATATTTTGAACCAGATCTGGGCCACTTCTAGTTTTTTTTGGGCCAGCGAGACGATAGAATGAGCTTCATTTTGATGTATAGCGAAGGCATTAAAAAGTAAGGGAAGCCATCGAAATTTTTAACCCAACACCATCCCGATTTTAATAATAAAGTGTTCTATTTTTATCGCGCTGTGTAATTGACAGTTTGGGCGCCTCGCTTTAAAAGCGAATAACTCTTGAACCAGATCTGGGCCACTTCTAATTTTTCTTGGGCCAGCAAGAAGATAGAATGAACTTCATTTTGATATATATGAAAGCCGGTTAAAATTAAAAGAATCCATCGAAATTTTTCCCCCAAGACCATCCCGACGAATTTAATAATAAAGTGTTGTATTTTTATCGCGCGCTGCAATTGACATTTTGGGCTCCTCGCTTTAAAAGCGAATAACTCTTGAACCAAATCTGGGCCACTTCTAATTTATCTTGGGCCAGCAAGAAGATAGAATGAGCTTCATTTTGATATATATGAAAGCCGGTTAAAATTAAAAGAAGCCATCGAAATTTTCCCCCCAAGACCATCCCGACGATTTTAATAATAAAGTGTTGTATTTTTATCGCGCGCTGCAATTGACATTTTGGGCTCCTCGCTTTAAGAGCGAATAACTCTTGAACCAAATCTGGGCCACTTCTAATTTTTCTTGGGCCAGCAAGAAGATAGAATGAGCTTCATTTTGATATATATGAAAGCCGGTTAAAATTAAAAGACGCCATCGAAATTTTCCCCCCAAGACCATCCCGACGATTTTAATAATAAAGTGTTCTATTTTTATCGCGCTGTGTAATTGACAGTTTGGGCGCCTCGCTTTAAAAGCGAATAACTCTTGAACCAAATCTGGGCCACTTCTAATTTTTCTTGGGCCAGCAAGAAGATAGAATGACCTTCATTTTGATATATAGGAAAGCCGGTTAAAAATAACAGAAGCTATCGAAATTTCCCCCCCAAGGACTAAGTCGGCAACTGCATTTAATAAAGATTTCTATTTCCGGCGCGCTGTAATTGATAGTTTGGGCTTCTCGTTTTAAAAGCGAATAACTCTTAAACCAGGTCTGGGCCACTTCTAATTTTTCTTGGGCCAGCAAGAAGATAGAATGAGCTTCATTTTGATATATATATGAAAGCCGGTTAAAATTAAAAGAAGCCATCGAAATTTTTCCCCCAAGACCATCCCGACGATTTTAATAATAAAGTGTTCTATTTTTATCGCGCGCTGTAATTGACATTTTGGGCGCCTCGCTTTAAGAGCGAATAACTCTTGAACCAAATCTGGGCCACTTCTAATTTTTCTTGGGCCAGTAAGAAGATAGAATGAGCTTCAATTTTATATATAGGAAAGCCAGTTAAAATTAAAAGAAGCCATCGAAATCTTTCCCCCAAGACCATCCCGACGAATTTAATAATAAAGTGTTCTATTTTTATCACGCGCTGTAATTGACATTTTGGGCGCCTCGCTTTAAAAGCGAATAACAGTTGAACCAAATCTGGGCCACTTCTAATTTTTCTTGGGCCAGCAAGAAGATAGAATGAGCTTCATTTTGATATATATGAAAGCCGGTTAAAATTAAAAGAAGCCATCGAAATTTTCCCCCCAAAGAGTCATGTCGGCTACAAGTGAATTTGGCTCGCTGTGCAATTGACAGTTTTGGCGTCGCTCTTTAAAAGCTAATATATCTTGAACCAGATCTGGGCCACTTCTAGTTTTTTTTTTGGCCAGCGAGACGATAGAATGAGCTTCATTTTGATGTATAGCAAAGGCATTAAAAAGTAAGGGAAGCCATCGAAATTTTCCCCCCAACACCATCCCGATTTTAATAATAAAGTGTTCTATTTTTACGCGCTGTGTAATTGACAGTTTGGGCGCCTCGCTTTAAAAGCGAATAACTCTTGAACCAGATCTGGGCCACTTCTAATTTTTCTTGGGCCAGCAAGAAGATAGAATGACCTTCATTTTGATATATAGGAAAGCCGGTTAAAAATAACAGAAGCTATCGAAATTTCCCCCCCAAGGACTAAGTCGGCAACTGCATTTAATAAAGATTTCTATTTCCGGCGCGCTGTAATTGATAGTTTGGGCTTCTCGTTTTAAAAGCGAATAACTCTTAAACCAGGTCTGGGCCACTTCTAATTTTTCTTGGGCCAGCAAGAAGATAGAATGAGCTTCATTTTGATATATATGAAAGCCGGTTAAAATTAAAAGAAGCCATCGAAATTTTTCCCCCAAGACCATCCCGACGATTTTAATAATAAAGTGTTCTATTTTTATCGCGCGCTGTAATTGACATTTTGGGCGCCTCGCTTTAAGAGCGAATAACTCTTGAACCAAATCTGGGCCACTTCTAATTTTTCTTGGGCCAGTAAGAAGATAGAATGAGCTTCAATTTTATATATAGGAAAGCCAGTTAAAATTAAAAGAGGCCATCGAAATCTTTCCCCCAAGACCATCCCGACGAATTTAATAATAAAGTGTTCTATTTTTATCACGCGCTGTAATTGACATTTTGGGTGCCTCGCTTTAAAAGCGAATAACAGTTGAACCAAATCTGGGCCACTTCTAATTTTTCTTGGGCCAGCAAGAAGATAGAATGAGCTTCATTTTGATATATATGAAAGCCGGTTAAAATTAAAAGAAGCCATCGAAATTTTTCCCCCAAAGAGTCATGTCGGCTACAAGTGAATTTGGCTCGCTGTGCAATTGACAGTTTTGGCGTCGCTCTTTAAAAGCTAATATATCTTGAACCAGATCTGGGCCACTTCTAGTTTTTTTTTGGCCAGCGAGACGATAGAATGAGCTTCATTTTGATGTATAGCAAAGGCATTAAAAAGTAAGGGAAGCCATCGAAATTTTCCCCCCAACACCATCCCGATTTTAATAATAAAGTGTTCTATTTTTACGCGCTGTGTAATTGACAGTTTGGGCGCCTCGCTTTAAAAGCGAATAACTCTTGAACCAGATCTGGGCCACTTCTAATTTTTCTTGGGCCAGCAAGAAGATAGAATGACCTTCATTTTGATATATAGGAAAGCCGGTTAAAAATAACAGAAGCTATCGAAATTTCCCCCCCAAGGACTAAGTCGGCAACTGCATTTAATAAAGATTTCTATTTCCGGCGCGCTGTAATTGATAGTTTGGGCTTCTCGTTTTAAAAGCGAATAACTCTTAAACCAGGTCTGGGCCACTTCTAATTTTTCTTGGGCCAGCAAGAAGATAGAATGAGCTTCATTTTGATATATATATGAAAGCCGGTTAAAATTAAAAGAAGCCATCGAAATTTTTCCCCCAAGACCATCCCGACGATTTTAATAATAAAGTGTTCTATTTTTATCGCGCGCTGTAATTGACATTTTGGGCGCCTCGCTTTAAGAGCGAATAACTCTTGAACCAAATCTGGGCCACTTCTAATTTTTCTTGGGCCAGTAAGAAGATAGAATGAGCTTCAATTTTATATATAGGAAAGCCAGTTAAAATTAAAAGAAGCCATCGAAATCTTTCCCCCAAGACCATCCCGACGAATTTAATAATAAAGTGTTCTATTTTTATCACGCGCTGTAATTGACATTTTGGGCGCCTCGCTTTAAGAGCGAATAACTCTTGAACCAAATCTGGGCCACTTCTAATTTTTCTTGGGCCAGTAAGAAGATAGAATGAGCTTCAATTTTATATATAGGAAAGCCAGTTAAAATTAAAAGAAGCCATCGAAATCTTTCCCCCAAGACCATCCCGACGAATTTAATAATAAAGTGTTCTATTTTTATCACGCGCTGTAATTGACACTTTGGGCGCCTCGCTTTAAAAGCGAATAACAGTTGAACCAAATCTGGGCCACTTCTAATTTTTCTTGGGCCAGCAAGAAGATAGAATGAGCTTCATTTTGATATATATGAAAGCCGGTTAAAATTAAAAGAAGCCATCGAAATTTTCCCCCCAAAGAGTCATGTCGGCTACAAGTGAATTTGGCTCGCTGTGCAATTGACAGTTTTGGCGTCGCTCTTTAAAAGCTAATATATCTTGAACCAGATCTGGGCCACTTCTAGTTTTTTTTTGGCCAGCGAGACGATAGAATGAGCTTCATTTTGATGTATAGCAAAGGCATTAAAAAGTAAGGGAAGCCATCGAAATTTTCCCCCCAACACCATCCCGATTTCAATAATAAAGTGTTCTATTTTTACGCGCTGTGTAATTGACAGTTTGGGCGCCTCGCTTTAAAAGCGAATAACTCTTGAACCAGATCTGGGGCACTTCTAATTTTTCTTGGGCCAGCCAGCAAGAAGATAGAATGACCTTCATTTTGATATATATATGAAAGCCAGTTAAAATTAAAAGAAGCCATCGAAATCTTTCCCCGAAGACCATCCCGACGAATTTAATAATAAAGTGTTCTATTTTTATCACGCGCTGTAATTGACATTTTGGGCGCCTCGCTTTAAAAGCGAATAACAGTTGAACCAAATCTGGGCCACTTCTAATTTTTCTTGGGCCAGCAAGAAGATAGAATGAGCTTCATATTGATATATATGAAAGCCGGTTAAAATTAAAAGAAGCCATCGAAATGTTTCCCCCAAAGAGTCATGTCGGCTACAAGTGAATTTGGCTCGCTGTGCAATTGACAGTTTTGGCGTCGCTCTTTAAAAGCTAATATATCTTGAACCAGATCTCGGCCACTTCTAGTTTTTTTTTGGCCAGCGAGACGATAGAATGAGCTTCATTTTGATGTAAAGCAAAGGCATTAAAAAGTAAGGGAACCCTTCGAAATTTTCCCCCCAACACCATCCCGATTTTAATAATAAAGTGTTCTATTTTTACGCGCTGTGTAATTGACAGTTTGGGCGCCTCGCTTTAAAAGCGAATAACTCTTGAACCAGATCTGGGCCACTTCTAATTTTTCTTGGGCCAGCAAGAAGATAGAATGAGCTTCATTTTGATATATATGAAAGCCGGTTAAAATTAAAAGAAGCCATCGATATTTTTCCCCCAAGACCATCCCGACGAATTTAATAATAAAGTGTTGTATTTTTATCGCGCGCTGTAATTGACATTTTGGGCTCCTCGCTTTAAAAGCGAATAACTCTTGAACCAAATCTGGGCCACTTCTAATTTTTCTTGGGCCAGCGAGACGATAGAATGAGCTTCATTTTGATGTATAGCAAAGGCATTAAAAAGTAAGGAAGCCATCGAAATTTTTCCCCCAACACCATCACGATTTCAATAATGTGTTCTATTTTTATCGCGCTGTGTAATTGACAGTTTGGGCGCCTGGCTTTAAAAGCGAATAACTCTTGAACCAAATCTGGGCCACTTCTAATTTTTCTTGGGCCAGCAAGAAGATAGAATGAGCTTCATTTTGATATATATGAAAGCCGGTTAAAATTAAAAGAAGCCATCGAAATTTCCCCCCCAAAGAGTCATGTAGGTTAGAAGAAAAATTAGACGTGGCCCAGATCTGGTTCTAGAGTTATTCGCTTTTAAAGCAAGACGCGCAAACTGTCAATTACACAGGGCGCTAGAAATAGAACAATTTATTAACTATATTTCACGACATAGCCTTTGGGGGAAAGATTTCGATGGATTCTGTTATTTTTTACCGGCTTTCCTATATATCAAAATGAAGCTCATTCTATCATCTTTCCGGCCCAAGAAAAATTAGAAGTGGCCCAGATCTGGTTCAAGAGTTATTCGCTTTTAAAGTGAGACGCCCAAACTGTCAATTTCCGCGCACCGGAAATATAAATCTTTATTACGTGTATAGTTGCCGACATAGCCTTTGGGGGGAAAATTTCGATGGATTTTGTTATTTTATACCGACTTTCCTATATACCAAAATGAAGGTCATTCTATCGTCTTTCTGGCCCAAGAGAAATTAGAAGTGGCCAGATCTGGTTCAAGAGTTATTCGCTTTTAAAGCGAGAAGCCCAAACTGTCAATTACACAGCACGCTAGAAATAGAACACTTTGTTAACTATATTTCACGACATAGCCTTTGGGGGAAAGATTTCTATGGATTCTGTTATTTTTTACCGGCTTTCCTATATATCAAAATGAAGCTCATTCTATCGTCTTTCTGGCCCAAGAAAAATTAGAAGTGGCCCAGATCTGGTTCAAGAGTTATTCGCTTTTAAAGCGAGAGGCCCATACTGTTAATTACACAGCGCGCTAAAAATATAATACTTTATTATTAAATTCGTCGGGATGGTCTTGGGGGGGAAATTTCGATGGCTTCTTTAAATTTTAACCGGCTTTCCTATATATCAAATTGAAGCTCATTCTATCTTCTTGCTGGCCCAAAAAAAAATAGAAGTGGCCGAGATCTGGTTTAAGAGTTATTCGCAAATGCCGAAACTGTGAAGGTATCAGCACAATCACTTGGGGGGAAATTTCGATGGCTTATTCTAATTTTAACCGGCTTTCCTATATATCAAAATGAAGCTCATTCTATCCTCTTGCTGGCCCAAGAAAAATTAGAAGTGGCCCAGATCTGGTTCAAGAGCTATTCGCTTTTAAATCGAGACGCACATACTGTTAATGACACAGCGCACTAAAAATGGAACACTTTATTATTAAATTCGTCGGGATGGTCTTGGGGGAAAGATTTCGATGGCTTCTTTAAATTGCAATCGGCTTTCCTATATATCAAATTGAAGCTCATTCTACCGTCTTGCTGGACCAAGAGAAATTAGAAGTGGCCCAGATCTGGTTCAAGAGTTATTCGCTTTTAAAGCGAGAAGCCCAAATTGTCAATTACAGCGCGCCGGAACTCATACTTCAAGGAAAATTTTAATGAAAAAAAAATAGGGGGTCACCAAAGTTTTTTTCGGTATTAAATTAGTTTGAAGGGTAATTGGCAGCCATTTTGAAACGTCATTGTTGCCATAGCAACAACTGTTGCAATTTTTTTGGTTGCATAAGATTTAGTTTTATTCTTTTTTCGAATTGTTTAATCACGTGCTTTGGTCGACATCACTCCAAAATTAAGGATTATCCTTAATTGTCAACTCGCCTAGAATTAAGGATAATCCTTAATTTTAAATGAAAAGTCATCCCCAACCCCGAACTACAACCCCCCGGGGAACCATAAACCTAATCACAACCCCCGGACCCTAAACCTAGTCACAACAACTCGGAATTGCGCGGAAATTGACAGTTTGGGCGTCTCGCTTTAAATGAGAATAACTCTTGAACCAGATATGGGCCACTTCTAATTTTTCTTGGGCCAGCAAGAAGATAGAATGAGCTTCATTTTGATATATATGAAAGCCGGTTAAAATTAAAAGTAGCCATCGAAATTTCCCCCCAAAAGAGTCATGTCGCCTACAAGTGAATTTGGCTCGCTGTGCAATTAACAGTTTTGGCGTCGCTCTTTAAAAGCTAATATATGTTGAACCAGATCTGGGCCACTTCTAGTTTTTCTTGGGCCAGCGAGACGATAGAATGAGCTTCATTTTGATGTATAGCAAAGGCATTAAAAAGTAAGGGAAGCCATCGAAATTTTTCCCCCAACACCATCCCGATTTCAATAATAAAGTGTTCTATTTTTATCGCGCTGTGTAATTGACAGTTTGGGCACCTCGCTTTAAAAGCGAATAACTCTTGAACCAGATCTGGGCCACTTCTAATTTTTCTTGGGCCAGCAAGAAGATAGAATGAGCTTCAATTTTATATATAGGAAAGCCAGTTAAAATTAAGAGAAGCCATCGAAATCTTTCCCCCAAGACCATCCCGACGAATTTAATAATAAAGTGTTCTATTTTTATCGCGCGCTGTAATTGACATTTTGGGCGCCTCGCTTTAAAATCGAATAACTGTTGAACCAAATCTGGGCCACTTCTAATTTTTCTTGGGCCAGCAAGAAGATAGAATGAGCTTCATTTTGATATATATGAAAGCCGGTTAAAATTAAAAGAAGCCATCGAAATCTTTCCCCCAAGACCATCCCGACGAATTTAATAATAAAGTGTTCTATTTTTATCGCGCGCTGTAATTGACATTTTGGGCGCCTCGCTTTAAAATCGAATAACTGTTGAACCAAATCTGGGCCACTTCTAATTTTTCTTGGGCCAGCAAGAAGATAGAATGAGCTTCATTTTGATATATATGAAAGCCGGTTAAAATTAAAAGAAGCCATCGACATTTTTCCCCCAAGGAGTCATGTCGGCTACAAGTGAATTTGGCTCGCTGTGCAATTGACAGTTTTGGCGTCGCTCTTTAAAAGCTAATATATCTTGAACCAGATCTGGGCCACTTCTAGTTTTTTTTTGGCCAGCGAGACGATAGAATGAGCTTCATTTTGATGTATAGCAAAGGCATTAAAAAGTAAGGGAAGCCATCGAAATTTTCCCCCCAACACCATCCCGATTTTAATAACAAAGTGTTCTATTTTTACGCGCTGTGTAATTGACAGTTTGGGCGCCTCGCTTTAAAAGCGAATAACTCTTGAACCAGATCTGGGCCACTTCTAATTTTTCTTGGGCCAGCAAGAAGATAGAATGGGCTTCATTTTGATATATATGAAAGCCGGTTAAAATTAAAAGAAGCCATCGATATTTTTCCCCCAAGACCATCCCGACGAATTTAATAATAAAGTGTTGTATTTTTATCGCGCGCTGTAATTGACATTTTGGGCGCCTCGCTTTAAAAGCGAATAACTCTTGAACCAAATCTGGGCCACTTCTAATTTTTCTTGGGCCAGCAAGAGGATAGAATGAGCTTCATTTTGATATATATGAAAGCCGGTTAAAATTAAAAGTAGCTATCGAAATTTTCCCCCAAAAGAGTCATGTCGGCTACAAGTGAATTTGGCTCGCTGTGCAATTGACAGTTTTGGCGTCGCTCTTTAAAAGCTCATATATGTTGAACCAGATCTGGGCCACTTCTAGTTTTTCTTGGGCCAGCGAGACGATAGAATGAGCTTCATTTTGATGTATAGCAAAGGCATTAAAAAGTAAGGAAGCCATCGAAATTTTTCCCCCAACACTATCCCGATTTTCAATAATGTGTTCTATTTTTATCGCGCTGTGTAATTCACAGTTTGGGCGCCTCGCTTTAAAAGCGAATAACTCTTAAACCAGATCTGGGCCACTTCTAATTTTTCTTGGGCCAGCAAGAAGATAGAATGAGCTTCAATTTTATATATAGGAAAGCCAGTTAAAATTAAGAGAAGCCATCGAAATCTTTCCCCCAAGACCATCCCGACGAATTTAATAATAAAGTGTTCTATTTTTATCGCGCGCTGTAATTGACATTTTGGGCGCCTCGCTTTAAAATCGAATAACTGTTGAACCAAATCTGGGCCACTTCTAATTTTTCTTGGGCCAGCAAGAAGATAGAATGAGCTTCATTTTGATATATATGAAAGCCGGTTAAAATTAAAAGAAGCCATCGATATTTTTCCCCCAAGACCATCCCGACGAATTTAATAATAAAGTGTTGTATTTTTATCGCGCGCTGTAATTGACATTTTGGGCTCCTCGCTTTAAAAGCGAATAACTCTTGAACCAAATCTGGGCCACTTCTAATTTTTCTTGGGCCAGCGAGACGATAGAATGAGCTTCATTTTGATGTATAGCAAAGGCATTAAAAAGTAAGGAAGCCATCGAAATTTTTCCCCCAACACCATCACGATTTCAATAATGTGTTCTATTTTTATCGCGCTGTGTAATTGACAGTTTGGGCGCCTGGCTTTAAAAGCGAATAACTCTTGAACCAGATCTGGGCCACTTCTAATTTTTCTTGGGCCAGCAAGAAGATAGAATGAGCTTCATTTTGATATATATGAAAGCCGGTTAAAATTAAAAGAAGCCATCGAAATTTTTCCCCCAAGACCATCCCGACGATTTCAATAATAAAGTGTTCTATTTTTATCGCGCGCTGTAATTGACATTTTGGGCGCCTCGCTTTAAAAGCGAATAACTCTTGAACCAAATCTGGGCCACTTCTAATTTTTCTTGGGCCAGCAAGAAGATAGAATGAGCTTCATTTTGATATATATGAAAGCCGGTTAAAATTAAAAGAAGCCATCGAAATTTCCCCCCCAAAGAGTCATGTAGGTTAGAAGAAAAATTAGACGTGGCCCAGATCTGGTTCTAGAGTTATTCGCTTTTAAAGCAAGACGCGCAAACTGTCAATTACACAGGGCGCTAGAAATAGAACAATTTATTAACTATATTTCACGACATAGCCTTTGGGGGAAAGATTTCGATGGATTCTGTTATTTTTTACCGGCTTTCCTATATATCAAAATGAAGCTCATTCTATCATCTTTCCGGCCCAAGAAAAATTAGAAGTGGCCCAGATCTGGTTCAAGAGTTATTCGCTTTTAAAGTGAGACGCCCAAACTGTCAATTTCCGCGCACCGGAAATATAAATCTTTATTACGTGTATAGTTGCCGACATAGCCTTTGGGGGGAAAATTTCGATGGATTTTGTTATTTTTATACCGACTTTCCTATATACCAAAATGAAGGTCATTCTATCGTCTTTCTGGCCCAAGAGAAATTAGAAGTGGCCAGATCTGGTTCAAGAGTTATTCGCTTTTAAAGCGAGAAGCCCAAACTGTCAATTACACAGCACGCTAGAAATAGAACACTTTGTTAACTATATTTCACGACATAGCCTTTGGGGGAAAGATTTCTATGGATTCTGTTATTTTTTACCGGCTTTCCTATATATCAAAATGAAGCTCATTCTATCGTCTTTCTGGCCCAAGAAAAATTAGAAGTGGCCCAGATCTGGTTCAAGAGTTATTCGCTTTTAAAGCGAGAGGCCCATACTGTTAATTACACAGCGCGCTAAAAATATAATACTTTATTATTAAATTCGTCGGGATGGTCTTGGGGGGGAAATTTCGATGGCTTCTTTAAATTTTAACCGGCTTTCCTATATATCAAATTGAAGCTCATTCTATCTTCTTGCTGGCCCAAAAAAAAATAGAAGTGGCCCAGATCTGGTTTAAGAGTTATTCGCAAATGCCGAAACTGTGAAGGTATCAGCACAATCACTTGGGGGGGAAATTTCGATGGCTTATTCTAATTTTAACCGGCTTTCCTATATATCAAAATGAAGCTCATTCTATCCTCTTGCTGGCCCAAGAAAAATTAGAAGTGGCCCAGATCTGGTTCAAGAGCTATTCGCTTTTAAATCGAGACGCACATACTGTTAATGACACAGCGCACTAAAAAATGGAACACTTTATTATTAAATTCGTCGGGATGGTCTTGGGGGAAAGATTTCGATGGCTTCTTTAAATTGCAATCGGCTTTCCTATATATCAAATTGAAGCTCATTCTACCGTCTTGCTGGACCAAGAGAAATTAGAAGTGGCCCAGATCTGGTTCAAGAGTTATTCGCTTTTAAAGCGAGAAGCCCAAATTGTCAATTACAGCGCGCCGGAACTCATACTTCAAGGAAAATTTTAATGAAAAAAAAATAGGGGGTCACCAAAGTTTTTTCGGTATTAAATTAGTTTGAAGGGTAATTGGCAGCCATTTTGAAACGTCATTGTTGCCATAGCAACAACTGTTGCAATTTTTTTGGTTGCATAAGATTTAGTTTTATTCTTTTTTCGAATTGTTTTAATCACGTGCTTTGGTCGACATCACTCCAAAATTAAGGATTATCCTTAATTGTCAACTCGCCTAGAATTAAGGATAATCCTTAATTTTAAATGAAAAGTCATCCCCAACCCCGAACTACAACCCCCCGGGGAACCATAAACCTAATCACAACCCCCGGACCCTAAACCTAGTCACAACAACTCGGAATTGCGCGGAAATTGACAGTTTGGGCGTCTCGCTTTAAATGAGAATAACTCTTGAACTAGATATGGGCCACTTCTAATTTTTCTTGGGCCAGCAAGAAGATAGAATGAGCTTCATTTTGATATATATGAAAGCCGGTTAAAATTAAAAGTAGCCATCGAAATTTCCCCCCAAAAGAGTCATGTCGGCTACAAGTGAATTTGGCTCGCTGTGCAATTAACAGTTTTGGCGTCGCTCTTTAAAAGCTAATATATGTTGAACCAGATCTGGGCCACTTCTAGTTTTTCTTGGGCCAGCGAGACGATAGAATGAGCTTCATTTTGATGTATAGCAAAGGCATTAAAAAGTAAGGGAAGCCATCGAAATTTTTCCCCCAACACCATCCCGATTTCAATAATAAAGTGTTCTATTTTTATCGCGCTGTGTAATTGACAGTTTGGGCACCTCGCTTTAAAAGCGAATAACTCTTGAACCAGATCTGGGCCACTTCTAATTTTTCTTGGGCCAGCAAGAAGATAGAATGAGCTTCAATTTTATATATAGGAAAGCCAGTTAAAATTAAGAGAAGCCATCGAAATCTTTCCCCCAAGACCATCCCGACGAATTTAATAATAAAGTGTTCTATTTTTATCGCGCGCTGTAATTGACATTTTGGGCGCCTCGCTTTAAAATCGAATAACTGTTGAACCAAATCTGGGCCACTTCTAATTTTTCTTGGGCCAGCAAGAAGATAGAATGAGCTTCATTTTGATATATATGAAAGCCGGTTAAAATTAAAAGAAGCCATCGAAATCTTTCCCCCAAGACCATCCCGACGAATTTAATAATAAAGTGTTCTATTTTTATCGCGCGCTGTAATTGACATTTTGGGCGCCTCGCTTTAAAATCGAATAACTGTTGAACCAAATCTGGGCCACTTCTAATTTTTCTTGGGCCAGCAAGAAGATAGAATGAGCTTCATTTTGATATATATGAAAGCCGGTTAAAATTAAAAGAACCCATCGACATTTTTCCCCCAAGGAGTCATGTCGGCTACAAGTGAATTTGGCTCGCTGTGCAATTGACAGTTTTGGCGTCGCTCTTTAAAAGCTAATATATCTTGAACCAGATCTGGGCCACTTCTAGTTTTTTTTTGGCCAGCGAGACGATAGAATGAGCTTCATTTTGATGTATAGCAAAGGCATTAAAAAGTAAGGGAAGCCATCGAAATTTTCCCCCCAACACCATCCCGATTTTAATAACAAAGTGTTCTATTTTTACGCGCTGTGTAATTGACAGTTTGGGCGCCTCGCTTTAAAAGCGAATAACTCTTGAACCAGATCTGGGCCACTTCTAATTTTTCTTGGGCCAGCAAGAAGATAGAATGGGCTTCATTTTGATATATATGAAAGCCGGTTAAAATTAAAAGAAGCCATCGATATTTTTCCCCCAAGACCATCCCGACGAATTTAATAATAAAGTGTTGTATTTTTATCGCGCGCTGTAATTGACATTTTGGGCGCCTCGCTTTAAAAGCGAATAACTCTTGAACCAAATCTGGGCCACTTCTAATTTTTCTTGGGCCAGCAAGAGGATAGAATGAGCTTCATTTTGATATATATGAAAGCCGGTTAAAATTAAAAGTAGCTATCGAAATTTTCCCCCAAAAGAGTCATGTCGGCTACAAGTGAATTTGGCTCGCTGTGCAATTGACAGTTTTGGCGTCGCTCTTTAAAAGCTCATATATGTTGAACCAGATCTGGGCCACTTCTAGTTTTTCTTGGGCCAGCGAGACGATAGAATGAGCTTCATTTTGATGTATAGCAAAGGCATTAAAAAGTAAGGAAGCCATCGAAATTTTTCCCCCAACACTATCCCGATTTCAATAATGTGTTCTATTTTTATCGCGCTGTGTAATTCACAGTTTGGGCGCCTCGCTTTAAAAGCGAATAACTCTTGAACCAGATCTGGGCCACTTCTAATTTTTCTTGGGCCAGCAAGAAGATAGAATGAGCTTCAATTTTATATATAGGAAAGCCAGTTAAAATTAAGAGAAGCCATCGAAATCTTTCCCCCAAGACCATCCCGACGAATTTAATAATAAAGTGTTCTATTTTTATCGCGCGCTGTAATTGACATTTTGGGCGCCTCGCTTTAAAATCGAATAACTGTTGAACCAAATCTGGGCCACTTCTAATTTTTCTTGGGCCAGCAAGAAGATAGAATGAGCTTCATTTTGATATATATGAAAGCCGGTTAAAATTAAAAGAAGCCATCGACATTTTTCCCCCAAAGAGTCATGTCGGCTACAAGTGAATTTGGCTCGCTGTGCAATTGACAGTTTTGGCGTCGCTCTTTAAAAGCTAATATATCTTGAACCAGATCTGGGCCACTTCTAGTTTTTTTTTGGCCAGCGAGACGATAGAATGAGCTTCATTTTGATGTATAGCAAAGGCATTAAAAAGTAAGGGAAGCCATCGAAATTTTCCCCCCAACACCATCCCGATTTTAATAATAAAGTGTTCTATTTTTACGCGCTGTGTAATTGACAGTTTGGGCGCCTCGCTTTAAAAGCGAATAACTCTTGAACCAGATCTGGGCCACTTCTAATTTTTCTTGGGCCAGCAAGAAGATAGAATGAGCTTCATTTTGATATATATGAAAGCCGGTTAAAATTAAAAGAAGCCATCGATATTTTTCCCCCAAGACCATCCCGACGAATTTAATAATAAAGTGTTGTATTTTTATCGCGCGCTGCAATTGACATTTTGGGCTCCTCGCTTTAAAAGCGAATAACTCTTGAACCAAATCTGGGCCACTTCTAATTTTTCTTGGGCCAGCAAGAAGATAGAATGAGCTTCATTTTGATATATATGAAAGCCGGTTAAAATTAAAAGAAGCCATCGACATTTTTCCCCCAAAGAGTCATGTCGGCTACAAGTGAATTTGGCTCGCTGTGCAATTGACAGTTTTGGCGTCGCTCTTTAAAAGCTAATATATCTTGAACCAGATCTGGGCCACTTCTAGTTTTTTTTTGGCCAGCGAGACCATAGAATGAGCTTCATTTTGATGTATAGCAAAGGCATTAAAAATTAAAAGAAGCCATCGATATTTTTCCCCCAAGACCATCCCGACGAATTTAATAATAAAGTGTTGTATTTTTATCGCGCGCTGTAATTGACATTTTGGGCGCCTCGCTTTAAAAGCGAATAACTCTTGAACCAAATCTGGGCCACTTCTAATTTTTCTTGGGCCAGCAAGAAGATAGAATGAGCTTCATTTTGATATATATGAAAGCCGGTTAAAATTAAAAGTAGCTATCGAAATTTTCCCCCAAAAGAGTCATGTCGGCTACAAGTGAATTTGGCTCGCTGTGCAATTGACAGTTTTGGCGTCGCTCTTTAAAAGCTCATATATGTTGAACCAGATCTGGGCCACTTCTAGTTTTTCTTGGGCCAGCGAGACGATAGAATGAGCTTCATTTTGATGTATAGCAAAGGCATTAAAAAGTAAGGGAGCCATCGAAATTTTTCCCCCAACACCATCCCGATTTCAATAATGTGTTCTATTTTTATCCCGCTGTGTAATTCACAGTTTGGGCGCCTCGCTTTAAAAGCGAATAACTCTTGAACCAGATCTGGGCCACTTCTAATTTTTCTTGGGCCAGCAAGAAGATAGAATGAGCTTCAATTTTATATATAGGAAAGCCAGTTAAAATTAAGAGAAGCCATCGAAATCTTTCCCCCAAGACCATCCCGACGAATTTAATAATAAAGTGTTCTATTTTTATCGCGCGCTGTAATTGACATTTTGGGCGCCTCGCTTTAAAATCGAATAACTGTTGAACCAAATCTGGGCCACTTCTAATTTTTCTTGGGCCAGCAAGAAGATAGAATGAGCTTCATTTTGATATATATGAAAGCCGGTTAAAATTAAAAGAAGCCATCGACATTTTTCCCCCAAAGAGTCATGTCGGCTACAAGTGAATTTGGCTCGCTGTGCAATTGACAGTTTTGGCGTCGCTCTTTAAAAGCTAATATATCTTGAACCAGATCTGGGCCACTTCTAGTTTTTTTTTGGCCAGCGAGACGATTGAATGAGCTTCATTTTGATGTATAGCAAAGGCATTAAAAAGTAAGGGAAGCCATCGAAATTTTCCCCCCAACACCATCCCGATTTTAATAATAAAGTGTTCTATTTTTACGCGCTGTGTAATTGACAGTTTGGGCGCCTCGCTTTAAAAGCGAATAACTCTTGAACCAGATCTGGGCCACTTCTAATTTTTCTTGGGCCAGCAAGAAGATAGAATGAGCTTCATTTTGATATATATGAAAGCCGGTTAAAATTAAAAGAAGCCATCGATATTTTTCCCCCAAGACCATCCCGACGAATTTAATAATAAAGTGTTGTATTTTTATCGCGCGCTGCAATTGACATTTTGGGCTCCTCGCTTTAAAAGCGAATAACTCTTGAACCAAATCTGGGCCACTTCTAATTTTTCTTGGGCCAGCAAGAAGATAGAATGAGCTTCATTTTGATATATATGAAAGCCGGTTAAAATTAAAAGAAGCCATCGACATTTTCCCCCCAAGAGTTATGTCGGCTACAAGTGAATTTGGCTCGCTGTGCAATTGACAGTTTTGGCGTCGCTCTTTAAAAGCTAATATATCTTGAACCAGATCTGGGCCACTTCTAGTTTTTTTTTGGCCAGCGAGACGATAGAATGAGCTTCATTTTGATGTATAGCAAAGGCATTAAAAAGTAAGGGAAGCCATCGAAATTTTCCCCCCAACACCATCCCGATTTCAATAATAAAGTGTTCTATTTTTACGCGCTGTGTAATTGACAGTTTGGGCGCCTCGCTTTAAAAGCGAATAACTCTTGAACCAGATCTGGGGCACTTCTAATTTTTCTTGGGCCAGCCAGCAAGAAGATAGAATGACCTTCATTTTGATATATATATGAAAGCCAGTTAAAATTAAAAGAAGCCATCGAAATCTTTCCCCGAAGACCATCCCGACGAATTTAATAATAAAGTGTTCTATTTTTATCACGCGCTGTAATTGACATTTTGGGCGCCTCGCTTTAAAAGCGAATAACAGTTGAACCAAATCTGGGCCACTTCTAATTTTTCTTGGGCCAGCAAGAAGATAGAATGAGCTTCATATTGATATATATGAAAGCCGGTTAAAATTAAAAGAAGCCATCGAAATGTTTCCCCCAAAGAGTCATGTCGGCTACAAGTGAATTTGGCTCGCTGTGCAATTGACAGTTTTGGCGTCGCTCTTTAAAAGCTAATATATCTTGAACCAGATCTCGGCCACTTCTAGTTTTTTTTTGGCCAGCGAGGACGATAGAATGAGCTTCATTTTGATGTAAAGCAAAGGCATTAAAAAGTAAGGGAACCCTTCGAAATTTTCCGCCCAACACCATCCCGATTTTAATAATAAAGTGTTCTATTTTTACGCGCTGTGTAATTGACAGTTTGGGCGCCTCGCTTTAAAAGCGAATAACTCTTGAACCAGATCTGGGCCACTTCTAATTTTTCTTGGGCCAGCAAGAAGATAGAATGAGCTTCATTTTGATATATATGAAAGCCGGTTAAAATTAAAAGAAGCCATCGATATTTTTCCCCCAAGACCATCCCGACGAATTTAATAATAAAGTGTTGTATTTTTATCGCGCGCTGTAATTGACATTTTGGGCTCCTCGCTTTAAAAGCGAATAACTCTTGAACCAAATCTGGGCCACTTCTAATTTTTCTTGGGCCAGCGAGACGATAGAATGAGCTTCATTTTGATGTATAGCAAAGGCATTAAAAAGTAAGGAAGCCATCGAAATTTTTCCCCCAACACCATCACGATTTCAATAATGTGTTCTATTTTTATCGCGCTGTGTAATTGACAGTTTGGGCTCCTCGCTTTAAAAGCGAATAACTCTTGAACCAAATCTGGGCCACTTCTAATTTTTCTTGGGCCAGCAAGAAGATAGAATGAGCTTCATTTTGATATATATGAAAGCCGGTTAAAATTAAAAGAAGCCATCGAAATTTCCCCCCCAAAGAGTCATGTAGGTTAGAAGAAAAATTAGACGTGGCCCAGATCTGGTTCTAGAGTTATTCGCTTTTAAAGCAAGACGCGCAAACTGTCAATTACACAGGGCGCTAGAAATAGAACAATTTATTAACTATATTTCACGACATAGCCTTTGGGGGAAAGATTTCGATGGATTCTGTTATTTTTTACCGGCTTTCCTATATATCAAAATGAAGCTCATTCTATCATCTTTCCGGCCCAAGAAAAATTAGAAGTGGCCCAGATCTGGTTCAAGAGTTATTCGCTTTTAAAGTGAGACGCCCAAACTGTCAATTTCCGCGCACCGGAAATATAAATCTTTATTACGTGTATAGTTGCCGACATAGCCTTTGGGGGGAAAATTTCGATGGATTTTGTTATTTTATACCGACTTTCCTATATACCAAAATGAAGGTCATTCTATCGTCTTTCTGGCCCAAGAGAAATTAGAAGTGGCCAGATCTGGTTCAAGAGTTATTCGCTTTTAAAGCGAGAAGCCCAAACTGTCAATTACACAGCACGCTAGAAATAGAACACTTTGTTAACTATATTTCACGACATAGCCTTTGGGGGAAAGATTTCTATGGATTCTGTTATTTTTTTACCGGCTTTCCTATATATCAAAATGAAGCTCATTCTATCGTCTTTCTGGCCCAAGAAAAATTAGAAGTGGCCCAGATCTGGTTCAAGAGTTATTCGCTTTTAAAGCGAGAGGCCCATACTGTTAATTACACAGCGCGCTAAAAATATAATACTTTATTATTAAATTCGTCGGGATGGTCTTGGGGGGGAAATTTCGATGGCTTCTTTAAATTTTAACCGGCTTTCCTATATATCAAATTGAAGCTCATTCTATCTTCTTGCTGGCCCAAAAAAAAATAGAAGTGGCCCAGATCTGGTTTAAGAGTTATTCGCAAATGCCGAAACTGTGAAGGTATCAGCACAATCACTTGGGGGGGAAATTTCGATGGCTTATTCTAACTTTAACCGGCTTTCCTATATATCAAAATGAAGCTCATTCTATCCTCTTGCTGGCCCAAGAAAAATTAGAAGTGGCCCAGATCTGGTTTCAAGAGCTATTCGCTTTTAAATCGAGACGCACATACTGTTAATGACACAGCGCACTAAAAATGGAACACTTTATTATTAAATTCGTCGGGATGGTCTTGGGGGAAAGATTTCGATGGCTTCTTTAAATTGCAATCGGCTTTCCTATATATCAAATTGAAGCTCATTCTACCGTCTTGCTGGACCAAGAGAAATTAGAAGTGGCCCAGATCTGGTTCAAGAGTTATTCGCTTTTAAAGCGAGAAGCCCAAATTGTCAATTACAGCGCGCCGGAACTCATACTTCAAGGAAAATTTTAATGAAAAAAAAATAGGGGGTCACCAAAGTTTTTTTCGGTATTAAATTAGTTTGAAGGGTAATTGGCAACCATTTTGAAACGTCATTGTTGCCATAGCAACAACTGTTGCAATTTTTTTGGTTGCATAAGATTTAGTTTTATTCTTTTTTCGAATTGTTTAATCACGTGCTTTTGGTCGACATCACTCCAAAATTAAGGATTATCCTTAATTGTCAACTCGCCTAGAAATTAAGGATAATCCTTAATTTTAAATGAAAAGTCATCCCCAACCCCGAACTACAACCCCCCGGGGAACCATAAAACCTAATCACAACCCCCGGACCCTAAACCTAGTCACAACAACTCGGAATTGCGCGGAAATTGACAGTTTGGGCGTCTCGCTTTAAATGAGAATAACTCTTGAACCAGATATGGGCCACTTCTAATTTTTCTTGGGCCAGCAAGAAGATAGAATGAGCTTCATTTTGATTATATATGAAAGCCGGTTAAAATTAAAAGTAGCCATCGAAATTTCCCCCCAAAAGAGTCATGTCGGCTACAAGTGAATTTGGCTCGCTGTGCAATTAACAGTTTTTGGCGTCGCTCTTTAAAAGCTAATATATGTTGAACCAGATCTGGGCCACTTCTAGTTTTTTCTTGGGCCAGCGAGACGATAGAATGAGCTTCATTTTCATGTATAGCAAAGGCATTAAAAAGTAAGGGAAGCCATCGAAATTTTTCCCCCAACACCATCCCGATTTCAATAATAAAGTGTTCTATTTTTATCGCGCTGTGTAATTGACAGTTTGGGCACCTCGCTTTAAAAGCGAATAACTCTTGAACCAGATCTGGGCCACTTCTAATTTTTCTTGGGCCAGCAAGAAGATAGAATGAGCTTCAATTTTATATATAGGAAAGCCAGTTAAAATTAAGAGAAGCCATCGAAATCTTTCCCCCAAGACCATCCCGACGAATTTAATAATAAAGTGTTTCTATTTTTATCGCGCGCTGTAATTGACATTTTGGGCGCCTCGCTTTAAAATCGAATAACTGTTGAACCAAATCTGGGCCACTTCTAATTTTTCTTGGGCCAGCAAGAAGATAGAATGAGCTTCATTTTGATATATATGAAAGCCGGTTAAAATTAAAAGAAGCCATCGAAATCTTTCCCCCAAGACCATCCCGACGAATTTAATAATAAAGTGTTCTATTTTTATCGCGCGCTGTAATTGACATTTTGGGCGCCTCGCTTTAAAATCGAATAACTGTTGAACCAAATCTGGGCCACTTCTAATTTTTCTTGGGCCAGCAAGAAGATAGAATGAGCTTCATTTTGATATATATGAAAGCCGGTTAAAATTAAAAGAAGCCATCGACATTTTTCCCCCAAGGAGTCATGTCGGCTACAAGTGAATTTGGCTCGCTGTGCAATTGACAGTTTTGGCGTCGCTCTTTAAAAGCTTAATATATCTTGAACCAGATCTGGGCCACTTCTAGTTTTTTTTTGGGCCAGCGAGACGATAGAATGAGCTTCATTTTGATGTATAGCAAAGGCATTAAAAAGTAAGGGAAGCCATCGAAATTTTCCCCCCAAACACCATCCCGATTTTAATAACAAAGTGTTCTATTTTTACGCGCTGTGTAATTGACAGTTTGGGCGCCTCGCTTTAAAAGCGAATAACTCTTGAACCAGATCTGGGCCACTTCTAATTTTTCTTGGGCCAGCAAGAAGATAGAATGGGCTTCATTTTGATATATATGAAAGCCGGTTAAAATTAAAAGAAGCCATCGATATTTTTCCCCCAAGACCATCCCGACGAATTTAATAATAAAGTGTTGTTATTTTTATCGCGCGCTGTAATTGACATTTTGGGCGCCTCGCTTTAAAAGCGAATAACTCTTGAACCAAATCTGGGCCACTTCTAATTTTTCTTGGGCCAGCAAGAGGATAGAATGAGCTTCATTTTGATATATATGAAAGCCGGTTAAAATTAAAAGTAGCTATCGAAATTTTCCCCCAAAAGAGTCATGTCGGCTACAAGTGAATTTTGGCTCGCTGTGCAATTGACAGTTTTGGCGTCGCTCTTTAAAAGCTCATATATGTTGAACCAGATCTGGGCCACTTCTAGTTTTTCTTGGGCCAGCGAGACGATAGAATGAGCTTCATTTTGATGTATAGCAAAGGCATTAAAAAGTAAGGAAGCCATCGAAATTTTTCCCCCAACACTATCCCGATTTCAATAATGTGTTCTATTTTTATCGCGCTGTGTAATTCACAGTTTGGGCGCCTCGCTTTAAAAGCGAATAACTCTTGAACCAGATCTGGGCCACTTCTAATTTTTCTTGGGCCAGCAAGAAGATAGAATGAGCTTCAATTTTATATATAGGAAAGCCAGTTAAAATTAAGAGAAGCCATCGAAATCTTTCCCCCAAGACCATCCCGACGAATTTAATAATAAAGTGTTCTATTTTTATCGCGCGCTGTAATTGACATTTTGGGCGCCTCGCTTTAAAATCGAATAACTGTTGAACCAAATCTGGGCCACTTCTAATTTTTCTTGGGCCAGCAAGAAGATAGAATGAGCTTCATTTTGATATATATGAAAGCCGGTTAAAATTAAAAGAAGCCATCGACATTTTTCCCCCAAAGAGTCATGTCGGCTACAAGTGAATTTGGCTCGCTGTGCAATTGACAGTTTTGGCGTCGCTCTTTAAAAGCTAATATATCTTGAACCAGATCTGGGCCACTTCTAGTTTTTTTTTGGCCAGCGAGACGATTGAATGAGCTTCATTTTGATGTATAGCAAAGGCATTAAAAAGTAAGGGAAGCCATCGAAATTTTCCCCCAACACCATCCCGATTTTAATAATAAAGTGTTCTATTTTTACGCGCTGTGTAATTGACAGTTTGGGCGCCTCGCTTTAAAAGCGGAATAACTCTTGAACCAGATCTGGGCCACTTCTAATTTTTCTTGGGCCAGCAAGAAGATAGAATGAGCTTCATTTTGATATATATGAAAGCCGGTTAAAATTAAAAGAAGCCATCGATATTTTTCCCCCAAGACCATCCCGACGAATTTAATAATAAAGTGTTGTATTTTTATCGCGCGCTGCAATTGACATTTTGGGCTCCTCGCTTTAAAAGCGAATAAACTCTTGAAACCAAATCTGGGCCACTTCTAATTTTTCTTGGGCCAGCAAGAAGATAGAATGAGCTTTCATTTTGATATATATGAAAGCGGTTAAAATTAAAAGAAGCCATCGACATTTTTCCCCCAAAGAGTCATGTCGGCTACAAGTGAATTTGGCTCGGCTGTGCAATTGACAGTTTTGGCGTCGCTCTTTAAAAGCTAATATATCTTGAACCAGATCTGGGCCACTTCTAGTTTTTTTTTGGCCAGCGAGACCATAGAATGAGCTTCATTTTGATGTATAGCAAAGGCATTAAAAAGTAAGGGAAGCCATCGAAATTTTCCCCCCAACACCATCCCGATTTTAATAATAAAGTGTTCTATTTTTACGCGCTGTGTAATTGACAGTTTGGGCGCCTCGCTTTAAAAGCGAATAACTCTTGAACCAGATCTGGGCCACTTCTAATTTTTCTTGGGCCAGCAAGAAGATAGAATGAGCTTCATTTTGATATATATGAAAGCCGGTTAAAATTAAAAGAAGCCATCGATATTTTTCCCCCAAGACCATCCCGACGAATTTAATAATAAAGTGTTGTATTTTTATCGCGCGCTGCAATTGACATTTTGGGCTCCTCGCTTTAAAAGCGAATAACTCTTGAACCAAATCTGGGCCACTTCTAATTTTTCTTGGGCCAGCAAGAAGATAGAATGAGCTTCATTTTGATATATAAGAAAGCCGGTTAAAATTAAAAGAAGGCATCGAAATTTTCCCCCAAAAGAGTCATGTCGGCTACAAGTGAATTTGGCTCGCTGTGCAATTGACAGTTTTGGCGTCGCTCTTTAAAATCTAATATATCTGGAACCAGATCTGGGCCACTTCTAGTTTTTTTTGGGCAAGCGAGACGATAGAATGAGCTTCATTTTGATGTATAGCAAAGGCATTAAAAAGTAAGGGAAGCCATCGAAATTTTTCCCCCAACACCATCCCGATTTCAATAATAAAGTGTTCTATTTTTATCGCGCTGTGTAATTGACAGTTTGGGCGCCTCTGCTAACATGATTGTGGACTGATTTTGCCTTTTGACCACCAATATTCTGCTGTGCCAAGATGATTATGGACTGATTTTGCCTTTTGACTACCATTATTCTGCTCTGCCAAGATGACTGTGGACTGATTTTGCCTTTTTCTACCATTATTCTGCTCTGCCAAGATGATTGTCGACTGATTTTGCCTTTTTACCACCAATATTCTGCTCTGCCAAGATAATTGTGCACTGATTCCGCCTTTTGACCACCATTATTCTGCTGTACCAAGATGACTGTGAACCGATTTTGCCTTTTTACCACCATTATTCTGCTCTGCTAAGATGATTGTGGACTGATTTTGCCTTTTTTCCACCATTATTCTTCTGCTCTGCCAAGATGATTGTGGACTGATTTCGCCTGATTACCACCATTATTCTGCTCTGCCAAGGTAATTGTGGACTGATTTTGGCTTTTGACCACCATTATTCTGCTGTGCCAAGATGATTGTGGACTGATTTTGCCTTTTTTCCACCATTATTCTGCTCTGCTAAGATGATTGTGGACTGATTTTGCCTTTTTACCACCATTATTCTGCTCTGCCAAGGTAATTGTGGACTGATTTTGCCTTTTTACTACCATTATTCTGCTCTGCCAAGATGACTGTTGACTGATTTTGCCTTTTTACCACCATTATTCTGCTCTGCCAAGATGACTGTGGACTGATTTTGCCTTTTTACTACCATTATTCTGCTCTGCCAAGATGACTGTTGACTGATTTTGCCTTTTTACCACCATTATTCTGCTCTGCCAAGATGACTGTGGACTGATTTTGCCTTTTGACTACCATTATTCTGCTCTGCCAAGATGACTGTGGACTGATTTTGCCTTTTTACCACCATTATTCTGCTCTGCCAACATAATTGTGCACTGATTTTGCCTTTTGACCACCATTATACTGCTGTGCCAAGAGGACTGTGGACTGATTTTGCCTTTTTACCACCATTATTCTGCTCTGCCAAGATGATTGTGGACTGATTTTGCCTTTTTACCACCATTATTCTGCTCTGCCAAGATAATTGTGGACTGATTTTGCCTTTTGACCACAATTATTCTGCTGTGCCAAGATGATTGTGGAGTGATTTTGCCTTTTGACTACCATTATTCTGCTCTGCCAAGATGACTGTGGACTGATTTTGCCTTTTTACTACCATTATTCTGCTCTGCCAAGATGACTGTTGACTGATTTTGCCTTTTTACCACCATTATTCTGCTCTGCCAAGATGACTGTGGACTTATTTTGCCTTTTTTCCACCATTATTCTGCTCTGCTAAGATGATTGTGGACTGATATTGCCTTTTTACCACCATTATTCTGCTCTGCCAAGGTAATTGTGGACTGATTTTGCCTTTTGACCACCATTATTCTGCTGTGTCAAGATGATTGTGGACTGATTTTGCCTTTTGACTACCATTATTCTGCTCCGCCAAGATGACTGTGGACTGATTTTGCCTTTTTACCACCATTATTCTGCTCTGCTAAGATGATTGTGGACTGATTTTGCCTTTTGACTACCGTTATTCTGCTGTGCCAAGATGACTGTGGTCTGATTTTGCCTTTTTACCACCATTATTCTGCTCTGCTAAGATGATTGTGGACTGATTTTGCCTTTTTACCACCATTATTCTGCTCTGCTAACATGATTGTGGACTGATTTTGCCATTTGACCACCAATATTCTGCTGTGCCAAGATGATTATGGACTGATTTTGCCTTTTGACTACCATTATTCTGCTCTGCCAAGATGACTGTGGACTGATTTTGCCTTTTTCTACCATTATTCTGCTCTGCCAAGATGATTGTCGACTGATTTTGCCTTTTTACCACCAATATTCTGCTCTGCCAAGATAATTGTGCACTGATTCCGCCTTTTGACCACCATTATTCTGCTGTACCAAGATGACTGTGAACCGATTTTGCCTTTTTACCACCATTATTCTTCTGCTCTGCCAAGATGATTGTGGACTGATTTCGCCTGATTACCACCATTATTCTGCTCTGCTAAGATAATTGTGGACTGATTTTGGCTTTTGACCACCATTATTCTGCTGTGCCAAGATGATTGTGGACTGATTTTGCCTTTTTACTACCATTATTCTGCTCTGCCAAGATGACTGTTGACTGATTTTGCCTTTTTACCACCATTATTCTCCTCTGCCAAGATGACTGCGGACTGATTTTGCCTTTTGACTACCATTATTCTGCTCTGCCAAGATGACTGTGGACTGATTTTGCCTTTTTACCACCATTATTCTGCTCTGCCAAGATGACTGTGGACTTATTTTGCCTTTTTTCCACCATTATTCTGCTCTGCTAAGATGATTGTGGACTGATATTGCCTTTTTACCACCATTATTCTGCTCTGCCAAGGTAATTGTGGACTGATTTTGCCTTTTGACCACCATTATTCTGCTGTGTCAAGATGATTGTGGACTGATTTTGCCTTTTGACTACCATTATTCTGCTCCGCCAAGATGACTGTGGACTGATTTTGCCTTTTTACCACCATTATTCTGCTCTGCTAAGATGATTGTGGACTGATTTTGCCTTTTGACTACCGTTATTCTGCTGTGCCAAGATGACTGTGGTCTGATTTTGCCTTTTTACCACCATTATTCTGCTCTGCTAAGATGATTGTGGACTGATTTTGCCTTTTTACCACCATTATTCTGCTCTGCTAACATGATTGTGGACTGATTTTGCCTTTTTACCACCATTATTCTGCTCTGCCAAGATGATTGTGGACTGATTTCGCCATTATTATGCTCTGCCAAGGTAATTGTGGACTGATTTTGCCTTTTGACCACCAATATTCTGCTGTGCCAAGATCATTATGGACTGATTTTGCCTTTTGACTACCATTATTCTGCTTTGCCAAGATGACTGTGGACTGATTTTGCCTTTTTCTACCATTATTCTGCTCTGCCAAGATGATTGTCGACTGATTTTGCCTTTTTACCAGCAATATTCTGCTCTGCCAAGATAATTGTGCACTGATTCCGCCTTTTGACCACCATTATTCTGCTGTACCAAGATGACTGTGAACCGATTTTGCCTTTTTACCACCATTATTCTGCTCTGCTAAGATGATTGTGGACTGATTTTGCCTTTTTTCCACCATTATTCTTCTGCTCTGCCAAGATGATTGTGGACAGATTTCGTCTGATTACCACCATTATTCTGCTCTGCCAAGGTAATTGTGGACTGATTTTGGCTTTTGACCACCATTATTCTGCTGTGCCAAGATGATTGTGGACTGATTTTGCCTTTTTTCCACCATTATTCTGCTCTGCTAAGATGATTGTGGACTGATTTTGCCTTTTTACCACCATTATTCTGCTCTGCCAAGGAAATTGTGGACTGATTTTGCCTTTTGACCACCATTATTCTGCTGTGTCAAGATGATTGTGGACTGATTTTGCCTTTTGACTACCATTATTCTGCTCCGCCAAGATGACTGTGGACTGATTTTGGCTTTTTACCACCATTATTCTGCTCTGCTAAGGTGATTGTGGACTGATTTTGCCTTTTGACTACCGTTATTCTGCTCTGCCAAGATGACTGTGGACTGATTTTGCCTTTTTACTACCATTATTCTGCTCTGCCAAGATGACTGTGGACTGATTTTGCCTTTTTACTACCATTATTCTGCTCTGCCAAGATGACTGTTGACTGATTTTGCCTTTTTACCACCATTATTCTGCTCTGCCAAGATGACTGTGGACTGATTTTGCCTTTTGACTACCATTATTCTGCTCTGCCAAGATGACTGGACTGATTTTGCCTTTTTTCCACCATTATTCTGCTCTGCCAACATAATTGTGCACTGATTTTGCCTTTTGACCACCATTATACTGCTGTGCCAAGAGGACTGTGGACTGATTTTGCCTTTTTACCACCATTATTCTGCTCTGCCAAGATGATTGTGGACTGATTTTGCCTTTTTTCCACCATTATTCTGCTCTGCTAAGATGATTGTGGACTGATTTTGCCTTTTTACCACCATTATTCTGCTCTGCCAAGGTAATTGTGGACTGATTTTGCCTTTTGACCACCATTATTCTGCTGTGTCAAGATGATTGTGGACTGATTTTGCCTTTTGACTACCATTATTCTGCTCCGCCAAGATGACTGTGGACTGATTTTGGCTTTTTACCACCATTATTCTGCTCTGCTAAGGTGATTGTGGACTGATTTTGCCTTTTGACTACCGTTATTCTGCTCTGCCAAGATGACTGTGGACTGATTTTGCCTTTTTACTACCATTATTCTGCTCTGCCAAGATGACTGTGGACTGATTTTGCCTTTTTACTACCATTATTCTGCTCTGCCAAGATGACTGTTGACTGATTTTGCCTTTTTACCACCATTATTCTGCTCTGCCAAGATGACTGTGGACTGATTTTGCCTTTTGACTACCATTATTCTGCTCTGCCAAGATGACTGTGGACTGATTTTGCCTTTTTACCACCATTATTCTGCTCTGCCAACATAATTGTGCACTGATTTTGCCTTTTGACCACCATTATACTGCTGTGCCAAGAGGACTGTGGACTGATTGATTTGGACTGATTTTGCCTTTTTACCACCATTATTCTGCTCTGCCAAGATGATTGTGGACTGATTTTGCCTTTTTACCACCATTATTCTGCTCTGCCAAGATAATTGTGGACTGATTCTGCCTTTTGACCACCATTATTCTGCTCTGCCAAGATGATTGTGGACTGATTTTGCCTTTTTTCCACCATTATTCTGCTCTGCCAAGATGATTGTGGACTGATTTTGCCTTTTGACCACAATTATTCTGCTGTGCCAAGATGATTGTGGACTGATTTTGCCTTTTTACCACCATTATTCTGCTCCGCCAAGATGACTGTAGACTGATTTTGCCTTTTTACCACCATTATTCTGCTCTGCTAAGATGATTGTGGACTGATTTTGCCTTTTGACTACCATTATTCTGCTCTGCCAAGATGACTGTGGACTGATTTTGCCTTTTTTCCACCATTATTCTGCTCTGCCAAGATGACTGTGGACTTATTTTGCCTTTTTTCCACCATTATTCTGCTCTGCTAAGATGACTGTGGACTGATTTTGCCTTTTTACCACCATTATTCTGCTCTGCCAAGGTAATTGTGGACTGATTTTGCCTTTTGACTACCATTATTCTGCTCGGCCAAGATGACTGTGGACTGATTTTGCTTTTTACCACCATTTTTATGCTCTGCCCACCATTATTCTGCTCTGCCAAGATGATTGTGTGGACTGATTTTGCCTTTTGACCACCATTATTCTGCTGTGCCAAGATGACTGTGGACTGATTTTGCCTTTTTACCACCATTATTCTGCTCTGCTAAGATGATTGTGGACTGATTTTGCCTTTTTCCACCATTATTCTTCTGCTCTGCCAAGATGATTGTGGACTGATTTTGCCTTTTTACCACCATTATTCTGCTCTGCCAAGATGATTGTGGACTGATTTTGCCTTTTGACCACCATTATTCTGCTCTGCCAAGATGATTGTGGACTGATTTTGCCTTTATGACCACCATTATTCTGCTCTGCCAAGATGATTGAACTGATTTTGCCTTTTTACTACCATTATTCTGCTCTGCCAAGATGACTGTTGACTGATTTTGCCTTTTTACCACCATTATTCTGCTCTGCCAAGATGACTGTTGGACTGATTTTGCCTTTTTACCACCATTATTCTGCTCTGCCAAGATGACTGTGGACTGATTTTTGC
>JAWNZC010000365.1:0-57790 GCA_035771165.1 Paragorgia papillata | reverse complement strand
CATGCATGCATGCACCTAAATATAGCCCTGATAGTAAACTCAGGAAAAAATAATCTTGAAGTACAAAATTTGGTTTAAACCCCATATAGTTTTAAATAATTAGTGAAACGGCTCCCGAATTAAAAAATTTGTACAAACAATATGTTGTTTTATAACTCTATACTGTTCGGTCTACTTTCAAGTTTCAAAATTGACTAAAAAATAGAAAGACGGCCTTGCCTTAATAATTAGAAATGAGGCTATGATTTTAATATTATGAACAGTAGCTAAATTTGCGCTATTTTTTGTCAGATAGCTCCTCTCAGACCATTACCCGCCTCTGGAATCCATTGATGAGACGCTTGAAAGAAATACAAGAAGAGCGCTTGAATTTTCAGTGATGGGTATCATGGCAGAAGCTATCTCAACATAGTTTAAACGCGCGGACTTATGATCAATAGTAAAGAAAGATTTAAGCTGAATGCAAATTTATATAAATATAATATAAATATATATATATATATAAAAATTTCATTAATAATTTCATGAGGGAAAACACAAAGGAAAATCATAAGCGTAACGGATCTGTATATGATGATATAGACCTCGCTCTAAGTTTTTCGCTGTTTATTTTGACGATTTTTCATACGCATCAAATTTAAAAAAAAATATTAATAAAATAAAATTTAATTAAAAAATATTTAAAAAAAAATATAATAAAAAAAATATAAAAAAAACATTAAAAAATAAAAAATAAAATAAAAAAAATTAAAAGAAAAAAATAAATAAATTAAATTTAAAAAAAATATTTTAAATATATTATAAAAAAAAAAATATAATATAATAGTATAAATAGAAAAAAAAATAAAAAAATTAATTTAATTTTTATAAAAAAAAAAATTAAATTTTAAAAAAAAAAAATAAAAAAAAAACAAATTATTACTATAAAATAAAAGAAATAAATAATGTTCAATAATAAAGAAAAAAATATTTAAAAAAATAAAAAATAAAATAGATAATAAAAAAAAAAAATAAAAAATAAATAAAGAAAAGTCATAAAATAAAAAAAAAAATAATAAATTTTTAAAAATAAATATAATAATATAAGATAAAAAAAAAAAAATAGTAAAAACTAATAAAAACTGATAGAGTGACCAAAATATTGTTTGTATGTAGACTTTTATTTTTACAAGCGTATTTTTTTTGGTTTAAAATGAATTACAGGTTGGCAAAGACGTTGCCTATTATGTTTAATAACAATTATATAATATTCTGGTTGGGGTTTTAAGTATTAGATAGAATATTATAAGGTTGGCAAATATTTTTTTGCGCTACCCTATATATATATTATATATTAAAAGTAAAACTTGTTTTTTTTTCAGAATAAAATCTCATAGGGTTGGCAAAACATTTGGGCTACCTACACACCCGCTAACACAACCAAGACTATTATATCTATAAGTTACAAATTGTTTGGGTTTTTTTTGCAAAATAAAATTTTAATAAAGGTTGGCAAAAGTTTTTGCCTACCCTATTTTTGTATTACAAGCAATGTTTGTTTCTCATATATTATTTTTTTCAGAACTAAAATTGTATAGGGTTGAGCAAAAATTTAAACCTACCCTATTATGTTGACCAGGATGGATTATTTTCTTTTTTTGCAGAGAAAGATTTTGGCCTACCCTAATATAATTTTTGTCTATTATGTTGACCAGGATGAGGATATTTTTCTTTTTTGCTGAAAAGATTTTGCCTACCCTATTATATTTTTTGTTAATTTCTCTTGTCACTAACTTATATTCTCTTTAAAAAACCAAGAATTCTTTGCGTCATTCTTAATTTCGTTCGCAAAAGCGCAATGCAGAGCAGTTTTCTTCGTACAAAAATATTTAACCTTCCACGTATATTACAGTTATGTTATTAAATTTTGCGGAAAAAAATTTAGTTATGGAATTTGCACAAAATAGTTTGGTAACGCGTTTTTAACATTTTCATATGAATCGTATCAGTATATTTTGTTGGGACTATTATCACAAAGCCATCCTCTCTATGCTCGGAATGAACCAATTCTGTTAAGTTTATATAGTTTACGGTGATCTTCTTTGAATGCCCCTCGAGAGACTTTACAATACGTTGTGGTGTTCCCAAAGAAAGCTCTGTCGAAGACCCAATGGGATTTCCACATATCCGGAAAGGAATATCATTGTGCGGCCACACGCAATACCCAATTTATCCCGGATGCTCAATCTCGTACCCCAAGAGCCAAATAAATGCCCGCCGCGCCGCGCAGACAAAAATCAAATGGGCTCTGGGACAACCTTTTTCAACCGGCCACGCGAATCGTGGGGTTTTTGGGGCGTGGCAACCAGCACACCACTGCACGTCCACGTTACACTGAACGTCCTTCATGCATCTTTCTTTGCTGATTGTCGGCAGTCAACTTTTAATGCAAATATATTAATATGTAATTATGAGACAAAATTACAGCGAATATGGTTTGAGAACGAAAACAATCTTCCGAGACATAGGCAAACTTAATACTTCCGCCATGGCGATAAATGAATGGTCATTCACATAGAGTTTTATCCTCGCCTGAGCTAGCTGTTCGGTAAACCACTTCGAAATGTTGTATAAATGTTGCTCTCGAAGAGGCAAAAAATGTGGTTTAAGCAGATCAACAAAAAAGATTAAAAGGTAACTTTATGAAGTCAAAAGGTGGGTCAGTTGTTTATATTAGCGTTGCTGGAGGTTCGTGAAAAATATTTTAGATTTCATGCAAAAATGAAACTGAAAACACCCTCGGCATCGTGCAGTGAAACTAAATTACTTAGTTGGTTGTTTTTGAAAAAGAACATGCTTTATTACTACTCCAAATGCTTATTGTAAATAAAAAGTCTCTTTACTGGTAATCCTCCTACGAAATGTGTGTTGTATAGCTTTGATTTGAACAGTGAGTTTCTTATGTTTGGCAACAAATTAATATCAACCGCGTTAATTTAGTCGGATTTTGAAGTAAAAAAGACGTAATTTTTAGGTGAATTTTACTATTTAACATGCTAAATTGTGGTATCTGTTAATGTATTTTTACACAATGTTTGTTTTTAATACATTGGTTTGAGGGTGTTGATGTTTATCTGTATAAAAATCCGTCAATTTCAAACTCTTGTTCCGGCAGTTTTTTAAAAAAACATAGCCGCCATATTGTTGTTCTTCTACTAGTAGGATTTGAGCTGATAGCCTGGTAGTAGGGAAACCAATCAGAGGTTACAGCAAAAGCTCATATCCGATAGCATGCTATAATAATAAAGCCTAATATAAACATGAGTGTGTTGGGAGAGTTTCAAAATGGCTCAAGTTTACCATAAGTAACTTCAGATTACTCCCAAACCTCACTCCGAGTGTTTCGATCAATGTTATATAAAATGCAGGGCATATCTATTATGAAAAATAATAAGACTAAGAAATGGTGCTGTGACCATCCACCAACCATGTTTGCATAGCCTGATATAAACACAGTAACTAAGCAATATCACATTGTGCATAAAATACAACCTATATTTTAAAATAAAAATATATTTTTTAAAATTACACTAAACAATAATTATATTTGGCAGAATGACTGAATAAAAATACAAAATAATAAGAACCCTTGAATATACCATGTAACTAGTCTGTACAGTGAACTCATTATCAAATATTGGCATGATTGATTGATGATATCAATGTTGTCAAGAGCACAAACAAGATCTAATTGGTTTAAAAAAAGCTAATGGATATTCGGATATAGTACTAGTCCCTTTGCGAAAACTGAGTGGTAACCATTGGCCCAACAACTGAACTGAGTTAGACTCATTGTTAATATAGCTGCTGCTAGTATTTGTAGATGCTACTAGACTAACAGTCTACAGAGGTGTATTTTCCAGACTCAAATTTTAATAAAACAAATGCAGTACGCAGTACTGGCCTGGCAAGATGGCAACATTCCTGGCAATCATAAGAATGTTGTACATATATTCCCTTGAAAGTCAACACTCCAATAGTCTATATGACAATATACCATAAGATATTTGTAGCACGAAACTGAAATCTGAAAAAGTGGTATACCCGTCACGACCAAAGGCCTTTTGTCACGAACCCACAGCTACGACGAATCCTGTCGTACGTTCTCCACGTAAAAGCTTAAATCCGGGATCCAAACATGTTACTCAACGCCAAAATAAGTATATTTCTTTGTCTCTTTGTAAAGAATCTTTCATTTTGTCAAGGTTTAATTCTCATAAAGATTGTTTTTATTTTGCTCCACGCTCGCTCTTGAAAATTTCAATACATGAAAACATATAAGAAACCGTTGGGAGAATGAGGATGAAATTATTCTGCGCAGCGCAATAGGAGTTTGAAAGCGTTAAACCAATCAGAGGCAAGTTTTCAAACGGCTTGTCTCACACCAGAGACCATTTGCTTTCCCGGGGGGAAGTCTGGC
This sequence comes from Paragorgia papillata, assembly GCA_035771165.1. Lineage (NCBI taxonomy): Eukaryota > Metazoa > Cnidaria > Anthozoa > Scleralcyonacea > Coralliidae > Paragorgia > Paragorgia papillata. Next base: position 53,331 of record JAWNZC010000365.1, on the reverse strand, counting down.
TTCTGGGTACGAGAATTGCAGGATTGCTCAGATAGATTTGACTGATGCTGGTGTAGAACACTTGACCTTATTAACGTTTTGTACTATTTTTTTTCGGGACAGAAATATGCGAAATGCATTTGCCCAACAACCTCCCAAATTTGGATGCGACGTGCAATTTTTGTTAATCTCAATATTATTTTAACGAAATAACATCCTTATATTCTTTACCTTTTTAAGAATATTAAAAGCTGAAATTAACAGTTTTTTATCGGATAGGAGTGGGCTATTTCGCCAGGCCACCAAATAATAAAAAACGAGGGTTTACATTATAACGTTTTTCTATTTAGGGAGGTAATACAAAAAATTCATGTATAAACGGGGCAAGGGGGTTATTACTTTATGAATATTTCGTTAGCATAACAATTAAGTTTCCGAAACACATTTTCCGAAAAGGTTTTCGGAAACTTGTTTTCAAAAAATAAAACAGTAAACAAACAGCAAAATTTTGTTTCTGAAAAGTTTTCAACATACACTGGAAAACTTTTGTTCTATATAACAACCTCTTATTGTTATTCCTGTAACTTGTTTCGGAAATTCTCTCTAGTCATCGCCTGGGCATTACATAAAATTGCCCCAGTAGTTTCACCACACACAAACAGAAATAAAATTGAACCCGCGCAGGTTTGGGAATTGCCTCACGTCCCAGACCACTTTTTGGTGGAAAATTCCAAGGTCAAATTGCAGTCCCTTTCCGCTTTTTACTAACAAGATGGCCTGCTCAAGGCGTTAACTTCGTGCTACTGGATTTATTGCAATTGGTGGAAAGCCTAGAAAACCCTGAGGAAATGTAGAACCGCACTGAGACCTGCAGTTGGAAATTACGACAGGTACAGCAACGCACCTCTAGCAAGAATACCAATATTTTTTTGACAAATTGAACGAGGGCGTTTCCTTATATATAATATAAGGTCTTATTTGAAGTACAACAAAATGAAAACCGTATCCCATGAAACGTTTTCTGAATGTACATAATGTAAAGATGTGGCGTCCTTCAAGTTGATAAAAATAGTTACGAATATTCAACATTATTAAACTTTCATAAATTTCGTCTCCATCATCAAATCATATATCTTAAGGTTCAAGCCCGTTAAAGAAACTATATATTGGTTCGGTGTATTCACCTAGAAGACGCTTGGCATTTTGAACCGTTAGGCCATGATTTAAATTTAATTATTGGCTACCCAACTAACGGAAACGGATGATCGCCGAAACCCCTCCAATCTAAATCCGCAGTAAATCGGATAAAAACTAACTGTAGAAACTTTTCCCAGAAACAGAAACGAGAACAGGAACAGAACAGAACAGAAACAGCAACAGAACTAGAACAGAACAGCATATTTATTGCACTTTAAACCATATACCACTATATTTTTCACCCTCGTCACCTAAGACGCATCAATTAATTCAAAGCAATCAAAGCAGACATCAAACAATTTAGATCAAGACAACAAACGCTTGGCAGACTGACGCTTAAACATTTCAAATAAGGAAAAAGTGGAAAACTGTGCCCGAGAATTGTTTTCCATTTTCAAAATACTGACGTTTCGAGCAGCGTCCTAGCTTCGTCAGAGTATCAGTTTACTGATGGAAGGATTCCGCTCGAAATGTCAGTATTACTTCATTATCAAAAACTATTCTCCGCAGTGTAAACCACCTTTTCATCCTTTGCTCTAACCGAAACACATGCCTACACAAGCGCTCTACTTTTTTTGTAAATGTTCAAATATATACATATACTAAGAGTTTTTGAAATGTTTTTGAAAATGTACTTCTACGTATACAAATCTCTTAGCTAGAGAACGAAACTGACTAATATTTTAAGTATTGTATAGGAAAAAGAAAAAAGGTGGTAAACTGAGAGAGATTTTGTTTTGGGAACTGATCAACTGAATAATGACTGAGACATAATAAATAGCTACTAATAAATAGGTCCCTCTTAAAAAACGTCAATATTATCCGTTATCAACCTATTCTCGGAAGTTCCAAGAATTTATTTTTTTTGCTCTATGATCCCAAAACGCAGCAACTCTTTTAACGCTCTTTGAATATGTTAATTGTTTTTAGTTCTAGCTAGTTTATTGCCATTAATATTTTTTTAGAATATTAGCTTTAAAAACCAAGCTTAAAATGCCATTTATGGTTCGGGGGTCGCATTGTCCCACTTCCCTCTTCATCGAACTGTTCACATGTAACCATGTTCCACAAACAGGTAACATCACGTGAAACTGAAAGTCCGCACACGTCATTCCACCTTGTTGTACCCAGGCCACTACTGATTGAATGTATGGGCATAAATCTATTATACATGACCGCTTAAGAAAGATCCAAAAATAGTGATAATACTTTAGCCAACCAATAAGAACGATACTAAGGACAGGGGTGTTACCTGAAATACTAATTGTCCATTGTCTCCCGTAGTCCTCCAAAATATATAGCCCCGCACAACATGCATAATACTACCAATTAAATCACTAATGAAGGTTAAAACATTCAATTGTTCATATTAATTTGTTAATCTACATTAACATAACCTTCAAAAAATAATAAAGTGGAGGTGAGTTCAGACAAGAGACGAGACGCAAGAAGTGAAGTGAGAATGAAGTGAAGTAGAAAAGCGAAACTAAGTGAAGTGAAACGAAAGCCGAAACGAAGCGAAACTGAAGCGAAAACGAATGTGAGAGTGAAAGTAGAAGTGATATACCTGAAGTGAAGAGAAGCATAGGGAAGCGAAGCGACACAGGACGCGAAGCGACACGGACACCCAACCAACGCGAAACGAACGCGACGGGGGACTGCGATCCAATCGAAAAGAAGAAGAGAAGTGAAAGGAGTGAAGTGGTGTGACGTAAAGTGAAATGAGTCGAGGTGAAGTAGAGAAGTGAAAGTGAAAAAAATTGAAGTGAAGGGGGAGGGAAGTGAAGTGTAAATGAAGTCTAAAGATGAAGTGCGAGGAGTGGTGAAGTGACAGTAAAGTAGGGTCAGATTGAGAGGTGAAGATATAAAGTGTAATACAAAATGTAACAATTTCCAACATGTATGTGGTTGGCTTTAAAATTTAGTTTTTTCCTTGTTTATTTAAAAAACCTGTTGGGAATGTATAAGTTTATTATGCGCATTCCGATGAAACGGAAGCGAACTTAAAAGCAGAATTCGAGAGCGATAATAGAAAGTTCTTTCTCTTTACCCTTAAAATCCCAACGAGCCAGAATCAAGAAGGAGAGTTGTGCTTTATAAAACTTGGAGCTAATTTCTTTCGTTTGATTTTGCAATTTTTGTAACATATAGCGCCCTATTAATCTAAATTAGATCCATTTGTATTTGTTCTTAGTTTTTAAACCCTTACCGCAATGTTTGTTGTGTATAATAGTCACTATATGTCACATTGGGACGACTATTTTTAAATAAAAACTAGCTTTATTTTATTTAAATAGCGCTCCGCCCGTTGAAGCATTTAATGATAACTTGGCACAGAAATTAGATGCATAAGATATGTTTCACAAAGAATGTTTAAGGAAAAAAGCAATCAAAACACCAATCGAAATGCCGAAACCACCAGTGAACTCGAATGAAAGGAGCCCTTTTCCCTCCCCAGCCCCTATCCAATATCCAAAAAGGCTCTAAGTTAAATTAATTGACGTGAAGTAAGCGCGAACCCCCAAACTGTATATCAGTTATGTGAACCTAACACTATAAAGTAGCTAAGAAGAGGGGCAGCGATCCTCTTGCTGTGACCAAAAGGATCGGTGCATGCTTCTGTTTGTACCGAGTTTGCTAACATCTCTATTGAATAAAACTTGAAAGAAAATTAAATGGGAAAAAACCACCTAACTTATAGGTAATTAGCTAGCCTAGTCCACAGAGCTCTCTTTCGCTTCGCTGTTTTAATATATTGCTAGCATGTGGGCGTCTGTGCCTCAAGCGCTGCGATAGAGAACCTAGCAGATTTCAAGTATAATCATGGTCCCTGGTTATTTCAAATAAGTTGGGTATCTCCCCCTTGGACACGTCAGGCCCCATCCTGCGCGTAAACGGAAAGAATAGATTTTCACGAACGTACGGCTGCAAAATCGTTGAGTAATTTTTACTTTGTTCCAACCTATTAAGCAAAAACCGTGCTTTTGACCTCGATCTGAGATTAAATCAAGGCCTTATTATATTGATATTTACACACACACTTGACCTGTATTTGAGATATTAATGACGCAGCGTCTTTAATAATCGAATCAATTTGTGTTTGCAGAATGCTGGTGATTTTTGTTGTATTTCTCAGCAGTTTTGTAATGTCGTTTGTAATTTAAAATTTGAATCGTTAACATTGGTAAGTTATTACACACGAATATTTTTACCAATTGCAGAAGATATTGAAGGTGATAACTCATTAAATCGTTAGGCGGGAACTGCAGGACCTTCGAAGACGAAATTTACTGACTATAAATCGGCCGGTATTAATTAACAGCCCTTTATTTTAGAATTTCTTTATATAGATTTGTTAACAACACAACGTGCTTGTTTAAAAGTTACATATGGTTTACCATTTCTTTTCTTTTTCCCTAATTGAAAGGTATGTCAAGCGTCAAATAAACAATTTGTGTTTTAAACCCTATCAAGTGTAAATCCTGCCATCTTGAAAATACTGAAATCCGCTAGGCATCCCCTATAGGCATCATAGAGCACCTTGAGCGGTGACGTCAGACATAGGTACAGCAAATGTCATCAATCAAGTACGGCGCGGATGCTATTTAGAGAACGACGGGAGAGAACCATGCTGGGTAATTTGATAACTGTACCGTTCAAAGAAAACTTTAAAGGTGAAGTGTAATTAAAACGGTAATAAAATAACAACAATGAATATTTGGAAAAAGTAAATATTTAGAAAGACAAGAGAAATGGTCGTTTAATGTATCGTGCATACACAAATAATTTATTCGTAATTCAAAATTGAGCATTGAAACTCATTTCCAGATTGAGTTTCTAAGATCCGGTAACCGGACCTAAAAAAGGGCTTGGATAAAACCTTGAAATGTCCCATTTCAGAAATCACATTTAATTTGAATGGGTTTTTTTTCTTTGTACGAGTTCTTTGGTGTCGCAGTAAGTTTACTTGACTGGTTAAAGTTTTGTCACAAACATCACATTTGAAAGGTTTCTCTCCAGTATGTGTTCTTTTATGACGTGATAAAGTATCTGACTGAGAAAATGTCATGTTACAGACATCACGCTTAAATAGTTTCTTCCCCAGTATGTGTTCTTTTAAGATCTACCAAGGTCAGTAGTATTACTATGTCAGTGACAAGTCATTTTCTAAGTCAAGTCACCCAAAGTGGCTTGACTGATAAAGTCTTTGCCACAGACATAACATTTGAATAATTTCTCTCCAGTATGTGTTCATTTATGAACTACCAAAAGTGTTATTATTTTTTTTGTAAATATTTCAGTGAACTTCAAGCTTGTCATTGCAAAAAGCGCACGCACACCAACTTTTGGAAAAAAGATGCGTATATTACAAGAAATACCAGGCATTAGGCTGCGTAACACAGGAGATTAGTCATAAAGCTTTACTACAGTAACCATATACTTTGTGACTATAATCCACCTTTTCGGCGCTACTTCAACGGGGGATCCCACGTGTTCTCAACGCCAAATTTTCGGACAAACTCGGTCAGCATACACAGACACTGAGGAAATGACGCTATAAAAATGGTTGAAATGTGCGCCTGGGTAGTTGTAAAAGCATTTTTTGATACCCAGAACGATCAATATGTTAGACGAAGATGCTAAAAGTTTTTGTCATTATTCAGCCGCAAAAAGACCAAAAGCAGAGTCAGACAGAAGCGTATATTAAAGTGGACCATGGCCGCCGCGTGCGTTCGCAACAACAGAGTTGCTTATTTGTACAAGATAACTATATCTACAGCCTTTATTATGTACGTTTAAATGGGCCAATGAATGAAACCTCTAACCTAAAATCAGCTACGGTTCTGCCAGTGCCGAAACCTATTCGAAATTTCAAATCAGTATTGTTCTACACATACAGTATTAAATACGCATGATGCCTATGATTATCTTACTTCAAACTAGCGCACTTAAAATAGAAACTAGAAAGCGAAAGGCACAGACAAGCAGTAAAATGGAATGCAAATGTTTTGTTCTAGTTTCACGTTCAACTTACTGGGATAAGATTCAACGAGCGTCGTGTAATACCAACGTGTCGTTACTTAGAAAGCGCACAACAATACTAAAAATCTTTAGCAGGTAAACACCTCATGTTATATATCAATCATCATGAAGAGTACACATGTCATATGAAACCCACGCGGCACTTCTTTTGTCCACGCGTAAAATATATTACGCCGGGCCAATACAGAAAAGTTAAGCAAAACCATATTAGCTGCATTTTGAACAAGGTGTTCTTTACTATAGCTGTAACTGAGCATATTAAGTGGTTATACTTTAAGACTACTCGACGGATAAAACAAGGCAGGATATATATATATAATATATATATATATATATATATATATATATATATCATATCGTAAAAAGCAAGCTTTTCGCCGCGACAGTATGTTATAATCCACGGATACTCTATGTTTTTTGTATTATTTTTGCTGTTGAAAAATCGCAAAAAACTTGTAGCAGCTTCGTCTAACACATTTGATCGTTCTGGGTATCAAGAATTGCTCTTACAACTACCCTTAGCCAAGCGCATCTTTCAACCATTTTTTATAGCCCCATCTCTTCAGTGTCTGTGTATGTTGTCCGAGTTTGTTTGTCCGAAAACTTTGCGTTGAGAACAATCCCTCCGTCGAAGTAGCGCCGAAAAGGTGGATTTAGAGCACTACCTCTCACTACTGAGGACCGGAGTATAGCCCATTTGTATTTGAATGGGTGACCACCTGTCCAGGTTTGGAACTCATGCCAGATATATGTAGAGTTGTTAGTGCTTAGCCTCCTGTGCCATGTGTTAACACACAGCATGGCGTTTGTGAGCATAGCCAATTTTGTCAAAATCTTGTTCAGCTCTAGATCGATTTGAATACAACGTTGTTACAAGTATACAATTCCATCAATTTTGTCAAAAATAGGCATTAACGCAGTGGATACATGCACGCCTGGGCATGCCTATTTTTAGTATGATGTACATCATTTATTGCATTGGGTTCCTAATGAATTTGTCCTTGTCATTGTCACAGTAAATGTCTTATCACAAACATCACATTTAAAAGGATTTTTCCCAATATGTGTTCTTTATGACGCAATAATTAGACACAGAACTAGTAAGTGATGTGACCTAGAAAATGTCTTGTCGCAGACATCACACCTATATGGTTTCTCTCCGGTATGTGTTCTTTTATGTATGCCAAGTGACTTGACTGGGAAAATGTCTTGTCACAGACATCACATTTGAATGGTTTCTCCTCGCCACGTGTTAATATCATATGACGTCTTAAATGTGATAAATAATCAAATGCCTTGTTGCAGTCAGGACAGTAGACTTGCTCCGAGCCCGCCTCTTAGCGCTAGTTTTTGCGGGCGAGCGGAAAGGCGGGAGAGCGGAAAAGCGGGAGGAAAGAGGGCGGACTTGTTTCGCTTGCAGGTTTTTTAATCTAATTAAAATATTCTGGCGGGAAATCGCTCGAAATGTACATCGCCCAGTTTTGACGTGTTTCGGGTTGTCGTACATGCAATGGAAAGTGGTTCTACCCCTACTAAAACGTTTTCAAGAGTCTGTTTAACTCCAATTTCCAAAGATAGCAATTGCATAGCAATTTAACCTGATATAATTACTTCCCGAATTTACGTCACCGGTCCGAAAAATTCACCGGTGAATTTTGGCGCGCTGCAGGTGGGAAAAGTCCTTTTCAACAGAGGAACCGAAAGGTCAAAAATGTCAAAAGGTCAAAAATTTTTGAAAAGGGACTTTGAGAAAGCCTATCAGGACAGCTATAGGACTTTTCTTTCGCAATAGCATTTCCCTTAGTCATGTCAGATTTTCCATTCATAGTAGACATCCCTTCACTTTATTAATAACTCTTTTGAACAAAACGTCGATATGAAATACATGTACATGTAGTCAGATTTTCCAAATTAGTCTCGGAGCCCGCGATCCCTTAGGTTGGAACTTCAAGTACCGCAAACAATCTGCCCAAACCACCAACACGGGTGCGCAAATGCATCATTGGTAACATGCAAATTTTTGGAACCACTGTGGAGAGGGCTGTGAAAGTGGGCGGGGATAAGATTTATGTTATTGTGATAAAAAATCAAGAGCACGTGATCTTGAACCTGCACGGTCGAATGTTTCTTGTATTTGGGGTACCTTGGGTTATGTAGTGCTATAGAACATTTTTCAGGATTTCTTACACTGCTAAAGTCAACCCAAAAACGTCGGCTGACTCGAGCGAATCCCGAAGGTGCGAGTTCAAATCCCGCTCGAGTCAGTTCTCATGTTTCTCTGAGGATAGTTCTGTGGCGCTATAGCATAGCAAGTTCCCATGCCGGGCGAAAATTGCAGTTCTTTACGGTTGCAGCAATAGCAGGAAACATCCAATTATCTCATTTTTTACAGTCGTGGCAACAGAAGCGTTCCGAAAAATGTTGAGCAGTTCATTTGCTAACTTTTACAAATTAATTTGATAAGATCCTCGAAAAACTGCTAACTTCCTCGAATTGTTGGCAACTTCTTGGTATTAGCTTGGGAATTGACCGATCACGTTCTGCTTAGTAATTAAGTAACTAATTGGATGAAAGCTGGAAGTGTAAAGTATAGTTTGAATTGTCAATTTGGCAACGAACTTCAACTATTTGAGGAACTCATCAAATGATTTGGTAAAAGTTAGGAAATGAACTGCTCAACATTTTTCGAACGCTCCTATTGCCGCGACTGTAAAATTCCAACGGTAAAAAGCAGCGACAGCGACTTCACAAGGTAAAGAAAACTTTGCGCAAGGGCAGCATGGATCAAAGTTCTCACCAAAACACGAGTTCTAGATGCGGATCTTCAATGCCAGATCGTCAAAACACCATTCATATTTGCGAAATTCACTTAAAGAAGAAGACATTACCAGACGTAAGGTGCTATTATTTGTATTGTAAACTGATAATCAATTGGTGAAAAGTTTATATGAAGCGAGCCAGCTCGGACTGATTTTCATTTGTGTTTACATGACATATTTGTGAGGCCCGGGTTGGCTTCCTTACTATAATATAAAGCCGTTCACACTAGCTATACTTGGTTAGATTGATCTAAGTCACAAACTCAGATCCATATGAGACCGATGTAAGCCAGTGAACGCTTTCCCAAAGCAGTGAACCTGCATTGGATAGTTTTCAAAAAAGTTCAGCCGGCCCTTCACTGGGGCTGACTCTATTTATTTCCCAAGATGCCACGAAACTCCACTTTTCACTTTTACGAGTTAGTTTTCAATTTATAACTTGCACATGAACGAACAGAGGTTGTGAAATGAATATAGTAATTGTCCAAAAAATACTGGTCAAGGCAAACTTTGTTTCCAGAGCTTTAACTGGCGAGCCCGGGTATAGGCGTTTGAAATTTACATGATTTACATGCTGTTTACATAGGGAAAACCACAGCCAAAGACATCTTATTTTTCTCTGCTAGATGCAAAGCGTTCTACTCTTGCCACCGGTGCTATTCCAAGATCAGACGATGTGCCTGATCCGAAACCAAGGCGAAAAATTGAACGCGTGGCCATAAACAACACCGAAGCTGAATCAAAACGTGCCTTAAGAATGTAGTCGACAATTTAAAACGGATGGCCTATAGGTCAATGGAAATTCGAAGAGGAAGAAACTTTAATTAGATTATCTTTGTACGACAATGAACATGTTTTACCAAAGTTTCAAGTCAAAATCTACTCGTCATTACAGTTTCGTACCAGTATATACTTCGTTGGGACCTTATCAAAAGCCGTCCTCTCTATAGTCAGAATGAATATTATGTTAAGTTTACGTACGTGATCTTCTTGATGCCCTCGAGAGCTTTACAATACGTTGTGGGCAACGGGATTTCACATCTCGGGAAAGAATATCATTGTGCGCCACACAATACCCGTTTTCCAGGATGCTTAGGAAGATTTGACTGATGCTAGTGTAGAATGCACTTACCTTTTAACGTTTGTTAATTTTTCCGGACAGAAAGATGCGAAATGCTTTGCCCAACTACCTCCCCAATTTGGATGCGACGTGCAATTTTGTTCATCTCAATATTTTTTACGAAATAACATCCTTATATTCTTTAAAAAATTAAAGTTAATTAACAGTTTTTTTATCGGATAGGAGTGGCTATTTCCAGCCCCAAATAATAAAAAAGAGGGGTTGCATTAACGTTTCCTATTCAGGGGGTATTACAAAAATTCATGTAAAAACGGCCAAGGGGTTATTACTTTATGAATATTTAGTAACATCTTAAGTCCGGCATACACTGAAAAAGTTTCCGAAACAACTTTTTCCTAAACATATTTTCGAAAAGTTTCAGAAACTTGTTTCAAAAAATAAAACAGAACAATCAGGAAAATTTTGTTTCTGAAACGTTTCAACATACACTGCAAACTTTTGTTTCCCAAACCGTGTTTCGGTAACTTGTTTCGGAAATTCTTTCTAGTGTATGCCGGCATTACATAAAATTGCCCAGAGTTTCACCACACACAAACAGAAGGCAATTATCTTGAACTACCCGCGCAGGTTGGAATTGCCCTTGTCCCAGACCACTCTTTGGTGGGAAATTCCGTGTCAATTTTTTACTACACGATGCCTGCTCAGGCGTTAACTCGGGCTACTGATTTTTGCAATTGGTGCAAATCTAGAAAACCCGAGAACATTGTGCGTAGATATGTAGAACCGCTCTGGGACTTGCAGTTGGACATTACGACATCACAGCACGCACCCTAGCAAGATTACCATATTTTTTGACAAATTGAACGAGACATTCTTATATGGTCTTGTTTGAAGTACACCGTTCCATGACTGAAACGTTTGCTGATGTAATTGTAAAGATGTGGCGTCCTTCAAGGTGATAAATAGTACGAATATTCAACATTCTTAAACTTTCATAAATTCGTCTCCATCATAATCATATATCTTCATGGTTCAAGCCCGTTAAAGAACTATATTGTTCGGTGTTTCACCTAGAAACGCTTGGCATTTGACGTTAGGAACGCCCTGATTTAATTTTATTGGCTAAACAACTAACGGAAACGGATGTCCCGAAACACTCAACCTAAATCCGCAGTAAATCGGATAAAACTACTGTAGAAACTTTTCTCAAAACAGAACAGAACTCCTTTATTGAACTTTTTCACAACAATTAATCAAAGCAATCAAAGCAAATCAAACAATTAATCAAAACAAACGTTTGGTAGACTACACTAAACATGTTCAAATAGGAAAAAGTGGAAAACTGCCGAGAATTGTTTTGATTTCAAAATACTGACGTTTCGAGCAGGGTCCTAGCTTCGTCAGAGTAACAATTTACTGATGAAGGATTCCGCTCGAAATGTCCGTATTTTGTTATCAAAACATATTCTCCCCAGTTTACCACCTTCTTACTTTGCTCTAACTAAAACACTGCCCACACAGCAGTCTACTATTTTTGCATGTTCAAATATATACTATAGCTAAGATTTTTGAAATGTTTTGAAAATTTTCTTCTATGTATGAAATATCTCTGAGCTAGGACGAAACTGACTAATATTTTAACTACTGTATGGCAAAGCAAAAAGGTGGTAAACTGACGAGATTTTGGTTTGGAACTGAATACTACGGTGGCCCATAAGGGACATGCTGCAAACAAGATTTTTGCTGCATACAAGTTCAAATAACTACAAATAGCAAGTAGTTTCAGCAAACAAATACACGATTGCTGCAAACAAATATACAGTTGCTGCAAACAAATATACAGTTGCTGCAAAGAAATATACAGTTGCTGCAAACAAATATACAGTTGCTGCAAACAAAATATACAGTTGCTGCAAACAAATATACAGTTGCTGCAAACAAAATATACAGTTGCTGCAAACAAAATATACAGTTGCTGCAAACAAAATATACAGTTGCTGCAAACAAAATATACAGTTGCTGCAAACAAAACCAGTCCCTCAAGTTGACGCGGCCACGCCATGCAACGCATGATGCATGTATTGGTTACCGCTGACTGTTCATACCGACGTCTGTCTTTGAGCGTCTTATTATCTATGCATTTATGAGTTTTATACACTCACTGTATGTATGACTTATTCTTCTTGAAATGTATTGCTTTATATGTGGGAAAGAAAATCCAGACTGGGCACGGTTTTGTTGCAGCTGTGGGAAGGAACAACCAACACTGCCAACAAGCATCACTGATTCTGCTTTGCCGAAAAACAAAGACTCCGCCGAGGACTCCGCCGCCACTCCCGCCAGTCGATCGACATGTACGAACACTAGTAAACCCACTAGTAAAGCCAGTAGTAAAACCAAGGAAATGTCCTTCAATGAATTTAAGAAACGCAAAACGTCATCCCGTTCTTCTTTCATCGAATCCAAGTCGAAGAAGAACAAGAACGACATGGTGACCATTCAGGTTGGCTTGGTGAAGTTTGACGGCAAGTTAAGAGCTGTTCGAGGTCGTTTACCACTTACTGTGTCAGAAAATGCTACAGCATCATTTATTCTTACGGCTGCAGTTGAGAAGTACACTGCTTTCGATAAATCATTCGACAAAGATCGCGAATACACGTTGTTATATCCTGATGGGGCAGAAGTTGTCAACGTGCCTGGAACAACAGTGCTTTTTACACTGAGCGAGTACAAGAAAGCACTTGGTAAGCCATACACGCGAATAATATTATTCATATGCACCAAGAAAGATCTCCTGTTCGAGAGATTGCCTAAACAGGAGGATTTAGTTTCGGAATCGGACAGTGACTCTGATGTTTCCTTACCTGTGGAGGACTCCTGCACAGATATTACAAAATATTTTGAAAAAACAACCCAAGCGCAACCAAAAAACACCGAGAAAAGTTCAAGAGAAATCGACTCAGTCGCTGGAACATCTGTTTCTGTTGAATCATTGATTGTTATTGCGGATTCGGTGTCTTCTGAGCAATCTGCAAGCAATGCCCAAGAGATTCAGTGTCCCATTTGCTTTTTGCCATTTCCTATCCAAGATATTGCTGAGCATGCAGATCATTGCAACAGTTGGCAACCTGAGTTTTGTCCTGATGAAAGTGATTTATTATTTGTGGAACAGCAAGAGTCACTAGCAATAGAAGAACCAGAGGCCTTACCTGACAATGATAATGACAAAAAGTTTTTGTTAATGAATGCTCTTCAACCATTGAGCAATATCATTGCCTTGCAAGAGAAGGTCAGGATAAATGTTCGACGAAAGTTTTTGTGGGATGACTTCAAGAAAGTTCGGGCAAATAAAATTAAACCACAAGATAATATTAAGATTGTGTTTGTTGGTGAATGTGCTATTGATGATGGAGGACCAAAACGTGAATTTTTTACAGGTAAATGTGTACTGTACATGTATATTTGCCAGTGCCTTTTTTAACTGGGAAGCTAAACCCCCCCCCCCCCCCCCCCCCCCCCCCCCCATAAACCGATTTGCTCCCCCAGGCACCATATTTCTGCCCCTGAAAAAAATTGCATTTGTTGAGTTGTAAATCTGTTCATTTAACAGTAATTGCTATGTTTTCTTATAAACTACAGTACAAACCTTTCAATTCAGCATCTAAATGTAGATTCTACATTATCTACAATGCCAACAGGAAAAAAATATTTGTCAAACTACTGTAATTTGAAAATTGATTATATGATGGCAATCCCAAAAGTGTAATTTTAACCAAATATTTTTCTACCTACATGTACTTTAACCAGAAAATACACCTAAATGCTCAGAGAAAAGCATTAAAAAGTTCTCTGTGGTAGCTGCAAAGTTGATCTTCTGAATTTCAGAAAAAATGTTTTTGCCATCTCCTTTCCCAGTGAAAATTCCTTAGAAAAGACACTGATATTTGCAAGAGGGGTGGAAAAAGTTGATTTCTTTCTGTCTACCACAGAACCAAAATAATTTATGCTAAGTTTAATTTCAAGAGCAAATTACTGTATCATCCGGTAATGAACATTTATAGTGAAAAAAATTACGCACACTGTGATTGGTCAGTTACTGTGTTTATATCAGGCTATGCAAACACAGTTGTGGTGTCAAGGCATGTTTCTTAAATCTTAGTATTATTTCATAAAAGAAATAGACAATGCCACTCGAGTGAGTTTGGGAGAATTTGAAAGTACTTATGTAAACCCTTGCCTATGGCTTGGGTTCACATAAACTTTAGAATTCTCCCAACTCACTCTCGTATTTTGCTTCAGGCTATATAAACATGGGTGGCCATTTTCTATTTCTTAAATGTAAATTTACTACTGCATGACAATAAAGATTATTATCATTACAGTATCATTATTATTATTATTATTATTATTATTATTATTATTATTATTATTATTATTATTATTATTATTATTATTATTATTATTATTATTATTATTATTATTATTATTATTATTATTATTATTATTATTATTAAAAGAAATTTCTTTTGCTAAAGCACTGCTTTATCCAAACAAAATGATGATCTTTTTAAGTATTCTCATTGAATGTTTTAGTCATAACAATAATTATTGTTACTACAGTACTCTTCAATTTTATAGAACTTCTAGATACTGGGAAAAGAAAGTTATTTTCTGAAGGAAGGCCTACAAACTCTACAATGGCCCTTGCTGCCCGTGACTTTCAATTACTTGGTTGAAGGAATGGTTATGTCTGTCCTTCAAGGAGGACCTGCTCCCAATTTCTTGGAAGATGATCTGTACCGTTATATAACCAACCAGGATTTAATACCACTCATGTGTAAAAATCCAGCTTTCAAGTCAGCCGCTGTAAATGTAAGTAATGTAAAACACAATACAGTACATGTATTTACTTCAATTACTGGACCACAAGTTTAATTTTATAGTGTTAAATAATAAATTATATTTACAGTTAACAACCTGTGTGACAGATAACAATGTGCAAGACACCATGCTTGCAAGATGACATTTTGGATATACTACAGCAAATTGGCTACAGTGGTGTGCCTCAGCGTGAAACAACTTTGACATGCAAGAAGGTTGTACAGTAAGTGTTTCAATACACTTAGAGTTACAGTACACAGGAAATGACAATCACAACTGATCATACTGTATGTGAACAGTGAGCTCTATATATAACTGGAGTGATATCTTTGGCCTGATTGGTTGAGAGCAGTGCGATTTCCGGTTAATTCAGAGCAAATTTGTAATTCAGTGCAATTTCAGGGTTGCTAGTGGCAATCAAAATAAAATTTGCCACTCGATTGAAAAATGGCTACAAAACAAAGTGAAGAAAATGACCAACGTTTTGCCATAGTAAATGATGACACAATAGAGCACTAAAAAGGTCTTCCGAAAACAAAAACATCCAATTTTTTAGGCATACTAAAAGTTATAGGATTCTGTGGCTTTCTTAAAACTGTTTTTGTCTCCGAACCCATGGGAAATGTTATACGCACGGAAAATTATAATTTTTGATACGCTTCACCAAACGTTTATTAAAAAAATACTACATAATTATGTAGATAAACATTGGCTATAGCTGGTTGGAAAGCCCGTTAAATGTTTGCGGGCTCGTACAATTTTGGTGAAATTTTGAAATATTGCTCATGGTATTTATCGTTAATTGCACCAAAAAAACAGACGATTACCTGTACTAATTAATTCATATAATTGTGTCAGCTTTCTTTGACATGCTACAGTAATTTTTTCAGATTATGCAGAATTTACTGTATGTAACTGTAATGAACTGGCTTGATTTTATTTGTTACAGAAACTCCTGGAATTGTAAGCTGACTCCTGGGAAACTTATCCCAAAAAAAACTAAAATCAAACCTTGATACTATCAGTAATTTTTTGTAATAAATAGATGCAATTTATGTTAACATCTTGTCTCTGTATTGTTAAGAAAATGTATGCTTCATCATGCAATTACAAGGTTCTTGTAATTTTCCAAAGGGCTCTAATGTAATTTCACTTATCTTACAGACTCTGCAATTTTAAAACCATATACACTGTACTATTGTGCAGACTGTTTCTCTTAAGTATTGATTTTTTTAATACCAGGTCTATCTGTATCAAAGATCAGCTGTCAGGACTGTTTGCCGCAGTTGCTGCAACTACAGGAAGGATTAACATGCTGTAACCTCCTGACAGCTGTGAAGAAACAGCCACAAATTTGGAAGCCTGTCTTTGTTCCTGGCAACACATTTTATTTATCAGCTGATGAATTTCTAGACCAAGTTATGGCGGACTACAATATTTCACAAAGCAAAAAAAAGCAAAGAAGTGGATACATTTAAGTATTTCAGTGATGTGATAATGAAGTTTGATGTTGGTATGTTTTGTATAAACACATTGTTTTGGCAAACAATTAGTATAAAAAAAGATTATGATGATGGGACTGTGTGCAACTGTTTATAAAAATAGTAGTAGTCAGGGTTCGATAATTCAAATTTTCAGCTGTACAGTAGCTTACTAGTACTCCAAAGAACATTTTGCACACACATGAGCTGGTCGTGGCGTGGTGGCAGGGGGGGTTTGGGGGGGGGGGGCAAGGCCCCCCAGCTGGGGTTGCAGAAGGGGCGCCAAAACTTAACAAAATAAACCTATTTCTTTGTATAGCTACTGTAGGTCTTCAATGGGGGATATAAAGATCTGAAATCTGTAATCTTTTTTGTGTTTTCTATGAAGTTTTATAATCTTCAGAATTCTGTAAAATCTCACTCCAAAATGCAGGAAGTGGCATATCAGACTCTAGATTTCAAAATTTTCCAGGGGAGCATGCCCCCGGACACCCCTAGAGGCAACCTCGTACCCAGGGTCTTATCTCCGCCCCCGCCCCGCGCTGCGAAAAGACCCTGGTTGTGGCTGGTCACGTGCCCCCTAAAAATTGGGGGGTTTTTAATTAACGATTTCAAAAATACTCCGGGAGGAGTGACAGGCACAATTACAAGTTTTCACCTTTGTTTTTATACAAATAATATTACGTCTGGCGTCGTCAGACTGGCGTCTGATCGGGCTGTCTGATCGCAAAATATCTGTTGAAATGAAACCAACAAAAAACAAACGTACTCAGTGTTTATAACAAAACATAGCTCGTGCTTTCTTCTGTGGTGTACGTTGTCAAAGATCATATCGAATCCAAACGTTAAAGAATCCCCGACGGCCCGATATAGCATCGTCTATTAAATGCACCATCGAGGCATCGAATACTCGTGTCGACTAGACTTTGAAATTGTCGCAGTGTTGGTGATGTGAAGTACCTTAAAAATTTGTACAGCAAGGCAAATTTTGAACTGCGTTATTCGGCCGAAATGTTTTACCGCCAAAGACTTCCTCGCGACGATGCTCTTCCTCATTTAATCCTCGTTTAATCTGCAGGCCATGTGAAAGAGCCAAACCGCTTTCTTCTCGCACTAAAATGTATTGACATTTCAACCTCTGCTCCGATAACCCCAGCGAAAAGTACTAAAAAGAAGCGATTCGGCAAAGATTGCAACTATTACAACATCAAGCCGATTGCCGTCCTTTCACTCGCATTTGTCATCAACAGAAACTCGGGTAAATACAGTTCTTGAATCGCGCTTTTCATTCTTTTTATTAAACTTTATAGTTCGCCTAAATGGCTAAATCAAATATCAGATTTTAGAATACGAGTATTAAAACTGGTCTTGTGTTGTAGCATTGATTGTGCAGCTTACTAAAGCTTACCACCCCTCCCCTGATATAAAATTCGTTTAGGCGGCACGTGACCAGCCGCAACCAGGGTCTTTTCGCAGCGCGGGGCGGGGGCGGGGGAGCGGAGATAAGACCCTGGGTACGAGGTTGCCCTAGAGGTTCGGCGCTACTCTGCCGCCTGCATTGGCGTGGTCTTTGAGAGAACCCATTGTTTGTTGTAATATTATATATTGCTACTTCAGTTATTTTAAAACAAAAAATGTTTTTTTTTTGGGGGGGGGGGGGGCACCAAAGCTAATCTGGCCACCCCTGGTACAACCTTGAGACTCATGGCGTACTTTAGTCTTTATTGTTTAAGTACAGGATAAGATTGGATATTCTTTGCGTTCCAATAAATATTAATACTTTATTGACTACAGACTCAGAAGATTATTTAAGCCAACATACTCACTATTAATGAAATACATACGAAATATGTATCTCTCACTATAACATGCCCAAAATTCGCTTCATCCCACAATCAGTATTTGATGTTTTACTACACAGCTGGTATGCAGCTAAAAACAGTCCAGCGTACTTACATGGTTGGTACTTAGCTGAAAACAACAAAGTGCAGTACCAGACCGTGATGCTGACCGTACCTACGGTATGTATAAAAGTACGCAAATTATCGAACCCTGGTAGTCTACATATTTTTTATTCAATGTTGTTTTAATGGTCAAAATTTCCAAGTCGAGAATTATTTCCAATTCACTAGAGCAGATTAGAGTGATATGGGGAGAGCCAAATATATGAGGGAAAAAAGAACAAAAAACTGGTTGTAAACTGACGAAATTTTTAGCAGTGAAATACTGACATTTCGAGTAGAGCTGGCTCCATCGTCAAAGTAAAACGTGAAAGGGCTCTGCTCAAAATGTTGGCATTTTATTGCTAAAACATTTCACGGATTAGCGGTAAGTTGTTGCGAGAATACCTCGTGCACTTAAGTTGGATAAAACTCTCCCCCAATCTCTGTGCAGCTCGATAGCTCAACAGGTAGAGCGGCGGACCAGAATCCCGAAGGTGCGAGTTCAAATCCCGCTCGAGTCAGCAAAAAAATTTCGGTCGAATTTAGCAGTGTAAGAAATTATGAACAATTTTCTCAAATTTCAGTAGTTCGCCACCTACCTTTTCACTTTGCCTAACACTTTCTATGGGTGCATAGGTAGGATTGTGAATTTCAACATGTTTTTCTCAAATATTTTTGCCTGAAACAGCACAATATCTAATATTTAAATACGGATAATTATTTTTGTAATTTTACAATTATAATTCTTTTTTTACCCAAGGTATTGACAATATAACCATGCATGATTTCTTGCAATGGTGTACTGGTTCCAGGGAGGTCCCACCATTGGGTTTTCCAAAAAAATTGAAGGCTTCGTTTATTCATGGCTGTGCAGAGAATTGCAGGTGTCGACCATCCACATCAACCTGTGACTTAGTCATTAAAGTTACCAGTTCATATCAAATCAGAAGACGAGATGACTGAGGCTCATGGTGTCAGCCATTGGAGACTCATATGGGTTTGGCAACATCTAAATTCAGTTACTGGTCAGCTGCTTCTACTAAAGTTTGGAAAAGTAACAATGCCTCATTTGCACTGCTTGGGAACTGTAAACCTCTTGTTTCCATGACATAATAAAAGTACTCTTGGTGATCACTTAATTGTTCTTCTATCAGACACTCAGCTGCCATTTCATTTATCTTTTCAATAGGCACATCCACAATATAATCAGTTCCACCACTCAGTTCAGGTAGATGATAAAGAACACTTGGCACTCCTGGTATAGTGTCATGACGAGACCGACGGATGTAGTGTGTGTTCCAGTGTTCTACAATTTCATTTAATTCATTTTGGATTAATTGGGAAAAACAAAACCAAGCACATTCCATATGAAGTTCATTTCCAGTTTGTAGAACACCATCTTGAACAAGAAATTTAAAATAATTAATCCACCAATTAGATCTACAACGTCTAAAAAATGACCACCAGTTCTCAATTCTCTGATTAGCATGTGATGAGCCATATCGGTGTACATTTTCTCCGCAAGGGCATCATTGCCACTAGCCCTAAAATAACATTGCATAGCAGCTGCCAAACCATTCTCTGTACCACAATCACTCCATATTAGTAATGGACAGCCATTGTTTTCTTGTACGCATTTTAAAAAAAGATTTGCAGGCACTTTGGGGTTATTGTTTGTTTTCACCACTTCAAGCCAAAGTACACACCGACTATAACCATCTATGGCTCCATGAATGGGGAAGCCATATGGTTTTAACTTATCATAGCCTAGTTTTGAAAAATAAATGCGAAGTGATCTATTTACATATTAAATACAGTATATGATTTAGTATCATTTTTGAACAACTGTATTCTATGCGTACTGTACATGTAAATCATGAGTGCAAAGAATGAACATGTACAGTGTATGTACCCTTAACGCTTTCACTCCCAAATACCGTATTTTCCCGTACTTTATTATTTTAGTCTGGCTTGCAGCCATATGCATGGCATCTGCAGATTAGCTGTCACAGTGCTGTTTCATTATAAAAGAGGTTGAGGGTTCAAGCAAGTAGATCTTTAATATAAGACCAGTTCCAAGTAAGTACGGTAGGCGTTGCATTTTACTTTATATAAAAGAAATGTCTTATATAAGTGTCTTATAAAAGAAAAGTCTTAACAGATGGTTGAAAACAATGAATTATATAAAAGAAAGAGGCCTGGAAACTAATATGTTACCATAGCAACAGCAAAAGAACAATAGAAATGCTTACTTTTGTCAGTAGACTACGTCTACAAAATTTTGGGCGAATTAATTAAATTGTGAAGATATGCCTGGGGACACAAGTGGCAGCATGCGAGGGGTGTATCACTCCAGAAAAAGTGCGAGATGTTTGGGATTTTCAAAATCCCGTGGGATTTTTTTTTTGATTTTGGGGGAATTTTTGAGATTTTTTTTTGGATTTTTTAGAATTTTTTTGGAGATTTTTTGGTAATTTTCTGAGATTTTTTGAGATTTTTAAAGGTGTACGAAATTTTTTGGAGGGATACACCCCTCGGCAGCATGAACGTGGAATTCCCTCACGGAAGAACTTTTTTGGTGTATTAAACTGTTTTGATATCAAGCCAGGTTAAATGATACTAAATTATATGTGATTTCGTGTTGCGGCAATTTAATAAACCGAAACTATACCACAAGACAATATGTACTTACCATCCCCTCCCTAATAACGGTATTTTAAAACCTCCCAGATTCTGGGAGGCACGTGACCAGCCCATGCCAGGAATTTTCGCTCGACGAGGCGAAAGCGAAAAGCCTGGGTACGAGGTTGCATCAGGGGTTGGCATGGGCCGGTGAACTCCATACTTCCTCCCATTCTCCCTTCATATCTGGAACGCTAACTTCGGGTCAAGCTGTATTACGTCGCCTTCAGTCCCCCTATATACGCGGCCAAGACGGGGTTCGCGTCAGGGGACTGGAAGCGACGTAATAAGTTTCACTTTCGAAGCGTGATAATAGGGACCTTAAGATCTACGACGTCAACCTCAACGACGACGTAATTTAAACAAAATAATTCTTTTTACAAAACAAAGAGAATGAATAATTTTTTGTCCCAAGAGTAATCTCAACGCCGTCCTCGTTCTTCATACAACGCCACTTAGAGCCCAAAGGATGAGAACTGTTGCTTGAGATGGACTTCAATACGGACACTACAATCATTTTAGCAGTGCTGGGGCGTTTTGGAAGTCATTAAACTAGTTTCAAATATCAAATATAATACTCAGTTAACCGTGACTTCTTTAAATTGTAAAACTTAGCTTGTCGTTTTAAGCGCCGTCGCGTCCTAGCATCTTAAGGTCCCTTATGACTGAAGTTAGCGTCCCAAGGTATACTGACATGGATAGGAAATGGAGTTCACTGGCGTGGGCTCAATTTAAAGCCAGTTCATAATATTAACTTGTATGATTTAAAAAAATGTTTGTTAACACTAACCATCCATGTGTCAACAAAAATTTGGTCCATATGATTTGTACGCCCGACGTTGTAACCGACGAGCTCTTCGTGCCTCGACACCCAATGGATCGAGTTCTTTAATAATTCTGGCTACTTTTTGACGCGAAACATGAACGTGATAGCGTCTGCGTAATGCATGCCATACCGTTCTGTATCCCGACAGACTTCCAGCTTCATTCATCAATTGCGTAATAGTAGCCCTGAGTTGGTCATCGTTTACTTGATCGTCGTTTCCGCGCCTTTTTAGTCCGTAATCTTTTAACTTTCTCTTAAGAGTTCGAGTACACATCTTAATACCTTTAAACTTATCGAGAAATAAAACAATCTGGTCGTATTTATACCCCAGATGAAAGTAATTTTCAATGAGGTCTCTTATTTCCTGATAATCGTCCGCCATGTTGAACCAGACCAGAAGTCTAGAACTCAGGCTTTCTCTGGCCCTGGTTGCATCGATCCGCGCGCCGAATGGGGATTGGTTTTGTTTGCAGCAACTGTATATTTTGTTTGCAGCAACTGTATATTTTGTTTGCAGCAACTGTATATTTTGTTTGCAGCAACTGTATATTTTGTTTGCAGCAACTGTATATTTGTTTGCAGCAACTGTTTATTTTGTTTGCAGCAACTGTATATTTGTTTGCAGCAACTGTATATTTTGTTTGCAGCAACTGTATATTTGTTTGCAGCAACTGTATATTTTGTTTGCAGCAACTGTATATTTTGTTTGCAGCAACTGTATGTTTGTTTGCTGAAACTACTTGCTATTTGTAACAGTTTGTAGTTATTTGAACTTGTTTGCAGCAAAAATCTTGTTTGCAGCATGTCCCTTATGGGCCACCGTACAATACTGAAGAGCAGAGCCTCCGTACTCTAATAAAGGACTCCTCTTAAAACGTCAGTATTTAGTTATCAAGGCTATTGTCGACACTTTACCACCTTTTCACTTTGCTCTATCCAAAACGCAGCACGCTTTTAAGCTCTTCAATATCTTAATTGCTTATTCTAGCTAGTTTATTGCCATTAATATTTTAAGAATATCTAGCTTTAAAGCCAGGCCTAAAAAGCGTTTATGTTCGCGCAACATTGTCCATGTGTCTCTGATGAACTGTTCACATGTTCCACAAACAGGTGACATAACGTGAACTGAAAGCCAGATGATTTCACGTTGTTGTGCCCTGGCCTCTAGTAACTAGATGTTGAACAAACGTCAATATACTTAATGCATAGAAGATCCAACAAAAGTGGATACTAGCCAACTAAAGAACGATACTAGGGCTATTACCTGAAATACTAGTGTCCAATCTCCTGTAGTCTCCAGAATATACCCGTCATATATACTCGAATAAATCCTAATTAAAGCAAAACATTCAGGTTGTTTATATTAATTAGTTTATCTATAGATTAAATAACGTTAAAATAAAGCAAAGTGAGGTCAGACGAAAGACGAGGTGAAGTAAAGTAACGTAAAGCAAGAGGTGAGTCGGGTGAAGTGAAGTAAAGTAAAGTGAGAGGTTAAGTGAGGTGAAATGAGAAGTGAAGTGAAGTGAAGCGAAGCGAAGCGAAGTGAAGTGAAGTGAAGTGAAGTGAAGTGAAGTGAAGTGAAGTGAAGTGAAGTGAAGTGAAGTGAAGTGAGAGGTGAGGCGAGAAGTGAGGTGAGGTGAGGTGAGAGGTAAAGTGAAGTGACGAAAAGCGAGAGGTGAAGTCAGGTGAAGTGAAGTGAAGTAAAGTAAGGTGAGAGGTTAAGTGAGGTGAATTGAGGAGTGACGTGAAGTAAGGTGAGGTGAGAGGTAAAGTGAAGTGACGAAAATCGAGAGGTGAAGTGAAGTAAAGTAAGGTGAGAGGTTAAGTGAGGTGAATTGAGGAGTGAGGTGAAGTAAGGCGAGGTGAGAGGTAAAGTGTAGTGACGAAAAGCGAGAGGTGAAGTGAAGTAAAGCAGGGTGAGAGGTTAAGTGATGTTAATTGAGAAGTGAGGTGAGGTGAAGCAGGGCGCTATAAAACACGAGCGGGGAAACGGCAATGGGAGCCCTGATCTATGTGTGATGCGCGTACCCCCCGCATATATCACTTCGAGCTTCGATTTAATTTTATTTTCGAAAGTAGAAGAAACCATGAGCGGAAGAAAACTGAGACGGGCTGAAAGAAGATGCTAAGAAACCTCCGCATTAAAAATTACAGTAATGATGAAAAAAAAAAAAGATTCACTATAATTGCATGTTTATATGGCTGATTCAGATACCTCAAGACGAAGCCGAAGACTGTACGTGTGGTCTGTGAAAGTCAAACCTCCATGCTACCAAGTATATGTGTCGTTTCCAGCTTTTTTTAAGTCGTAATCTTGCTTTATTTGCTCTATAAATGTGATTTTGATGAACTATATATACCTATACATACTAGTTATAGTCTTGAATGAATCTCAAACTTTAGGAGCTACAAAAAAAATAGTCAAACTTCAAGCGGCCGTGATTACCAACTGTATCTTATTACTGTAATCTGTAAATAATGGACTTGACTGATCAGATGTGTTTAAAACGGAGACAGAAGTAGATGGTAAGAGACACTTCAGTACTCTTTTTGTAAGTAAAATATCTATAACTATATTATCGTACGTTGTTGGTCGCTTGTGCTGTACGGATTTGACTAGAGTACTGTATTCGGCATTCGACAACTGTAAATATATAATTTTCAGATATAAGCTTAGTATGATCGAATTTTGTCTGCAAAATGCAATAATTGTAGTTACCAGTTTCTCGTACACATACATAATGTTAATCTGCATGTATGGACGTAAGAGTGTTTTTCAGTTTCATGTTTCTTTCTTTACTAGTGTTATGATATTATCTAAACAAAATGTGCTGAACTGCATAAGATTGTTTACTCTGGATATAAACACAAAGCCGAAAACGTTCTCGATTTTTATTATTTCTTTTAAATGCTTTCCGCTAAAATTTGAGCAAGTCAGTTGTTAACGTCTATAGTATTTCTGTGGACATAAAATTTGGCAAACAAAGAATACTATAATCTTGTTTTTACCGTCGTAAACTAGCTTGAGTCGCATGCAGACATAGTGATGCAGACTTGTAGTAAACTTTGGCATTTTTATTTACATCATTTGGTTCAAATTTGTTTTAAAAGTTCTCCTCGTATGTTTAACACTATTGGCAACAGGGTTTTAGTACTGCGTATATATTCATGTGATTGCTCTTTAAAAGAAGCGAGGGATTTTAAACTTGAAAGTGTTAGCAGTTTTTCAGTTTATAAAGCTATAGTCAGTGGCGAGAATGGAAAAGAAAATTTTCAAAAATGGGTTAGCGAAATGTCAATTTTACGAAAAAAGCACAAAAAAGCACGTTCGGTGACTATGTCAGTTCGAAAGTCTATTTAATTCTCTTTACGTTGGTGTATTCAAATTCACTTTTGTCAACCGATTCGCAGAGAAAACATGATTTTAACGGCGTGCGCCCTTCAAAAATTGTAAATTTTTAGGACTTTTTTCATCTCTCCCGGTAAACAATTGTGCTTTTTAGTTATCTAAAATAAATCCTTGACAATATATAATTAAAAGGAGTTAATCGGAAGGAGTTACTTGTTCTTTATTTGTGTTTCTAATGGCAATAATACGTTTTCTTCCTTTTCAAAAAGAGGAATTTATCTCGGGTACTCTTTATCTTTTTGGTCGCCATTCAAATTGTGTTTTTGTTGATTTTCAGAGCCCAAGCGCGCTCGTGCCAGTCCTTTGATGCATCACACATAGCTCGCCAAATTATATGCGCGTTTCCCCGCCCGTGTTTTATAGCGCCCTGGCTGAAGTGAAGTAAAGCGTGATGTGATGTGAGGCGAGAGGTGAGGTAAAGTGAGGTGAGATGCGAGGTGAAGTGAACTAAAATGAGGTGAGTGGTGAGGTAAGGTGAAGTTAAGTTAAGTAAAGTAAAGTGAGGTGAGGTAAGATGAAATGAAAATAAAATGAGGCGAGAGGTGAGGTGAGGTAAAGAACTTGTTTCATATAATTTCGAAAAATTATTTCTTGCTGCTTTTAATCCAGTTGGGAATGTATAAGTTATCGCATTCCCGAATACGTTTTAATAGTTCAGTAATGAGTAAGCTCCAGTTTTTCTTAACTTAAATCCACGGAGCCAGAATCAGAATTAAGTTGTGCCTCTACATTTGGAGCTAATATCTTTCGTTTGATTTTGTAATTTTTGTACATGTACATGCATATATCACTTTATTAATCTAAATTGTATTTGTTCGTAGTTTTTACCACATGTTTGTTGCGCATATGTAACTTGGACGGCTATTTACAACAAAGCTGTTACAAATCTTGTTAGCTAAGCCACGCACAACACAGTGGTTAAACTAGCGAAATTGGTACCCAAAACCATGCGTGTCCAAAGAGTCGCAACACGACAGTTATTGTTTATTTATCAAGAATTAAATAGCAAATGTTGAGCAATTTCAAAGGATTCTTGATTGAGATTCTTGATGGCGATGTTGAGAAGCCGACAACAACAAAAAAGTTGACAGAGAAAGGGGCTGCTTATGAAATGGAAACACTTCGAACAAGTAGAAACGGGGCCTACTCGAAGAGGAAGAAGCAGATTAACAAGCTTCGTGAGCTGTTAAATGATGATATTACGCTTGAAGATCTCGAAGCTGAAAGAAATTCTCTCGACTTTTAATTAAAGAAGATGTTATAATCAAGCACATTTTAAATATGAAAATGTATTGAGCTCGAAAGATGATAACGACTCTTCTTACAAATGGTTTAATCAGCGCGATCGAGAATATCAAGAGTGCCGAACACGAGCAACGGAGAGAATACATGCCCTTGAAAGACGACTACAGAGGCTTCCGGCTCCATCGTCGATTTGTAATTATTCAAAGAGGTCCCATCGATCAAAACGTTCAAGCATATCATCAAACTCTTCGGCTCGGGCAAGGAGAGCAAAGGCAGAAGCTAAGGTTACAAGGCTGGGAGTCGAACGGGATTTTATTGATAAAGAATCAGAGATGAGAAAGATGCAGCTAACCAAAGAAATTGCTATGAAAAGGCCGAGGAAGTTGCCGTGAAGAAAATCGTAGAAGAAGAAGAATGTTTAGTTATTAGCATAACTCATGTTATTATAAATACCATAGTCCGAACGTTAAGGCGTAGTTTTTGATGTATGTATACAGAAGAAGCTAAAGGGACGAAACTTTTTCCAGAGACGTTTTTAACCTTATATGAAGAGACAGCTTGACAAATACAGTGTAAGTAAGTTAGTTAGTTTGAATTCGCCTATTTGTACTTGTATTAAGGATATTTTATATGGATTTATGTAATTAAACCATACCTCGACTAGATATATCGGTCGGTTGCCAGAAGGATCTTCTTTATACTTACGCGTTTGGAAGGTTGGGTAACAGGTAACAGTTGGTGCTTGGAGAAGGATCATGTTGACTGGTCCTGTTGATCCTGATACGCTCACCAAACTGAAAGATCACTGTTGTGATATTCTCAGCTTCCAAGCATCAATGGTATTCGTGGTCCGACTGTAATGACGTTACCCAACCAATCGTCTGATGGATGGCTAATGGGTTTGTTCATAAACTCGTGCAATCATGAGCTGTACGCCATCAATAGTTCAACCATGAGCGTTGCGCGATTAGCGAGTTTCAACCATGAGCGTTGTGCGATTATAAAGTTCAACCATGAGCGTTGCTTACCGGTTTGTTCAACCATGAGCGTTGCGTACCGGTTTGTTCAACCATGAGCGTTGCGTCATAAACTCGTGCGAGCATGAGCTGTACGCCATCAATAGTTCAACCACGAGCGTTGCGCGATTAGCGAGTTCAACCATGAGCGTTGCGCGATTAGAGAGTCCAACCATGTGGCTTGCGTATTGGTTTGTTCCCCCATGAGCGTTGCTTCATAAACTCGTTCGGTCATGAGTGTTGCGTGATAACCTCATTCGGCTATGAGCGTTGCGCGATTAGCGAGTTCAACCATGAGCCTTGCGTAGCGGTTTGTTCAACCGTGAGCGTTGCGTCATAAACTCGTTCACTCATGAGTGTTGCGTGATAAACTCATTCGGCTATGAGTGTTGCGTCATAACTCATTCCACTATGAGCGTTGCGCGATGTACTAGTTTAACCATGAGCATTAAGTAGCGGTTTGTTCAACCATGCGTGTTGTGTCATGAACTCATTCAACCATGAACGTTGCGCGAATATCTGCGAAAAGCTAGTGCAACCCTGGGCGTGTTGTCGCGGCACGTATCTCACCCAATTACCGAGCGTGTTGTGTAGTGAAACTGGTCAGTTATATATACGCATTTCGCAGTGGGGAGTCCACCTGCGCGTTGCGCGATCAGCCTTTTCGCCTATACTGGTACCCATGCTTCGAATGCGAAATGGGCTCGTTACACCCATGCGTTGAATGCGAAATGGGCTCGTTACACACATGCGTCGAATGCGAAATGGGCTCGCTATCCCCGTGCGTCGAATGCGAAATGGGCTCGTCATACCCATGCGTCGAAAGCGAAATGGGATCGTTATTACCCATGCGTCGAAACCGAAATGGACTCGTCGTACCCATGCGTCGAAAGCGAAACGGACTCGTCGTACCCATGCGTCGAAAGCGAAATGGGCTCGTCATACCTATGCGTCGAAATGCGAAACGGGCACGTTATACCCATGCGTCGGCTGTGAAATGGGCTAGTTGTACCCATGCGTCGAATGCGAAATGGGCTCGTTACACCCATGCGTTGAATGCGAAATGGGCTCGTTATACCCATGCGTCGAAACCGAAATGGACTCGTCGTACCCATGCGTCGAAAGCGAAATGGGCTCGTCATACCCATGCGTCGAAATGCGAAATGGGCTCGTTACACCCATGCGTTGAAGGCGAAATGGGCTCGTTGTACCCATGCGTCGAATGCGAAATGAGCTCGTTGTACCCATGCGTCGAATGCGAAATGGGTTCGTTATACCCATGCGTCGAAATGCGAAATGGGCACGTTATACCCATGCGTCGGCTGTGAAATGGGCTAGTTGTACCCATGCGTCGAATGCGAAATGGGCTCGTTACACCCATGCGTTGAATGCGAAATGGGCTCGTTATACCCATGCGTCGAATGCGAAACGGACTCGTCGTACCCATGCGTCGAAAGCAAAATGGGTTCGACATACCTATGCGTCGAAATGCGAAATGGACTCGTCGTACCCATGCGACGAATGCGAAATGGACTTGTCATACCCATGCGTCGAATGCGAAATGGGCACGTCATACCCATGCGTCGGCTGTGAAATGGGCTAGTTGTACCCATGCGTCGAATGCGAAATGCGCTCGTTACACCCATGCGTTGAATGCGAAATGGGCTCGTTGTACCCATGCGTCGAATGCGAAATGGACTCGTCGTACCCATGCGTCGAAAGCGAAATGGGCTCGTCATACCTATGCGTCGAAATGCGAAATGGGCACGTTATACCCATGCGTCGGCTGTGAAATGGGCTAGTTGTACCCATGCGTCGAATGCGAAATGGGCTCGTTGCACCCATGCGTTGAATGCGAAATGGGCTCGTTATACCCATGCGTCGAATTCGAAACGGACTCGTCGTACCCATGCGTCGAAAGCGAAATGGGCTCGTCATACCCATGCGTCGAAATGCGAAATGGACTCGTCGTACCCATGTGTCGAATGCGAAATGGACTTGTCATACCCATGCGTCGAATGCGAAATGGGCACGTCATACCCATGCGTCGGCTGTGAAATGGGCTAGTTGTACCCATGCGTCGAATGCGAAATGGGCTCGTTACACCCATGCGTTGAATGCGAAATGGGCTCGTTGTACCCATGCGTCGAATGCGAAATGGGCTCGTTATACCCATGCGTCGAATGCGAAATGGACTCGTCATACCCATGCGTCGAAAGCGAAATGGGCTCGTTATACCCATGCGTCGAATGCGAAATGGGCTCGTAATACCAATGCGTCGAAAACGAAATGGAAAACGTCATATATGACGAGCCCATTTCGCATCCGACCCATGAGTATAACAAGCCCATTTCGTATTCGACGCATGGGTATAACGAGCCCATGTCGCTTCGACGCATGGGTATGACGAGCCCATTTCGCTTCGACGCATGGGTATGACGAGATAATTTCGCTTTCGACGCATGGGTGTAACTAGGCCAGTTCGATCTCGACGCATGGGTATACGTCGAAGCGAAAATGGGCTCGTTATACCCATGCGTCGAATCATCCTCGTACCCAGCGTCTTATCTCCGCTCCCCCGCCCCCGCCCACCGCTGCGAAAAGACCATGGTTGGGGCTGGTCACGTGTCTCCCAGAATATGGGAAATAACAAACTTTTCTTGTCAGGGTCGGGTGGTTATTTTGAAAATTTGTCGCAGTACCTTGAATCATTGCAAGAACAATAATTATCG
Organism: Paragorgia papillata; assembly: GCA_035771165.1. NCBI lineage: Eukaryota > Metazoa > Cnidaria > Anthozoa > Scleralcyonacea > Coralliidae > Paragorgia > Paragorgia papillata. The sequence goes on along the minus strand of JAWNZC010000365.1, from coordinate 22,994 downwards.
AGCTCTGAATATCGAGGAAAGCTCATTGCGCAAATTATTTAAAACACCCCATGGATAACAATCTGGTATTATTGAAGGACAATTCTAAACTACTACAAAAGTCTTCCGTCGTTCAATCCGACGAGCAGCGAATTTAAGGAGATTCTATATTCTTCGAATGGATTTCTACAGTCATGATGCCATCACTCATCAGCGATCTGATATTAGCAGCCTGAAGATTAAAGAGAGAGTTTTAAATTTTACAGTAGGCGGATTGAAATTTCCTTACAATCAAGACTATGCGAAATTCGCAAATTCTTTTGGTTGACAATCGCTTCAACCTCCATTCGAAAGAAAGTGTGGAAATTATCTCACTGCATCTCTTGCAACGGTCAACGCTCGCTGAGAATACATATCCAGATTCAACACCTTGGGCTTGCGCGCAGCTGTCAACAAGGCTTTACATTCTTATTCTGTGCTTTAGAGATTCCAAGAGGTTAGTTCATTACATTTACTATTTCTTTAAATTCAATTCTACATCGCTTAATTACAACAATGTCATGCAGTTTCGTGAAGCGGCGGGCTTGTGTATTAAAGAAGGAACTTTAAACTTGAACTATATTGCTGATTTTTAAACTGAGCCAACCTTATTTAATAACATTCATCATAAAAGGAGCCACAAGCTCATGTTGTCAACTTACTATTGTTAACATTTTACAGTATTATTATTAATATCGCGTGCTGAACGTTGTTGCTTGTTCAATGTTTTTCTTGTCACTGTATTTTACAGAATTACAGCCAAAACTCACCACTGAACCAGCGCAAATGTTATACCGTGCTATGTTTCCTAAATTATGGAAAATACTTCGTTATAAACGTTAAATTTGAAACATCCAAGTTATTGCATGACCACCGTTCAAACTTCAATATATTTTAATAAATATGTTTACTTCGCCGTTCAGCCAACGTATATATTTATATTTTCGTTCTTGAGACTCCTTTGTTTAAAAACAACTCAGGCACATTTGTATTACCTTTAAATATCAGCACTGATATTGTCTTTGTTTTTTTAAGTAACCGTTTCGTATAAACGCAAACAGTCAGACGCCTGCAACGAAACGATTGAAGACATTGACAGTTGGCACAAAAAAAACCAACAAAGGCAAAGCGGCGGGACACAGCGACTAACGAAAAATTGGCGGTGTATTCGGGCAGACTTCGAGGAATAAAACCCAAGCTGAAGGCGCTAATCAACCGGAGAGATTTACACGTATTTTACTATTTCAAAAAGCCAATAGAGACATAGAGGCCTTCAAGTTCAGGACGGCGACTTCTGTTTCATAGAGCAATACAGCATCGCACAACACTGAGGAAACTGACGTAAATAAACATCGATTTGGGCATGCAGTCTGAGTCTGGCTTTTTTGACAGTTATACAACGTACACTTTGTCTTGTCAGAATAAAATAAATCACATAAAAACATTGTCTTTGCGTGTTCACTTTAGCCACGTTTCTAAATAACCCACCCCCAGTAAGTTATATTTTTGCCCTCGAAACACGTGACCAGCCCCAACCAGGGTCTTTTCGCAGCCGTGGACGGGGGCGGGGGAGCGGAGATAAGACCCTGGGTACGAGGATGGCGTCGAATCACGGCGAAATGGTTCATTATACCTATGCGTGGAATGCGAAACGGGATCGTTGTAACTACGGTTTAGGCGGCGCTGGTTGTTAATCCGTTCTAAAAGTAACCGGAGTATATGGCCGGAGTATAGCATGTTGTAATTTGCCAATTAGAAATTCCAGCTCTTACTTGGTGCAAGATTTTCTGCTCGCCATTGCAAGATCGAGGTCATAAGTTCGACAATTTTTGCGTTGGCAAACGAGCTGTCTCTTTAGCGGAATCTAACTCTATGCCCCGGACCGATGCATTTGTCAGGCGCGAGTGGAATGCCCGTGTGGTTTCTTTCGGGTGTTGAAAGATCGTAGACATGTCAGCTGTTGATATAATTCTGACGCAGTTTTCTCCGAATAATGAACGCGAAGGATTTTCCTCAGTTTAGGAAGAGACACATCATTAAAGTCTCCACGTAGCTACATAGACTACTGTGCAATAAATAGCACGAATCACAGCGTCGGCGATTTCGCTCCCCTTGTATTGACGCTTAAACCGGAATCGATATGGTGAGTAAGCAACACAAAGTGGGTTTGTCGGTTTGACCTGGCTCACCAATCTGTCCCGAAATTTTAAACTCGCGGCGCAAACATGACGCATTTGTAGGAAGCTTCTCCTCCTTAGTGCTTTCTAAGGTTTACCCACGTTTATATCTGCAGTATCGCTTATCAGTTACTTGTCAAGTGCTTGCACTTTGACCTGTGCCAATTGAGACCGCATGCTGCCCATCAATTTCCGCTTGTTGTTGTTGTTGTTGTTGTTGTTTTAACTCTTCGATTTGCTGTTTTAATTCGCTTTAGTGCAAGTTCAGATTCGCTTTTCCTCTGCAATGCGGGTTTCAAAGAAATGATGGCTTTTCGAACCCTGAAACTTCCGCTGGCAATTCCCCATCTTCGTTTACCCTCGCCTCAATTGATTCTTGAATTAACTTTGTTGCGGCTATTTTACTTTTCCCCGCGAGCTCAACATCTAGGCTTATCGAAGCTGCGACTTATTTTAGTTCAGCCTCGTCTTTGGTATAGGGTAGAGACTCTAGTCTCTAACTCAAATTGTAACGCATCGAGTTCGTCCATATAGCCTTGCAATTAATCTAATGTCGCTGACGGATCAAAGTTCAAGTGTCTCAGTAACAATGTTTCGTTCTTTGCCGCGAATCACTGCAGTCACAAGCAAACGCGCAGCATATTGACTTCGCCTACAACGGTTTCTTCTATGGTAAACAAATTACTCTCTACCAACAAGACCAAGCACAAACCCCTCTCCGACAGAGCTACACCCTCCAATGTATTAGCTAATTACAAGAGATTTCGCCATTGGCACGTACTGTCAGAATGCTAGGGTCTTAATGGGGTAATTCCCATTGCTAGAATTTGCATGCGTGTTAATTACTTGTCATGTTTAGTTTACGAATTTGAATACAAGATATTAGATTCGTTCAGTAAAATAGTCCTAATCCTGGCCATGACAGCTCTTGACCATCAATGATCTTGAGAGTCGAATCGCTACGGTAACACTACACCTTGCGGCATATATCTAGACCTTTAAGGCAAAATACTTTGCCGAATCTATCCAATTGATATCCTTAAGACTTTAAGTCTTTTTTCAAGGCAGTTCTAGACAATCGCGGCACAAACTGAAGGGACTTGCAAGACATTTGACAGATTATTGAACGATTAAAGGAAAGTCTTTAAATGTATGATTAGACTTAGATCTAGCCTTCCGCGTCACACTTGAATTTCTTGAGAAATAGCTTTAAGGATTGACTGGTTTAATAGACAGTCAAGATCCTTATAGTAAATATTTTTTCAGTTACAAGTAAACTTATTATTAAAGATCCTCATAAGGACCCTGTCCTTAAAAATCCTGCAAGGAATATTAAAAATTCTGTAAGAATCCTGTAAGGATCCTGTCCTTACAGGATCCTGCAAGGATTATTTAATATTCCATACAGTTCCTGCAAGGATTCTGTCCCTAAGGAACCCACAAGGATCCTGTCCTTACAGGATCCTGTAGATCCTGTCCTTACAGGATCCTGTAAGGAGTCTGTCCTTAACACTTTGAAGTCTGACAACGAGTTGTTAGTCGTTAGTCTGGCTAATGCCAGACAATTATTAGCCAGACTATTTTATTCAGCACAGAGAGAGGCCCAGGCCTCAAAGTGTTAAAACCTATCTCTTTAACATTTTGAAGCCTGACAACGAGTCTTTAGTCCCGTCCTTACAGGATCCTGCAAGGATTACTAAAGATTCCTTAAGGATCTTGCAAGGATCTTGTACTTACAGGATCCTTACAGGATCCTCAATGAACTTTATGGATCTTTAAGGATCCTGTAAGGTTTTTCACCAAGGAAATAATGGGTCTGAGATGGTAGAGAATAAAGAATTTTGAGCCATTTATGCTAATTAATTGCATTTTCCTACAATCAGAACAAATCATCTACTCATTGGTAAAAGAAAACAACAAAGAAGTCAACTCTCTGTACACACATAAATAAATAAAATTGCTAAGTAAACATTTCAACATATTTTAGCAATTTACTTACTGTTACCAAAGTAGCCAGAAAACAGTACAGTAGCTCTTTAATGACCTTTGTTCACATGATTTATTAAATCAGAGGCTAAGTCAAATCTGGCATCACATTGAAAACATGTGTACTCCATTCCAGTTGGTTCTGTGGCTTCCAGTTCATGGGTCAACAGATGTCGATCAAATATTTCAACACCAAATGTTCCATTGCAGAAATCACAATTGAAGGTATTTTCTTTTGTATGAGTTTTTTGGTGTCATAGTAAGTTACTTGATTGGGTAAATGTCTTGTCACAAACACCACATTTAAAAGGATTTTCCCCAATATGTGTTCTTTTATGACACAATAAGGCACTGGACTGAGAAAATGTCTTGTCATAAACATCACAATCGAATGGCTTCTCTTTGGTATGTGTTCTCTTATGGTGTACCAAGTTACCTGAGTGAGAAAATGTTTTGTCACAGACATCACACTTGAATGGTTTCTCTTTGGTATGTGTTCTCTTATGGTGTACCAAGTTACCTGAGTGAGAAAATGTCTTGTCACAAACATCACACTTGAATGGTTTCTCTTTGGTATGTGTTCTCTTATGGTGTACCAAGTTACCTGAGTGAGAAAATGTTTTGTCACAGACATCACATTTGAATGGTTTCTCTCCAGTATGTGTTCTTTTATGGTATACCAAAGTACCTGACTGGGAAAATGTCTTGTCACAAACATCACATTTGAATGGCTTCTCCCCAGTGTGTGTTCTTTTATGATCTATCAATGTACCTGAGTGAGAAAATGTATTTTCACAGACATCACACCTATATGGTTTCTCTCCAGTATGCGTTCTTTTATGGTATACCAAGTAACTTGACTGGGAAAATGTCTTGTCACAAACATCACATTTGAATGGCTTCTCTTTGGTATGTGTTCTCTTATGATGTACCAAGTTACCTGGGTGAGAAAACGTTTTGTCACAGACATCACATTTGAATGGTTTCTCTCCAGTATGTGTTCTTTTATGGTATACCAAAGTACCTGACTGGGGAAAATGTCTTGTCACAAACATCACATTTGAATGGCTTCTCTTTGGTATGTGTTCTCTTATGTTGTATCAAGTTACCTGAGTGAGAAAATGTCTTGTCACAGATATCACATTTGAATGGTTTCTCTCCAGTATGTGTTCTTTTATGAACTAGTAAGCTACTTGAGTGAAAAAATGTTTTGTCACAGACATCACATTTGAATGGTTTCTCCTCGCCATGTGTTATCAAATGACTTCTTAAATATGATGAACTACCAAATGTCTTGTTGCAGTCAGGACAGCTATAGGACTTTCCCTTCGCAATAGGATTACTCTTAGTCATGTCAGATTTTCCATTCATGGTAGACATCCCTTCACTTTTATATTAACTCTTTTGAACAAACTTCGATGTGAATTTCCAAATCTTCGATGTGAACTTCCAGCAATTGGTCTCGGAGCCCGCGATCCCTTAGGTTGGTACTTCAAGTACCGCAAACAATACGCCCAAACCACTAACATGGGTGCGCATGGCATCATTGGTAACAAGCCCACTGTCCACTGGAAAGGAGAGGCTGTGAAAGTGGGCGGGGATAAGATTTAAGTTATTGTGATAAAAAATCAAGAGCACGTGATCTTGAACCTGCTGGGCTGTGCAGTGCTATAGCAAATTTTTCATGATTACTTACACTGCTGAAGGCAACCGAAAAATTTCGCTGACTCTAGTGGAATCTCGCAGGTGCGAGTTCAAATCCCGCTCGAGTCAGCCGAAATTTTTTGGTTGAGTTTAGCAGTGTAAAAAGTCATAAAAAATATTTCATGTTTCTCTGAAGATTGGTTCTGTAGCGCTATACCGCATAGGCAATTGATTATTTCTGTAGACTTTAGTTCAAGCAATTTGCATGCTACAAATAAATGAATTACGGACATTATAACTAGTTTTAAATGAACATTACCTTTTGGTTGCTGCGCAATTCACCAACAATATCACCATTCACCAACGACTTGCCCTTCATAACTTTATTTCTCAATTTTGAATGATGTACAATGTGTATGGTATAAAACAACGCGCCTTGGTGCCTATAATTCTCCTGTTTGAAATCGAAAACCCGACTCGTGCTGTCTTGCGTGCGTGTCATTCCTACGCTAAGGGCCCAGAGGCAAGTGTTCATCGTATCGCACGTGTGTGTTGGCCAATCAGCTATCAAGCGGTGTCCCTTAGAAGCGCCGCTTGCTTTTGGGCTATATTCGTCCAATTGGAGGCTCCCAAACCTAAATTAGCGCATGCGCAATCGTTGATTTTAAGGTCTGAAGGCAAGTGCGCTTGCCTTGGTTAATAATCAAGAAATAATTAGAACTCTTAAGGGTGTATCAAGATAAGTCTTCTGATCTTAATCCACTTGACTCTTTCTAGACAAAACATCTAGAACAATCACGCAAACACTAACAAGTGTTATGCAAGCAGAACATTAACTCACGCACTAGGCAGAAGATTTAGTTTGATAATTGATATTGTTTAGAAGAGAACAATTAAGACTGATTTTGTTCAGAGATTGGTCCAGAAAAATTTTTCCTTCAATAAAAATGTTTAGGCAAGCGGCGCTTGCCTACGCTTACATGACCGCACGTCACTGCCTTACAGTGCTGAATCGACTCACATAACAGGTACATGTATAATGTAAGTGTGATAATAAACTGTGTACTTGTTGTGTCATGTTGTTTTATCAAAGATACTCCAGTACCCACCCACTATAGGATATTGAGTACCTGGTTCTATAACTGCATGTACTTGTAAAAGTTCAAGAGGGAAAATATAATGACCAAAGAAGGGAAATATAACATGTATCGTGGTACAATAGTCGCACTCAGAAAGGCAACATACATCTACTATAATAGAAGTAGTATTTATCAATGAATTTGATGGTGTTATCAAAAATCTATATTCCCAACTTACGTGTAAAACCCTGAAAAATTACTAAAATTTTGTTATATATGTACAGTGTTAGACATAGAAGAGAATGAAGAATTTTGAACCAGTTATACCATAGTATATAACAAGAAGAACAAGTTGACTGCTCGTGTATTGCTGAAAGAAAGCAACATACATAAACAAATATAATTCCTGAACAAACATTTCTAAATATTTTAACAATTTACAATATTTACTGTTACCACTGAACTAGCCAGTATGCAGTATTTAGCTTTTTAATGACCTTTCTTTACATGACTTACTAAATGGCTAAGTCAAATCTGGCAGCACATTGAAAACATATGTACTCCATTCCAGTTGGTTCTGTGGCTTCCAGTTCATGGGTCAACAGATGTCGATCAAATATTTCATTAGCAAATGTTCCATTGCAGAAATCACATTTGAAGGTTTTTTGTTCTTTTGTATGAGTTCTTTGGCGTTGCAGTAAGTTACTTGAGCGAGAAAAAGACTTGTCACAAACATCACATTTAAAAGGTTTCTCTTCAGTATGTGCTCTTTTATGATAATTAATACCAAGGTACCTGAATGAGAAAATGTCTTGTCACAGACATCACATTTGAAAGGTTGTCTTCCAGAATGTGTGTAAAATACAACACATTTCTGACTGTTTCACTTTGTGTCAGAACTCATCAGCATGTTCACTTATTCAAATATAATATGGAAAATGTTGTGAGGAACTATAAAAAGATTTTTCGTCACCACATACCACTTATCAAAATAAAAACTATTTAACTAATCTAAACATTTATCTATACCTTTGTAACAACTGAAACTATCCAACTGACTTGCTTATCGTAATTTCTACTTTGTTAGCCATATGGTTATTACAAACAGCTAGTACCAAACTTATTTCAATTTTATGTAAATATGTCTTTTTGTCTTGTATATTGTATGGTACAAATAAATCTTCTAATACATCCATACACATTTTATCCTGGGGCAATGGGGCAAAAAGAGACTTATTGGGAGGCCAAAATCAATTCGTGGGGGCTCAAGGGGGGACTTGGGTGGGGGGGGGGGGGGGGCTTGCACCCCCAGTTATATAGCAAAAAGAGGCTCTGGTGTGCGGACATGAAGTTCAAATATGTGGATAGAAATCGCACTTCTGTTGGGAGACTTAAATCCTTGAATATGTTGAAAACATTGAAATGAAGAAATATATCTGTTGAAACTACAATACTGAGTATTGTTGTACAGTCTTATTTATTTATTTAAAATACTAGCAGAATCACAAAATATTAGTGATGTGCATTACACTTGAATGCCACAGCATATTTATGACAGGTAAAATGTTGGTTTGGAACAAAATATTGTTGATGATCTGGGGCCAGTTGTATGAAGCCTGGACTTATCTAGTTGATAAGTCCTAGCTAAAGAACAGCACTAATCATAACCTGAATGTCAGGCCTTTATTTGTCCCGCCTTCCACTAAACCCGTTAGCGCGGGCAGAGGTGCGGGCGAGCGAGAAGGCGAGAAAAACAAAGGCCTGAGGAAACTCTTAACAAAACTGTCTTCCGCCCACTTTGCTATTTTTAAACATGAACGAGTATGATTGATATGAGTTGTCAAAAGAACAAAGCGTATGTTTTGATTTCATCCCACAGAAATATATAGTCTTTCTCCGCGTCTGGACCAGTCTAGGTAGACTTGCAATAAATACACGAGCTCGAATTGAAGGAGTTTGTCCATGGTATCTAGACCCGATCTAGAGAAGGAGTCGAAGAATTGGAAAATACGATAAGAAACCGAGAAATTTGACAATTTGAGAGTATACATATATATTGATTCAAAATTCCACCATAATAAAAGATAAACACGATTTGATAGCCGCCTTGATATAGTTTCGACTAAATTAATAAAATATATAATTTTGTAGCACAGGCTAGAGCGTTGGAGAAAAGGATCGACTGGATATTGATCGGTTTTTATATTAAAAACAAACGCAATAGTTTGGGAATTATTTTATACAGTTTTAGAATTTAAATTTTAGAATGCAGGTAGGCCATTTAATATATTGATACATAATCATAAACACGTCTCAACCGTATAAACTCAGTCACCACATAGTGACTAACTATTCCGAGATTCCCGTTCTGTAACTTACGGGTCCACTTTAATTTCTGACAACCATTGTTCAGCACTGCCATAAACTTGGACTTTCGCATCGGCTTCGCCTTCAGTAGCCATCGTCCCGGATCATCGAACGAAGGACCCAAGTAGACTGCTTTTCTCAAGGTCTCCACCTGCTACAACGAAATTCCTCACCGTGCCATGTTGAAGTCGATGAAGTTCAGAGAACACAAATGGCAATATCTGATATATCAGACTTTTACCAAAACCAGTGGGCAAAACAGCAAAGACATCAAAGGCTCGTCAACAGCGAGCTTTCGAATGCACGTCGTTTTGTTCTGGTTTCAAAGACTCAAAGCCGAAATGTGTCAATGAATTTAACAAAGCGGTTTCGAAAAATCCTCCTATGGTTTGATTTTCCGACATAATAAATGATTAAATGAATGAATTGGTCACAGAAACGTACACAATAAACACATTCGAGAAATGGCGATGATCTTGTCACGGTGTGTACCTTGACGGTGCACCTTCGGGCAGTTGTTTATCTGAATGAACCAATCAAAATCCTTACTTCAATTAGTCAGCCAATCAGAGCTCCCGTCCATGAGATGGACGGATTCCCCACAGTTTTGTTAAGAGTTTCCTCAGGCCTTTGTTTTTCTCGCCTTCTCGCTCGCCCGCACCTCTGCCCGCGCTACCGGGTTTAGCGGAAGGCGGGAACAAATAAAGGCCTGACATTCACGTTACACTAATCATGCTTTGAACAACCTAATTTAAATTTTATCCACTGAATAGTTATGTATTTGTATCTGCTAGTGCTGTTCAGTGTTTAAAAGTGGCTATACAGGCCCCAGATGTTTTATTAACATGTACGGAAATCAGAATTTTACAAGTTCCCTTCACGTGAAACTTGGGGGCATGTTTATAATGCTATGTTTTGGAAGCAGCCAGTAAAAATATTTGTATAGTATATGCCATGTTCAAATTAGCAATACATGTATCAAATTATTTAAAATAACTATCAATTTCATTGTGTGTCTTTGTACTTTCCACACATTGTCATGCATTGCTTCTTAAGTCTATATCTCTTTCTGTGCTTAACAGCGGTAGTCACATGTACGCATTGCGTACCTATTTTTTGCTGTAGCTGTCGACTGTCGTAAGTTTATAGACCATAGTAAACCCAAACCCAGATGACGTGGACTAGAAACGCCACTGATGTTGCGTGACGGATATAACGCGCGAAAACATTAGCGTTTCTAGTCCCTGTCTTCTGGATTGTCTATGCATGGTTAAACTCAGAGCTCCAGACAGGACTCGAACCCACATCCTTCCGAATGCCAACAATGGTAGACCGTGGTTGTTTTTTATATTTACACGCCTGGGAACTAGTCAATCGTACGCGGTGTGTCACAGTACTTGTTGGGCTACAAGTCGCATTGTGTCAGTTTATTTTCAATAAATGTTATTTTGTACGTTATTAGTGTTTTCTCCTTGAGTTGGTGAAGTTTTTTCGTATGTTTTTGCTGTACAAGCTGTCGTAGGTTAAACTCCGAGAAAAATTCTGAGCTCCAGACAGGACTCGAATTCACAACCTACAAAATCTTACGAGAAAACTCGAAAACAACCTCGGTATAACCAATACAAGTAATTCTAGTGGGTCAATGATGAGAGCGTCTGGCTGGCATTCGGAAGGTTGTGGGTTCGAGTCCCTTCTCGAGCTCAGAGTTTTCTCTGAGTATAACTTACGACAGCTTGACAGAAAAAAAAGTTTACGAACAAAAGCAGAAAACACTAATGACGTACAAGGCCCAGAGCCCGGCGAGGGTGTATCTCGACATGCTCCGCGCAGTGGACTCCACGTCCACTTTATACGCGTGTTGAAATGCGAAACAGTTTGAGCGATCTGATATCGATATATATATATATATATATATATATATATATATATATATATATATATATATATATATATATACAAACGAGCACGTGTGATTTTGTTCACGGAATGTCGGAAAGTGCTCAATTCCATAAAGGTAGAGTGAATATGTTCAGTCGCTCTGAAGATCGCCCCGCGTGAAACTGACAGTTGCGACACTCAACATTTTGAGGTAAGCCCACTTAAACTATACTATATATATATATATATATGAATGTACTTCACCAATGCTGTCCCACATGCGGTTGTCACCGACGATCGCATGTGTATAAGTAATTGATGAAATACCGAAAACACCGTGTCTGTAGATTGAAACTATATATAAATATATATATATATATATATATATATATATGAGCTGTTCTGCAATCCCATTGGTTCTGCTACTAGCGAGCCTATCAGCTCATATACCACATACGACTTTCGCCAATCTCAGTTCTGAATCGCGATAAAACTAATTTCAATTCATAACATCTTGGCAAGATCTTGCAAGGTCTTGCCAAGATTTTTTATATATAATTTTGCCAAGATCTTGCCAAGGTCTTGCCAAGATCTTGCCAAGATCTTGCCAGATCTTGCCAAGATTTAATATATAATTTTAATTTTATGATCTTGCCAAAGTTTTACAAGGAGTTCATAACATATAACTATGATCTTGTCATTATATTGCAATGATCTTGCCAATTATTCACACAGGATCTTGGCAAGTTCTTGATAATTATGATCTTGCCAAGACCTTGCCAAGATTTAATATAATTTTAATATCATCATGCCAAGGTCTTGCCATAATCTTGCCAAGATTTAATATATAATTGTAATATGATCATGCCAAGATCTTGCCAAGATCTTTCCCCGACCTTGCCAAGATTTTGCTATACTATCAGTGCGAAGATCTTGGCATCATCTTGGCAAGATCTTGGCATGATGTTACAAAGATCTTGGCAAGAATTTGCAAGATCTTGCCATGTTCATACATGATCTTGGCATGTTCTTCCCAAGATCTTGGCACTTGCAAGATCTTGCCAAGATCTTGGAGGATCTTGGCAAGCATTTACAAGATCTTACAGATCTTGGCAAGAATTTGCAAGATCTTGCCAGGATCTTACAGATTCTTGGCAAGAATTTACAAGATCTTGGAGGATCCATGCATGGCCCTTGTTATCAGAACTAAGCCTTGGCCAAGGGAGCACGCCAGACTGACCTGTGTTTCTTCTTCTTTGTTCGGAGTTCCTTCATTTATATATTCAGCCATTTTGAATAATGCGGTATATATCATTAGCGTATCGCAGTCGCGGGTTACGGCACCGAAGGAAACCCGAGGCGCGTTACGAAAATTAAATAACGGTCGGAAGGAAGATAAATAGAAGGGGAATGAAACGCCAGAGATTTTGTAAGATGATGCTGGTTGACCGTTGCTAGGAACATTTTCCGTTGCTAGGAACATTTCTAATTATGGTCGATATACATGTATGATGGTCACTATCCATTCCAAAATGAAATAGTGAAATAAAAGCAGCCTGCTGCAAGGGCACTAGGGCAGTGTTGAAATGCAAGTCGAAATATAGCAAGGTTGGTGTACTGCCGAAACATGAAACGTTAATGTCTAACATTTTGACTTTATATTAAAGGGCTTTGGTTCCAATCGCTCGAAACGTGAGACATCTACGTTCTATGTTTCGGCAGTACATAAACAAACTAATACTATCAGTAGGGACAGTAGATCGAAGGCGGATTTCAGTTGATATGTGAGTAAATTAAATAATATAAATAAGTTTTGTGGAAACACCACGTAAAATATTTCTTTGCTAAGCTTTCGGCCTGTTGACTCAGGCCTTCATCAGAGCAATGACAACAAGTTGTTGGCTCACGTCATTTATGAACTATGCAACTGATCAATTAAATCACGTTAGAAAAACAATGGCGTATCACGTTAATTTTATTAATTAGAAAACAAAATCAAGAACGTTCCTCCGAATAGGGCACACCACGTGCTGTTTAATGGCTGTCCCTCCTGAGAAATAGTGCGATGTTTTGCAATCTCAATAGACTCCCTTGTTCTTCGCGTGAAGTATCGCTTGTCGCTGGCTAAGAGTGACGACTCTTCCCACTTAACACGATGGTCATACTTCCAAGCGTGTTTGGCAACAGCAGATTTATCCCTGTTGGGCTTTAAATGCAACATGTCTTGTGCTCCTTCAGGCGAGTTGAGATATTTCTTCCCGTTTCCCCTATGTAAACCAAGCCACACTCACACGGAATGCGATACACTCCAGGCTTAGATAAGCTATCCACCTCATCTTTATGTGTGTAAAGTACCTTGAACAATTTGTGTTGACTACTGTGAAATACCTTCATACCAGCTCGATTTAGAATCCTCTCAATCTTGTGGGATGCTGGTCCGATGTACGGAAGAGAAACTGGAAGGGGGTTCTAGCTGGGACTGAATATTCAGCTCCGGATGTACCGAAGATGATACGTTAAGTACCTGGTCACATGGTTTGAATGCTTTGTCTAATTTTCTTGACCATCATAACAGCATACACCCTTCAATCAAATTCACTATGGAATTGCAAAATCAAGACAAATCTATCCCATTCTTGGACGTTTTGCTATCCGTTAAACCAGATGGGACTTTAAGTCATACTGTGTATAGAAAACCAAACACACACTGACAGATACCTTAACTACACTTCATTCCATCATCCAAGTATCAAATCGTCTGTGTGCAAAACTCTCGTTCATCGAGCGCGAACAATTTGTGACGAAGAACATCTTCAGGATGAATTAGATCACCTTAAGTTGGTTTTAACTAACAACGGCTTTCCTGAGAAGATGATTCAAGCTTCTATGACACCTTCGGTACATCCGGAGCTGAATACTCAGTCCCAGCAAGAACCCCCTTCAGTTTCTCTTCTGTACATCGGACCAGCATCCCACAAGATTGAGAGGATTCTAAATCGTGCTGGTATGAAGGTATTTCACAGTAGTCAACACAAATTGTTCAACGTACTTTACACACATAAAGATGAGGTGGATAGCTTATCTAAGCCTGGAGTGTATCGCATTCCGTGTGAGTGTGGCTTGGTTTACATAGGAGAAACGGGAAGAAATCTCTCAACTCGCCTGAAGGAACACAAGACATGTTGCATTAAAGCCCCAAACAGGATAAATCTGCTTGTTACCAAACACGCTTGGAAGTATGACCATCGTGTTAAGTGGGAAGAGTCGTCACTCTTAGCCAGCGACAAGCAATACTTCACGCGAAGAACAAGGGAGTCCATTGAGATTTGCAAAACATCGCACTATTTCTCAGGAAGGACAGCCATTAAACAGCACGTGGTGTGCCCTATTCGGAGAACATTCTTGATTTTGTTTTCTAATTAATAAAATTAATGTGATACGCCATTGTTTTCTAACATGATTTAATTGACCAGTTGCATAGTTCATAAATGACGTGAGCCAACAACTTGTTGTCATTGCTCTGATGAAGGCCTGAGTCAACAGTCCGAAAGCTTAGCAAAGAAAATATTTTACGTGGTGTTTCCACAAACTTATTTTATATTACATTATCGCCATGAAAACTTTCAAAGAATTAAATTAAATAATGTTACAATTTTACGACGTGTTTCTTAAGTTCATTGAATTTCAAACTTTACTTGTACGATGTAATTTAAATACAGCATTCGAACAGTATATTCTTTCTCTGACTCTGTCTTTTGCAAGTGGTTCGCTGTTGGCTAGCGATTTATATGTTTTATTAAATAGTGTTTACTAGACAGGAATTGAGGAATATCAGAAACGCTGGGACGGGCTGGGTCATGGGTTGTAACATGCTGGCAACTTATAAACGTTTGTTAATCTTACCCTTCGCGTGAAAAACCTAATTGATTGTTGACAGATCATGGCTACGAGCATAGCTAGATTTCAAAACCCAAATAAACGCATCGCGATTGGTCAATATTCCTTCACGTGACGGTTGTTTCACTCCCCTCCTTTTCTGCTTCCCTCCTTTCTCCGCCTCGTAAACGCTCGGGCCTCGGGTTTCCTTCGGCGCCGTAACCCGCGCCTGCGATACGCTAATGATATATACCGCATTATTCAAAATGGCTGAATATAAATAAAGGAACTCCGAATAAAGAAGAAGAAACACAGGTCAGTCTGGCGTGCTCCCTTGGCCTTGGCTTGATGTTAAAAGTAGACCGGTAAATACCAAAGTAATGGTGGCGATGAGACCACAAACCTGCTTACTTTTAAGCCAAATTTAAATACATCTCATGTTTGGGTTTTTGTATCTTTGTAATCTTTGAAAGATTTTAATGAAAAGTGATGAATATTGCTGACATTAATTAAAGTTGCATATTTACAGTCCTCTTTCCCCAGATAATCTGGTCATACACCAACACTGGCTCATTGTACAGTAAATATATTAAATAATGATTCAACAGTAAAATACAAAGAAAGTTTGAGAATTGGTTCTATTACTAAGAGGTCTATGTTTACAGTCATTTGCAACTCACTTTTCACCCAAATCTTCGGAAGTTCGTTCCGAAGTTCGCAAGTTCGTTTGGAAGTTCGTAGTTCGTTTTAAACTCTGCATAAAATTTGATTCGTTGCTTGGTAGCAGTCAATCAAATGCGTAGTTCAAAACGAACTTCCCAATGAACTTGCGAACTTCCGAACGAACTTCCGAAGATTTGGGTGAAAAGTGAGTTGCAAATGACTGTATAACAGGTCTGGTTTATTAATTCAGCTAGTACCATGTATTAATGGTGGTTTGAGTAGCACTTTTTGATTTTCTCAGAGTGTCTCGGCATTTTTGATTGCATGCATCCAACAATCATCTGGTGACACTTTTTAATTTTTTCCAGGACTATATTTTGGCATTGAGGACATATCTACATAAAAATATATTTAAAAGTAAAATAAGCACAGTACCGGTACATGCTCAACATTTTTATTTTGTATTGTGAGTTTTCATGTGGAACGAATTAGAAAACTATTCAATTTGTACAATAGAAAAGTCAAGCGCGCGCCATTTTACACTTAGTGAAAACACAGCTTAAAAGCTTGTAATTAAGTTACATCAGTACTCAAAGCTTTTTCATTATTAATTGGCACTATAACAATAATTTCTACACCAAAACTTCAGTACTAAAATCATTTTAAGTTAAATTACTTAATAATATATTAAAGTTATTAACTTAATTTTTTGTTATTTCAATATACCACACCAAAGTTTCCATACTAAATTACATGCTGATGTAGCTATATATATATATAAGTTAAATACTTATTTTTTTATTATACCTTGAAGCTAACACCATTCACCTACTGCAAGTCTAACACTGCATGGCTATCTAACACACTGTTGATTGTAGAAAATTAAATTGTAGCAATTGTCGTAAAATGTAGAAAATTACATACCAAACATTTTTGTACTTTGGGGGATCTTCTTGTGTGGAAAACAATTCCACCTTCCAGTTCATTAGTTGTGAACAGGCAACTCAACAACCTAATTGCACATTTTCCAGGTTCCTTTGTTGATGCATTCACTGTCATGAGATTGATGTCTCCAACCACTGAAACATAAGTAGTTATAAAGAACACGAGCATGCAAGGAGGTTACTAAATAGTTTTAGAAATGATGATATTATCATTTCCTACAGTGTAATTACTAGTACTGTATATAACTACCTTTTAATTACCTAATATTATAATATATCGGTTGATATATTTATAACATTGCATGCATAATCCTACAATATTGTTGACATATACTAGTGTCTACAGTATACAAAATAATGAAAAATCCCCATATCTGCATCACACTTTACTGTATAATAATTATTAGACACTACCTGCCATATTACCCACGCATACTTTAAACCAGCATTGGTACACCTATAATCGAAATATAGTAAGGTTAGATATACTGTCGAAACAGAGAAGGTCCTGAGTCTAACGTTTCTCTCTGACGAAGGGCCTTTGCTCAAAACGTTAGACTCCTACGTTCTTTGTTTCGACAGTATATCTAACATTACTATATTTCGAATGTTGATTCTACACTGCCTACACAGCATGCTACATTTTATTTCACTGATTTGAAACGACCGATAGCCATTCTATTAATAGGCAGATATTTAGGCACATCGACACAATAACAAAAAGGAAATAAATATCACATGATTAGTTACCATTACCTGAATTCTGTGGGTCTAGCTGACTGACAAGAAACGTTCAGCAGTTCACATGATTAAATTCTGCACTGTGGATTATTTTGTGGGAGGGGTAGTGCGTAGGACGATGTCATATTACCAATATTTCAAGACGGTCAATAGACATCAATTATTCTAGTAGTTAATTGAATTTAATTACTACATGTTGCAAATGTCTGAAACGGCAAAATATGATTCTGCAATCACTTATAACCATTCACATTTTTCCATCCTGCCTAAACGGACTTTGATGCTGCACACTTTTGATACTATATATACATAAAATGACATCATGTCATTAGATGCATGGAGACAATTAATTGGTTAAATATTGCATTAATGGGACTGAAAACAACGGGGACATTTTTCCTCCAGAAAACGAACTGGCAAGCAATAGCAAAATTTGATAGTTTAAAAGCGCAAATAACCAGTTACATCAGAGTTTTGCTGTACAAATTCTATGTTCAATGCTCCTCTGTTCATTAAAAACAATTCATTGTCAGACAACCACTTTCAGTCCTTTTCAAGGCCACAAAATAATAATAGAATAGAGAAATAATACATGGAATTGCGGTGAAATATGACAATTTATTTCGTATGTTGACCAGTTATATCTCACGAGTGAGCGAACGCGAACGAGTGACAGTATCCTTGGCAACACGAGAAATACATTTTCATATTTCCAAGCATCCCATGTATGTTTCAGTTTATTGATATAAAAACAAAAATTGTCCTAATGAGCCATTGCAAAAATTGCATTAAACTATAATGCTGATTCAGCGATAATCGTCACATGTGCGATTGAACATAAATAATCTGCCACATGTGAGATTATGCACTTTCTATTAGTGGGCTGGGAAAAATCAATAAAGACACTCTATATTATATAATAACTGTATAAATCTTGGACACAGTCCATGGAATGAAAAACGTTTATTAAAAGAATATAACAAACGCACTAACATATACTGTTGACTTGTAGTCAAGGGTAAGGCCGAAGAAATAATTAGTCTACAATATATTGTCCATGTTTATAATATTCATATTGGCGCATCAGCCATTCCTTGATGTATTGCGTGCGGCGCCGGCAATTATAATAAAATCTATAAAGAGAACCCCATTTAATTAGTGCTTAAACAGGCTGCGGTGTCAAAAAGAAACAAATTGTTTAGCTCTATCACGCATGGCTACTCCGGAGAGCGCTAGAGACAGAGTATAAAGAAATAATGTTGTTTTCGACAACAACGATGCTGCATGAAATGTAAAATCAACAGTTGTTATAACCCTTTCACGCAGAGCTCACCATGAATATTTCTCAACTGAGACGTATAAAAAATCGTATGGCGTTAACTCATTCCTTGTCGAGTGTCTCCCCCAGAGGTGAAAAAAATCGTCTGGCTTGTAGCCAGAATAAAATACTAAAGACCGATTCGAGACAGCAACGAGTATTAAGTAAGAACGGAAGTAAAGACATATAAGTTTTTTCGACAAACATCAATGCGCATATAGCTCATGAAACTGAAAGGTTTAAGACCGCATTATCGTTGTATGTCTCGACGACGTAGAGAATCACAATAATGCGAGCGCGAAATAACGTTTAAAGCATTTGTTAACAGTAAGTGAATCGAAAGAAAAGGAGAGTTTCGTTTGAAATAGTATTTCAAATTGATTGCGCTCCCGCAGGTATATCAATTTTTTTAGTTCGCTGCAGGAGGTAACCGATAATCAAATTGACACGATGTCTATGAATTAAACTACTATTGGAGTCGTTAACTGAGTTGTTGTAAAATGTATTTATAAAATAAAACTAATTAAAAATCATGCGATGTGTCATGATGTTGTTGTTCCACAGGTCCCTTGGGGTACTACTTGGAGTAATCAAATCCAAATGCGCAGAGCTCATTTGATGTACTGACTGCCGTATGTGACACTCTCACTACCTACCTCACCCATTATATTAGGCATACAGGTGAATGTAGTAGGCAGATTCACGTTGATCCGTTGCCATTCCCTTGCTTGGGCTCGCTCAATCGTGGCAAGTAGGATATGTAATGCTGCTAAGTGAGCACTAGTGCCTGCAATCGTTAGCGGATTTTTATTTGTGTTTTCTTGCGGTGCTACAAGCGGCCCCCGGTTGCTGCATTTGTCACTACTAGCAATCGTACAGATGTCTAGGTGTTTGCTTGTGTGCAACTTTGCATCATATTGTTGCTGGGGGGAGGGGGTGGGGGGGGGACTGCTCTTGTGCTAATGTTCATTGCTGTCTTACAGTCCTAGGTGGTTGTCAGTTGTGCTACTTTGCTATTAAATTTTGTTGCTGTAGACCTGCATTTATCCGATTGTACCAGGCTATCGTACAGTTGCTAGGTGGTTGCATGTGTGCTACTTTTTTCTATCAAATTGTTAGCTGGAGAGACTGCATTTATGCTATTGTGCCTGGCTATCGAACGCTTTGCTTGGTGCTTGCATGTGTGCTAACTTACTATTATATTGATTGCGGGAGGACTGCATATGTCTATCATGTACCTTGTTATCGTGCCATGCGCTAGGTGGTCGCATGTGTTCTACTGTGCTATCAAAGTTGTTGCGGGTCTGCATTTGTGCTAATGTATCCTTTGCTTGTTCTGTACAGATGCTACAGAGGTTGCATATCGGACTTTGCTGTAATCTTCCTATGCTGTGGGACATGCATTTGTGGTTTCTTATTGCGTTCCTTGTCTGTCATAGACCTAGTTGTTTTCGTTGTCCGGCGTTTTGCGTTTGTGCTATTTGCTATCGCCACAGTTGCGCATGAAGCCATTTATTGTAGCCTCCTGTACCCTGGGTAGACTGCCCTTTGTCCCTCCTGTACCCTGGGTGACTGCCTTGCGTCCCTAGACGGTAACCCGAGGTGACTCCTTTTGTCCTTTCTGTACCCTGGGTGACTGCCTTTGTCCTACGGTGCCTCTGCTGTCGATCTGGTTAGGCTGAGGATCTGCGTTGCTCTACGTGTTGCTGTCATCTGCAGTTGCGGCGGCCTCCTATTGTGCTACTTTGCTATAATAATTAAATAAAACACAGTTGTGGAGTGACTAGAGATGTGCTATTACTGTGCTGCCGTACAATCGTTGGTCGAGACAGCATTGTTTCTTTCTGCTGCGCGCACGTGTCACTGGGGCGGTGTATTTGTGCTCCCCTGCCATTGACCTGTTGTGTCAGTGGGTCACTTTAATTGGTATTGGCGATGGTCGTTATAGCGGGTCTGTACTGTGCAACAACTGCTTATGGTTTTAATCGTAACATCATGTTGTGGTCTGTATTTGTGCTCCCCTGTGATGACCCATAGCTGGTATGGTGAACTGCTAGCCCTAGAACTGCGTTTGCAACAGTCAAATGGGGGGGTCCCTCAGTGTGTGTTGGTCCGGTACTGTGCAACTTTGTGCCGTACAGACTTTGGGGGTCTGTATTTGTGCCACCTTCGGTTGCACGGTCAATGTTAGGGGGTCCTCTTGTTCGAGGTCCTGTTCCTTTGTTTGTTTTCGTTCGCCGCCTATCGTACAATCTGGTCTGTCCCCCAAGAGGCTACTCCGAGTGCTAACGTATGTAGTGTGTTTTCTTGGCTACTCAAATAAAGATGTGCAGTAGTGTGCTTGAAATTATGTGTTAGTAGTGTGTGTGGAGCCGTACGGTTCTCAACTTTGCCGTACAGACCGAGTTGGGGGTCTGTATTTGTACTCCCCCAGGCTGATGCACAGTCAATGTAGGGTATCCTCAGTGTGTGTGTGGTCCGTACTGAGCAACGTTGCCTGTACATACGTTGGGGAGCCTGTATTTGTGCTTTGCCCTGCTGTTGCACAGTCATGTGGGTTCCTCTGGTCCTGACCTGTTCGCTTGTGTGCATTGCCCAGTACATCTGGTCTGCTCCCCGGCTATTCCCTGGTGATAACGTATGTAGGGTGTGTTCCTGTCTGAACTCCAAGAAAATGTGCAGTAGTGTGCTAGTAATTAATGTGTACTAGTGACTTGTAGCCTAATGTTTGCTTAGTTTGTGTGTGCCATGCCTGTACTTCGGGTCTGTGCCGCCTGCTCTACTCTGGGTGATAACTTAAATTTTTGTAGGGTGTGTTATTGGCTAGCTCCCGAGAAAATGTGCCGTAGTGTGGCTGTAATGTGTAATAGCTTGATGCTTAACAGTACCGCTTTGTCCGGTTTTTGCTTAGTGTAAATTAAGTTTATTGGGCTCTTTGCAGCTGCTCTATAAGTCTCCCAGCTCGGTTTTGCTTTGCCGGTTGTTTGTGGCTATGTACTTGTCTACCTGCTCTGGAAAGGGCCCTTTTTGTTGCTTTTCTATGTTACATCGTGGGTCTTTGCTTCAGGCTTTGCGCTACAGGTTCCGTTCATTAAATGTCACCTGGATGTTTGTTTCAAGTTGCAGCTTTCGCCAATTGTCTCTGTTGGTTGGCCCCAGGTGCCTTTGTCTTAGGTCGCAGTGATCGGTATGGTAATGTTCGAGACCAGTGATTATCGGTTTGAAAATTACTTCTACCACTTCATGTGTTGACAGTAGTTTCTGTTAGAAGAGGGTAATTCCCGGGCAACATTGCTAATCAAGTTAGTTGTGAGTTTAGGCTATGCCTGGAGCTGCACTACCTATAAGACTCGCTCCCGTTCATGAGGATCGCCTGGTCTCCTGTAAACTGTTCCTCAGCTATTAAGGCAAACCCTCTCCTGAACTTGAGCTACACCCTCAAAGGTCGTAGTTTTCATTACTGTAGTGCTGGTACTGTAGTTAATGGCGTGAGTATTAAGCCCTATGCCAGACATTGCAGGATTGTTAATATAAAACAACCCAAGAAACTTTACCTACTAGAAGTCTAGTTCTGTAATTCATTTCAAAACGTTTTCTCTCGATTCTGGATAGTGAGCGGCAAGGGCGGCGCGCTAAGGTATTAAAGGTATTAGTATAATATCCTTTTTTTCCTCCAGATTGAAATGAATTGTAATATAATATAATTATTCCAAGAACAGAGCACGGATAGAAGAAAACAACTATCTTTGTTTTTGATGAGTTGATTTCAATTCCGCAGTACCCGTACCCGTCCTCGCTGATGCGCGCGAACAACCTTATACGTACTTTAGAGACAAGTGTTTGAAAGGCTTAGACCTCAATTATTAGAATCTCAAAACCTAATACCTTGGCTTGACAAGAAACGCCGGATTTATCGAGTGTTAAAAATTTCCCCACATGTGGTACAATATTTATAATTTAAAGTCTTACGCTTTACTATTTTCCGAGATTTAAAACTGCTTTTATTTCGCAGTGAGAAGTCTGCAATTCTTTTCCAGCTTCATTACATTAACAATATATAACATCTACAATATATAAATCATACCATGTAGTATCGTGCGGTATTGCCTATTTCCCAAGGAAAAACTCCCAACACTGGAGTTAACACTTACAATAACATGGAAACAAATAGCCAATGTATTTATAACAATATTGGAATGCTTTGAATTTGGTGACTAAAATGTATCTGACAAAAGGAAAACCTTCTTGAATCCATATTTAAACAAAAAAAAAAGGCAATAATTTCCTCCTTCAAAGGTAAGAA